>UESW01004162.1:936885-1087761 GCA_900491605.1 Calamus simplicifolius | reverse complement strand
CTTCCCACTTTGCTCCAAATTTTTTCTTGTGGAAGGGTTTCTTTCTCCTCATGAATCTTTTAAACTTTTTGGCTAAGAGAGCAGTCTCTTCATCATCATCATCATCATCGCTGCTGCTCTCTTCTTCTTTTGCAGCTTTGAGGGCAATCATTTTCTTCTTCTTTGTGTCCTCCTCTACGTGCTGCTTCATTGTCAACTCATGGGTCATAAGTGATCCTAGAAGCTCCTCTAAGGGTAGAGTGTTTAGGTCCTTTGCTTCTTGGATTGCTGTCATTTTTGCTTTCCATGATCTTGGTAGTGGCCTAAGAATTTTGCGAACAAGTTCAGAGTTAGTATATGTCTTACCAAGACTTTTTAAACCATTTACAATATCTGTAAATCTAGTGTATATGCATGCAATGGTTTCAGATTGTTCCATGCTAAACAACTCATATTTATGAACAAGAATATTAATTTTAGATTCTTTTACTTGGTTGGTACCCTCATGGGTAACCTCTAATCTATCCCAAATCTCCTTTGCGGAATTACAAGTGGAGATTCTATTAAATTCATTAGCGTCTAAGGAGCAATATAAGACATTCATGGCCTTAGCATTAAGCTGTGCCATTTTCTTATCATTATCATTCCAGTCCCTTTCGGGCTTAGGAACAATAGTGCCATCAATAACATGTGTGGGTGTACTAGGTCCATTAATTATAACACCCCATAGTTCATAGTCAGAAGCTTGAATGAATATCCTCATTCTAGCTTTCCAATATGAATAATTTGAACCATTAAACAGTGGAGGTCTATTCGTAGAATGACCTTCAGCAAATGATCCAACTTGAGCTGCCATTTGGATCTTTAGCTCTTGATCGTGTGATCAAAATCTAATGAGCACTAGCTCTGATACCAATTGTTGGCCCAGATGACAACCCAAGAGGGGGGGGGGGTGAATTGGGTTCTTTAAAAATTTAAACCTTTTTGAAATATTTGTTTGCTTAGTATGTGTGAAGTGAATGCAGATGCAAAAACAAAATGCAATCAATAAGATAGAGATAGAGATAGAGATAAAGGAGACACGGCAAACACAAAGAGTTTATAGTGGTTCGGTGTATCCAACACCTACGTCCACTCCCAAGATTCACTTGGGTCCACACTATAATCTTCCTTGATTACAGCTGAGTTGTTTTACAAGCTCACAACTCAAACTTGTTGTTTTCCCGGGATCACAACGAACCCAGCCGGTTTTTCGGGCTCACCAGCACAAAAACCCTAACACAAGCTATACCAAGCTTGTACCGAGGTAAGACTACCTCCACTAGTTCAATCCCCCAGATTGAACTAGACACAAACAAAAGAAATATTGTTTTTCAAATACACAGCTCCTCAATGAGCAAATAATCAAATAGAATAACAAGGTTTAGAAAAGCCTGATTTGTAGTTGGTTGGCTTTTGAGCTTTTCTTCTTTTCTTCTTTTCTTCTTCTCCTTGCTGGATTGAATCAAGCCTCAGCTCCGATTCTTCACAGTTGAAGCAGTTGAGAAGGGTTGAAAAGCAAGAAACTTATCCTCTTTCTCCAATTTGGGAAATCCACCAAAACTTTGATTTGAATGCCTTGGATTCCTCTTGAGCTTTTTGGAGTGGAGTGGATTTGAGCTAGAAGGTTTTTCTCTTGAGATTCAGGCTCTCTCTTTTTCGGATTTTTGGATTGGGATTTCTCTATTTGTTTCTCTTTTTTTCGTTTTTCGTTCTTCTCTTTTTGAATGATAGTCTTCCCTTTTTATAGATTCTTTCAAGCCATTTTGGAAGAAAACTATCCGTTGGAGTGTACCTTGTAACAAAATATATCCGTTAGAAATAAAGTAAAATAGAAATATTACCGTTAGAGCTGATCTGGCAATTTGATTTTTCGTTCCAGGTGGGTTGGAGTCGACTCTAACTTTTCTGGAGTCGGCTCTAACTCGAAACACTTTAATCCGTTATTTCTGGAGTCGTCTCTGACTTTTCTGGGGTCGACAAGAAACTTTTCTGGAGTCGACTCTAACAGACCCGGAGTCGACTCTAAATCGGGGCCAGAAAAATCAACGTTCTGTTTCTTCTGTGAGAGTCGGCTCTAACAGTCTCGGAGTCGACTCTAACTTCCGTGCCAGATACTGGAGTCGGCTCTGTGATTCTCGGAGTCGACTCTAATGTCTGCAATCTTACCTAGACATTAGATTCGATCCAGAACACGATTTAACTCCTGATTTTGATCATTCAATCGACTTATAATCTGAAACACTTAATCAAAATCATTAGAGCCTTCAATTGTTATACTCAAATAGTTTTGTTAATCATCAAAATTATCAATTGGGTCAACAGGGCCGAACCATGAGGTTCGGCCTCAACTTGCATTATTTGGTCGGCTTTCGTGATGCTGGGCTTTTCCAGAGTCTCTAGGTGGAACTTTTGCTCAGCATACATTGACTCCGCGGTCGCCAATCGGGAGAGTAGGTCAGCGTGGGCATTCTTGGATCTGGGAATCTGAATGATTTCACATTCAGCAAAATGGGGAAGCAGGCTCCTCACCTCCTGAAGATATCGAACCATGTTCGGCTCCCGGGCTTCAAACTCTCCTCGTACATGACCGGCTACCAGCTGAGAGTCGGTGAAGGCATTAAGCTTCTCCACCTTCAGATTACGGGCGATTCGGAGACCGGCTAACAGGGCTTCATACTCGGCCTCATTGTTGGAGGCCGAAAAGGAGAATCGGATGCCATATTCGAAGGTTATCCCCTCCGGACTGGTGAGAACCAGGCCCGCATCGGAGCGATGGGCATTAGATGACCCATCGACATGGAGGAGCCACCGGGCTCCAGATTTTGGTTCTTCGAGGGAGTCTAGGGTAGAACCGTCCTCCAGGATGGTACACTCGAGGAGGAAGTCGGCTAGCACCTGAGCTTTGATGGCTGGCGAGGCTGAAAGTGTATGTCATGCTCGCTTAGCTCGACGGCCCACTTGGTCATTCTTCCCGACGTCTCGGGACGGTGGACTACCGCCTTGATGGGTTGGTCGGTCAGGACTGTCATGGAATGTGCTTGAAAGTACGGTCGCAGCTTCCGAACTGAGGTGATTAAGGCCAACACCATCTTCTCAATTCTGCTGTACCTCGTCTCCGCATCGCGGAGTAACCTGCTGACATAGTAGATCGGCTTCTGGACTTTGCCTTCTTCCTTGACCAGCACCGAACAGACTGCACCCTCTAAAACAGCCAGGTACAAGAATAGGGTCTCGCCCGGGGCCGGATTGCTGAGGAGTGGGGGCGAGCCGAGGTATTTCTTGAGATCTTGAAATGACTTTTGACATTCAGGAGTCCACTGAAAGTTTTTAGCCGACCGAGGGTTTTGAAGAAGGGGAGGCATCTCTCGGCCGACCGCGCCACAAAGCGGTTAAGAGCCGCTATCCTCCCAGTTAGGCGCTGGACCTCTTTAACAGATGCCGGGGGCGCCATTTGTTGGAGAGCTTGAATCTTCTGGGGGTTAGCTTCGATACCTCGCAGGGAGACCATGAAGCCGAGAAACTTCCCGGAGTTAATGCCGAAGGCACATTTGGTTGGATTGAGCCTCATCCCATACTTGCGCAGCATTGCAAAGCTCTCTGAGAGGTCCTCGACATGCCGTGATGCTTCCTTGCTTTTGACCAGCATGTCGTCCGCGTACACCTCCATATTTTGGCCAATTTGCTCCTTGAATACTTTGTTAACCAGCCTCTGGTAGGTCGCACCTGCATTTTTAAGACCGAAAGGCATGACACGGTAACAGTAAGTACCTCGGTCGGTTATGAAGGCGGTCTTTTCTTCATCCTCAGGGGCCATCCGGATCTGATTGTAGCCTGAATAGGCGTCCATGAATGACAGCATCTGGTGGCCTGAGGTGGCATCCACGAGCTGGTCGATCCGGGGAAGGAGGAAGCTGTCCTTCGGGCAGGCCTTGTTGAGGTTGGTGAAGTCGATGCATATCCTCCATTTGCCATTCGACTTCTTCACCATGACGACGTTTGATAGCCAGCTCGGATAATTTACCTCCCGGACGAAATTTGCCTTGATGAGTTTGTCTACCTCTTCTTCAATGGCCTTTTGTCGTTCCGGGGTGAAGCTCCTCTTCTTCTGCTTGACGGGCATGTGCATCTCGTCCACGTTGAGACGATGGACGAGAACCTCGGGGCTGATCCCTGGCATGTCGGAGGCAGACCAGGCAAAGATGTCAGCGTTGCTTCGAAGGAACCTGATCAATATGTGCCGAGGCTCTCCTTTGAGCAGTGACCCAATTTTTATGGTTCGGTCGGGTCGAGCCTCATCCAATGGCACCTCCTTCAATTCCTCTACCGGTTCTCCCGCTGTTCGGCAAAGTCTTCGCGAGCGTCTAGCCCATCAACTTCCGGCATTCTAGACTAAAGGCTTGTAACGAAGCACTGCCGAGCCATGGCTTGACTTCCTCGAATAACTCCAACTCCTCGCTCGGTGGGGAATTTCATGGACAGATGCGGGATGGAGACAACTGCCTTGAGGGACATCAAGCCGGGCCTGCCGAATATTGCATTGTACGGAGATCTGAGGTCGGTTACTAGGAAGTCTGTCTGGATAATGGCTACAAGGGGCCAGGTTCCCGTGCGGACCATCAGGGTGACGACCCCTTATGGGATGATGACGCCGCCTGTGAATCCCATCAGGGTGGAATCCACGGCTCGCAGGTTTTTCATGAGTAATTTCATCATGGCAAACACACCGAGGTACAAAACATTCACCGAACTTCCACTATCAACAAGGATTCGGCTTACATCATAGTTATTTAAATTGAGGGATACAACTAATGCATCATCATGGGGAAGCTGTATCCCTTGGAGATCATCGTCGTAGAAGGAGAGCTCGCCCGTCCGTGCCTTCTTCGGCGCCGATCCTTCACCGTTGCCCCTGGGGCTCGAGCTGCTGGCCTCTTCAATCATGTTGATGCGGCCGATCACGGGCGGATTCGGTGGAGGAGGAGGTTGTTGAAGTTCGGGCTGGCGGTCACCTCCTTGTTGTGGCTCGGGCACCCTCCTGAATTGATTCAGTCATCCCCGCTGGATCAGCCTCTCGATTTCATTTTTCAGCTGCCAGCATTCTTCAGTGTCGTGGTCGTGCTCCCTGTGGTAACGACAGTACTTGGTGGGATCTCTTCGGGTCGGGTTCCCTCGGAGAGGCACTGGCCGGGGGAGCTGGCGCTCTATTTCCATGAGGATTTGCGCCCGGGGCACGGTCAATGGAGTGTAGTGATCGAATTGCCTGGGAGGGCTCTGGGAGCGATTCCTTGGTGGCAGCGGGGGAACTCTTTGGCGGCGAGGCGGACTTGGTCGACGGGCAGGGCGGTGCCTGTCGGGGCCTTTGGGCTCCTTCTTCTTTGCCTGCTCGGCGCAGAAAACTCTCCGCGATTCTTCAACCCTAGCATATTTGTCCGCCAGGGCCATCATATCAGAGAGGCTAGAGGGGTAGCTGACTTCCATAGCCAGATAGAAGTCGCTTTCCTTCGAAACTCCCCCCGCCAGGACGGACATAGCCACCTCGTGATTAAGGTGGTCCACCTTCAACATGGCCTTGTTAAAACGGCCAAGGTAATTTCTCAGGGACTCCCCTCTCTCTGCTTAACTTCGGAGAGGGAGTCAGATCTTCGTCAGTGGCGGCGGCTGCTGACGAACTGGCCAATAAAAAGACGGCTCAGCTCGTCAAATGAATCAATGGAACCTGGCTTCAAGGCATTGAACCAGGTTCGGCGGATCCTCTGAGGGTGGAGGGGAAAGCGTGGTAGAGGATCGCGTCGGATGCTTCGTGGAACATCATTATTGACCGGAAGCTGCTAAGATGGTCGTCCGGGTTAGAAGAGCCATGGTAGGGTTCAACGGCTGGTAGCTTGACATGGGAGGGAATCACTTCCTCCATAATCCCCTTACAAAAAGGGATGCCCTGCTCCGCTTTGGGCTGAGGCGGATGGGCCTGCTTGGTGGCGTCCAGCTCTTGACGCATCTCCTGGATCTGACGACGGATCTCCTCTTCGCCGGTCAGAGGAGGAGCTGGGCGAGAGGACCGCAGAGATGGCATCGAATCATGGTGGGAGGTCACTGGGGAGAGGGATCGGGCTCGCCGAGATCTGGGGGGATCTCTTTCATAACCGCCTCGCGGGACTGATTTGTCCCCTCTGGGCCGGCGTGGGGGGTCCGCGGATTTATGCGGACTGGAGGAGGAAGTTGCCGGTGAAGAAGGAATCACGGACTCCTTACGAAAGTGTGGAGCGGGAGGAGCCGTAAGGCGCTCCTGGACCAGGTGAGTCAGGGCCTGGACTTGCTGGACCAGCGTGGCGAACTGGTCCTGGGTCACCGGGATAGCAGGCGGTGACGGGGTTTCGACCGGTGGAGGTTGCGGTGCTACACAGCCCGTCGGATCAGGTATCTGGGAAGCGACCTGATCTTGGGCTTCAGAGGTTGCTCTTCTCCGATTGGCCATTAGAGAGGTTCTACTCCAGATCAGGATCCTTATCTCCTTTCTTCAAGTTTTAATGGGACTTGAGGCCCTTCCTCTATCGCCAATCTGTTGCCGCCGGGATCCATCCTCCGACTCGAGCGCAGTCGATCTCCAGGGGCGGACCTGCACACAAGTCCTTGCGCGAGAGGCGTTGGGGGTGGCCCTCCGCGGAAGACCCTCCGACGCTCAAGTCAGTGGGGAGGAAATTGGCGATCAACCAGAAAACGGGGAGGTGGATCTCTCCGGGGAGTCTCTTCGGGGGCGGCCAATCGGAAGCTCTAGGGGGCGAGAGCACCGACGAGCAGCAAGAGAGTGGGAGTGAGGGTGTGAGCGCACGCGTACCTGAGGGAATCTGCCAGCGTGATATTTATAGGCTGTCACCTGTATCTTGAGCGCCTTCTGGAAGGTTCAGAGGTTGTTAGGATACGGAGATGGATCGAATCGGGCCGTTGTGGGGCTGTTGGGATCCATATCTTGTCTGTTAGGAGATCGACGGCTAGGAGAGCTCCTTGATGGCTTGAGATCTGGTAGGTGTGTAGGTCTCGGGTAGCCTTGATAAGTTCTAGACCACTTCTCAACATGATTCCTTGCCTAGGATGTTGTTACAGTAGGCTTAGGCTCTCCCGCGTCAGGTTCCGCGGAGGTGAATATTGGATCGTGGGTCGCTCAGTGAAACCGGGCCATGGAGGCTCAGAGGGAAACGAGCCACAGGAAGTTCGGAAGGGCCGAGCTATGGAAGCTCGGGAAGGACGAGCTATGGAAGCTCGGGGGAGCCGAGCTATGGAAGCTCGAGGGAGTCGAGCTATGGAAGCTCGGGAGAGCCGAGCTATGGAAGTTCGGAGGAAGACGAGCTATGGAAGTTTGGAGGAAGATGAGCTACGGAAGCTCGGGGAGGACGAGCTATGGAAGCTCGGGGGAGATGAAGGGAGGAGGTTGGTCTTAGCCTCCTTGTACGGATATTAATGCATTAGCGGTTTACCTCCCAACAACAACTGATGAGATACCCATATGATTTTCATCTGTTGCATTTCAGATTCATTGCTAAGATAATACTCCTTCAGATGATTCTTGCACGTAAAGAGAAAAGATCCATGTGGACGCAGAATCATAAGAGGCAACCTCCACTGCTAGAAAAAGTTAAATAGAGTACGTTTAAAAACTATAATCTTTTATATATAGACTATGTTTCCTAAACGGTTGTCTAGATGAGTGCAGTTAAAAGTACGTCTATAATTAAAAATCAACTTATTTAAAAAAAAAGGCCTGAATGAGCCAGACCGAGCCTAGGCCCAGCCCATCCAGGCCAGCAGATCCCATGTTTCGCAGCCCCTAGTTCACCCAAACCTGGGGAAGGTGCCGATGGCCAAGGGCCGCCGCCACCACTTTCAGGGGTGCTTGGCCGGCCATCGATGACCGGCCTAGTGCCGGCCGGTGGCGGCACCCTTTCCTATTTTTTTTCTTTCTTTCCCTCTCTTCTTCTACTTTCGCTCCTCCTCCCTGAGCAACGGCACGGCTAGCCTCCTCCGGCCGATCGAACCCCACCGAATGACACACGAATGCCGGTGGGAGCCGCCGCCCATGGCCCGAGCCTGGCAAGCCAGCGGGCACGCCGTTGGGCCCGAGCCAAACAAGGAAGCTGGTTCGGCTCTTGCAATAGATCGTCTGGCGACGGCACAACCGGCCTCCTCCAGCCAGCCCGCATAGACGCCGGTGAGGGTTCCCACCCATGGCCTAGGCCTAGTGAGCTAGCGGGCATGCCGCTGAACCCGAGCCAAACTAGATTCAGCATAGATGCAATCCGGCCCTTTCACTGCCTCTTCTCTCTCTCCCTCCCGATCAATCTTTAGATTAAAAAAAAAGAAAGATTACCTGCAGTTGAATCAGCCTGGTAAAGAGACAACAAATAAAACCCTAATCCTGCGTGATGATGGAGTCTTTGTAAACCAAACTTTGATGGTGATGGTGTCTCCTCAACCTTAATCCTGCGTGATGACCGGTGGAGTCTCTGCGAACGAAACACTAATCCATAACAAAACTACAGCGGGATATCGAGGGTTTCGTTTAAGGAAAAAGGGGGAAAGTGAATTAGGAAAAGATAGATTTTTAGTTTTATATTAGACTACGTCTTAATTAAAAACGTAATCTTTTTACATTATAAGTCTTAATTACAAACGTAGTCTTTTTTATATTATAAAATAATATAAAATTACGTTTTAATAAAAAATGTAGTCTTTTTATATTATTAGATAACATAAGACTATGTCTTATTTAAAAACGTAGTCTTTTTATATTATCAGATAACATAATACTACATCTTATTTAAAAACGTAATCTTTTTATATTATCAAATAACATAGGACTATGTTTTATTTAAAAATGTAATTTTTTAATTTATAAAAAATTATAAAATATAGTTTAAAATATTAGACTATATTTTTTACTAAAAATATAATTTTTTTTTTAAAATCTACTATAATTTATTTAACTTTTTGTAGTAGTGCTCGTGTCTTTAGAAGATGGGATAAGTTGAGTTCCGATTGCATGCACTTATGTGAGACCTAACCTTAATCTAAAATTTTTATATATTTAATTTTAAAGAAAAAATTTTATGCATTAAATGCGATGCAGCAGTAGCTGCATTATGGGCAATGGATGCACGCAAGATAAAATTAAAAAAAAAATTATTTTTATATGTAACGCACGTTAGTCGTTAAGCATGCGCACGCAAGTTGCATTTTCTAATTTTAAATATCTGACCCACAAGTCTACAAAGCAATTGGAATCCCTGTCTGTGGTCCCAACAGTGGGCAACCAGCAACCAAAAGCAACGACGGCAAGTTCAACAGAGACAGGAAATTGTTGCAGGTCGTCGTCGCTGTTTTTTTTTTTTTTTTTTTTGACAAAGATTATTTTTTAATAAGCGGACAAATTCTTCCGGCAAACTTTAAAAAAATTCAGAGAAAACAAGTAAATGGAGTTGTTGCAAGTGACAGCCATTTTCTTTTCTTTTAGCTAAAATTATTTTCTAATATTATTACATGTGACTCGGTATCGAGTGTAGCATCACCCGATAATAAAAAAATGGACCTATCTTCCAGTCTTCTGTTTGTTATTTATTTCTACAGCAGGTTTTCATTTTTTTTTTAACAACGAACGATAAAAATATTTTCTAATATTACTGCATTGGACTGGGTACCGAATCTAGCGACAACAATGCCCGTTTCCTGGTCCTTTTATATTAAAGTTAAAGATCGAGGAAGTTCATTTCTAATTTAAATTTATACAATCCCAAATCCTACTCATCTAAGGTTTGAGTTTAGTTCAGCCTAGTCTGATTTTAATATCAAGCCTATGCCTTGGCCAAATTTAGCAGTTCCGTTCTCAACACTCACCACCAAATATATATCCGGAACCCCATAATTGTTAGCAACAAGTAATATATGCTTAACTCTTTTCATGCTAAAACAAATTAATGAAATAATTCAAATTGTAGCCATGAAAATTTCTTAAAAATATGAAATGATAAAAATAGAATTATGTATCATGTATGCTGAAAAGTGAAGTCAAAATCAGCTCAAAATCTTAACAGTCAGGCTTGTCCCAATGGCTCAAATTGAGCTAGATCGGATCAAATCATGTTCTTGCTCGGATTTGGTTTTTTTTTTTTTTTTTTGGTGATCAATCTCAGGCTTAATTTTTTTTTTTCTAAATATTAAGTCTGAATCCAACCCAGACACAAGCACAGGTCAAGCTTAAGTCAATCTTTTATTTATTTATTTATATAAAAAATTGTTATTATTATATTGTTCGATGGAAGATAATTTTATATATTACACCAGGTGACTCATATCTTTGGTGATAATAAAATTGTTTTTCGAATCCTTCTATTATAAATGTAATTATATATTAAAGTAAAATAAATATTAATATTTTAGTTTTTTTATATTTTTTATTCTAATAAAATTAGTTTGCTAGTCATGCTCAAGGCGTGCAGTTCACTGTAGACTGCAATGACTATTCAAGCAAGCTAGTCATATTTTTAATATTATTTTTTTATAAATTAACTCTACTTTATGTGTAGATTAAAGTGATTCTCTCAAGTTGTTAATTTTTTAAATATTATTTATAAAATAATTTTACAAGATTTGCATAGAATGAAATGACTTGACCCGTCAAAAGTGTAGAGCCTCGTATGGTACTTCAAAGCTTAAATTTTAGAATGAAGGTTTGTAGGCTCCACAGGGTTAAGGCCCAGGTTGTTGGGTCTTGAGGGGGCTAGTCTATCATTAGGCTGGGTTTGGACCCAAGGTGTGGGCTGGTCCAAGGAAGTTTTTTAGGGTTTATTATCCATACAATAAGGCACCGGTTCATGTGTGGTGCTGGTTTTATTTTGGGTAGCCGTCATAGGGACGGGTTATATAGTCATGTAACGATGATGATTAGAGAAGAATGAAATAAACTCTTTTATCCCAAGAACGATCTATCCCTCTCCTTTCCTCTCTTATGTACGTCTTCCTCTCTTTCTCACACATAGATGCCCTAGATTTCTAGGGTTTTATTGCTACTATCTCTGCCCTAGCCATCTTCTTGGAACCGCCTCTCTCAAGAAAGGAGAAGGAAGAAACCCTAGCAACACCTTCTTCTTGGGCAGCGTCTCTTGATTTTCTGGATCAGATCTGAAGGTTCACGTGAGAAAGAAGAGAGGCCACGACCCTCTCTTATAATCTTGGGGCACAAGAAACCAAAGAAAATCCTAGTTGCTAATCAATCCGGGAAGATTACCAAGATCAAGATCCAAAATTCTGCTGCAGAATTTCAGCATGGATATCATCTCGCTTCCACATCTCCATACGACTTGGGGCTGGTCGAATGCGTGCTATGCTCCAAGGGTGTTTCTTGGTAAGATATCAAACCAGAAATTTATGCAACAAGTTTAATTTTCTGTTTTTGTTGTGTGCATTGTTTCTTGATTGGATATGGCATCTAGTAGCTTTAAATTCGATTTTGAAAAGTATGATGGCAAGGAAAACTTCACCCTATGGCAGCAAAGGGTGAAGGATTTATTGGTACAACAAAGGATTTATAAGGTCTTGATGAAACAAAGACCGGATAATGTAAGTCGTGAGGATTGGGAGGAGTTAGAGGAGATTACATTTAGCACAATCAGGATGTGCTTGGCTGATCAAGTCTTGCCAGAGATTTGCACGCAGACCACGGCAAGAGGGCTCTGGGAAACTTTAGAGAACACTTACATGGGAAAGAGCATGACAAACAAGTTATGGTTGAAGAAACAGTTGTACAGCTTGAGAATGCCTGAGGGAGGAGATCTTGGTCCCATATTCAGAAATTCAATCAAGTGTGCTCAGAGGTGATGAGCCTTGATGTGAAGATTGATGAAGAAGACAAGACTCTCATCTTGTTGTGTTCGCTACCCAGTTCTATGATGGTCTGATTACAACCTTGGTTTATGGGAAGGAGACCCTGAATTATGAAGAGGTTGTGGGGGTACTGAGATCAAACCAGCAAAGAGAAAAGATCCGCATAGGAAACTCTAACACAGAGGTACTTGCTATGAATGAGAGGCGAGGAAGACCCTAGGAAAAGGTTAGAGGCAAGTCCAAAGGCAGATCTAAGTCTGGGGCAAGCAGAAAGCATGAAAGTGTTACATGTGTCATCAAATTGGTCACCTGAAGAGAATTTGCCCACTTCTGAAGAATGAGAAGGGGAAGGGCATTTCCAAGGGAGGTTCAGCCAGCAATGGTGGTACAAATTTATCTGAAGACAGTGAAGATGATGTACTGGTTGTTTCAGATGGGACCAAGAAGTGTGATAGTTGTTGGACACTTGACTCAGCCTGTTCTCACCATTATACTTCGCATAGGGAGTGGTTTGCAACTTATGAAGAATCTGATGGAGGGAGTGTATGCCTTGGTGATAATCATCCTTGTAAGGTTGCTGGAGTTGGAAGCATAAGGGTGAGGATGTATGATGGGGTTATAAGGACTTTGACCAATGTCAAACATGTCCCGGAGTTGAAGAAGAATCTAATTTCTTTGGGCTATCTGGAGAAGCATGGGTATGCTTTTGAAAGCCAGCCGAGGAGTGGATGTTTGAGGATAACCAAGGGTGCATTAGTGGTGATGAAAGGAGAAGGTTGGAAAATAATCTCTATCAGATGGAAGGCTCAGTGGCCATAGATGGTGCAGAGGTGCTAGCAGCGGCACAGGAGGAATAGTTGGTCTATAAACTGTGGCACTATCGAATGGGACACATGAGTGATAAAGGGCTTATAGAACTCAGCAAAAAGGTTTAATTCCAGCACTTAAGAAGGAGGACAATGACATCTGTGAGCCCTGTATTTATGGCAAACAACATAGGGTGAGATTTGCCAGCAGTTCCAAGCAGAGTGAAGGTATTCTGGAACTAGTTCACTCAGATGTATGGGGACCGGCCCCTGTGTCAGCCAGAGGTGGGGCTAAGTATTTTTTGACCTTCATTGATGACTACTCCAGGAAGGTATGGGTATATCTGATAAGAGAAAAATCAGAGGTATTTTTCCGGTTTAAAGCTTGGAGAGTTGGCATTGAAAAGGAGACAAGAAAATCAGTGAAGTGTTTGAGATCTGACAATGGAGGGGAGTACACAAGCAATGAATTCAGAAGCTACTATGAGGAAAATGGGATCCAACGCCATTACACAGTGAGGATGACTCCCCAGCAGAATGGTGTGGCAGAGAGGATGATCGTACATTGACAGAGAAGGCTAGGAGTTTGAGGCTGCAGGCATCACTGCCCAAGGTCTTTTGGGGTGATGCAATTATGTTCTCTGGTTTTCTTGTTAACAGGTCCCCTAATAGAAAACTTGATGGAGGCATTCCAGAAGAGATCTGGAGTGGAAGAAGGTGGAGCTTGGACACCTAAGGATTTTTGGTTGCCCAGCCTATGCACATGTGGAGGCAACTGAAAGGAGCAAGCTGGACCCAAATCACAAAGGCTGATCTTCATCGGGTATCCACAGGGAGTTAAAGGCTATTTGCTATGGAATTCTGATTCACAGAAGTGTATCATCAGTAGAGACATTATTTTTTATGAGAAAAGCAACTTGAAGAGGTTAGAGATTGTAGATGGAGCTGAAAAGGCTGAACAGGATAGCAGTGGACAACATTGGCTGACAGGTGATGTACCTTCTACTTCTACTTCAAAATGCGCTTCTTTTGAGGTGGAGTTGGTATGGATATTCCAATACATGTAAAGGATCAGTCAGGAGAGCCATCAATCCAGAAGGAGGTGCAGGTGGAGTCACGCACTTCAGCTTTGAGAGATGATCAAAGGGGTGTGGCACTATACAAGGCAAAGTGTACCATCATCAAACCTGCTCAGTATCACATTGATGAGATGATTTCCTATGCTCTCATCAGTGCAAATAAAGATCCAGAGACCTTCCAAGAAGCCATGAAAGTTCAGAAAGAGACTCATGGATGCAGGCCATGATGGAGGAGATGGAGTCCCTGGAAAAGAATAAGACATGGCAGCTAGTGGATCTACCTAGAGATGCTCGGGCCATTGGTTCAAAATGGGTGTTCACAAAGAAGGAGGCACCTTCAGAGCAAGGTGGAGTCAGATATAAAGCAAGGCTTGTTGCTAAGGGGTTCTCACAGAGAGAGGGAGTGGACTACACAGAGGTATTCTCTCCAGTGGTACGTCATACTTCAATTCGTGTGTTGTTATCTCTCGTAGCACAATATGGTATGGAGTTGCAGCAGATGGACGTGAAGACGGCTTTCTTACATGGGAGTCTAGAGGAGAGGATATACATGAAGCAACCAAAGGGTTTCAAGGAATCTGGATTGGAAGAAAAAGTGTGTCTACTAAAGAAATCGCTCTATGGTTTGAAGCAGTCACCCCGTCAGTGGTACAAAAGGTTTGACACTTTTATTTGGGCCTTGGATTTTTTAGATGTGAACATGATACTTGTGTCTATGTGAAAAATTTGGATGATGATTGTATCTCTTCTGTATGTGGATGATATGCTGATTGCCAGCAGGAATGTTGAAGCAGTGAATGGACTAAAATATGCATTATCAACAGAATTTGAAATGAAGGATTTGTAGTCAGCTAGGAAGATACTTGGGATGGAAATTTACAGAGATAGGACCAAGGGAATTCTACACTTGTCATTGGGTGGATATATTCAGAAGGTGTTGGAGAGGTTTGGGATGGATAAGGCCAAACCAGTTGGAACACCTTTGGCTAGTCATATGTCTCTTTCTAAGTTACAGAACCCCCAGACAGATGAGAGAAAGAGTACATGAAGAGAGTTCCATATGCCAATGTCGTGGGCAGCATTATGTATGCTATGGTGTGTTGCAGACCTGACATAGCATATGCAGTGAGCCAAGTGAGCAGATTCATGGCGAACCCAGGGAAGGAGCACTAGAAGGCACTCAAGTGGATTTTGAGGTACCTTTAGGGAACTCGTGGACTTGATCTAAGTTTTTGGCAGCAAGAAGGATCTAAGGAGAAATCTAATATCCCAAGTAAGTCATTAGGTCCATTGGAAGGGTTTGTAGATGCAAATTTTGCAGGTGATCTGGATACAAGAAGGTCTACCACAGGGTATGTGTTTAGCATGTATGGTGGATTACTTTCTTGGAGATCAATCCTTTAACCTATTACAGCTTTGTCTACAATAGAAGCTGTGTATATAGGGATTACAGAGGCTACCAAGGAGGCTCTTTGGTTGAAGAGACTCATCATGGAAATGGGGGTAAAGCAGGGTACAGTATTGCTACACAGTGATAGTCAGAGTGCCCTGCAGTTGGCTCAGAACCCAATCTATCATGCACACACCAAGCATATAGATGTGAGGTATCACAGAATCAGAGAATTGGTGGAAGAAGGTGAAGTGGAGCTGGTAAAAGTTCATACAAAGAAGAACCAGGCAGATGCACTTACGAAGACTCTTCCACGGGATAGCTTTCTCTCATGTGTGACACTGATGGGTCTGAGGGAATGTGCAAATTTTTCAGTAGCTTTGAAGCACCAAGGTGGAGATTGTAGAGCCTGATATAGTACTTCAAAGCTTAAATCTAGGGTGGAGGTTTATAGCTCCATAGGGTTAAGACCTAGGTTGTTGAGTCTTGAGGGGGCTAGTCTATCATTGGGCTGGGTTTGGGCCCAAGGTATGGGCTGGTCTAAGGAAGTTTTTTAGGGTTTATTATCCATATAATAAGGCACCGGTTCATGTGTGGTGCTGGTTTTATTTTGGTGGCCATCATGGGGACGGATTATATATAGTCATGTAACGATGATGATTAGAGAAGAATGAAATAAACTCTTTTCTTCCAAGAACGAGCTATCCCTCTCCTTTCTCTCTTATGCACGTCTTCTCTCTTTCTCACACATAGATACCCTAGATTTCTAGGGTTTTATTGCTGCCATCTCTGTCCTAGCCATCTTCTTGGAATCGCCTCTCTCAAGGAAGGAGAAGGAAGAAACCCTAGCAACACCTTCTCCTTAGGCAGCGTCTCTTGATTTTCTGGATCAGATCTGAAGGTTCACGTGAGGAGGAAGAGAGGTCACGACCCTTTCTTACAATCTTGGGGCACAAGAAACCAAAGAAAATCCTAGTTGCTAATCAATCTTGAAGATTACCAAAATCAAGATTTAAAATTCTGTTGCAGAATTTCAGCAGGGATATCATCTCGCTTCTACATCTCAACACGACTTGGGACTGGTCGAATGCGTGCTATGCTCCAAGAATAGAAAGAGGACGATTCACTCTCCAAAAAGAAGTGCCATTTTATTAATATTATTTATAAAATGACGGTATTTGTGTAAGCTGAAATGGCTTATTCAAGCATGTCATTATTTTTAATATTATTTTATGAAATGACTGTACGATATTTGGATAGATTGAAATAATTCGTTCAAACATGTTATTTTTTTTAATATTATTTATGAAATGATTGCACGATATTTGTGTAGATTGAAATGATTCGTTCAAACAAGTTGTCATTTCTTTAATATGTTTCCATTGTTAATATTGTTTCGTGTAGATTGAACTGACTCGTTTCTCCGGTGTCAATAAAATTAGTTTTCCAATCCTTCTACCATTTAGCAATGTAATTGTATATTAAAGTAAATAAATACCAGCATTCCATTTTTTTTATTTTTTTAAATTTATTATTTCTTGATAAAAAATAAATTGAAGTAAAATAATGCAAGCATCTGTCATGTTCAAGGCGCGCACAGTCCAATGTTGACTGCAATGACTTATTCAAATAATAATTTTTAATATTATTTTATCAATGTTGTTATTTTTTAATATTATTTTAGAAAATGATTGTATGATATTTGCGGAGACTGGACTCATCGAAGCAAGTCGTCATTTTTTTAATATTATTTTAAGAAATGACTGTACGATATATTGGTAGATTGGACTCACCCCAGCAACTTGTTATTTTTTTAATATTATTTTATAAAATAACTGGTCTGTATCGGCCCTTAACATTGCAACAAATTTGTAGACCTGAAGGCTCCAAGGAGCTTAAGTGGTGGTTATTACACCATTACCTCTTCATAATTCCAAACGGGAGTAAGAATGAGGGCCTCAAAAGATTATGAAGGATTCGGAGAAGCAGGCTCATGAGTATTATTCAAAAAAAAGTTTTACCGCATCATTCTAAAGTCAAGCATACATCAGATGTGCAGATTGATTACAAGCATATATATGCCATGCATGATAAAAACTATTGAGTTTTAGCATGCGTAATGGTGATATGAACATGCGATCAATCCGTGTCTTCTGTACTATCATTCGATTCGATGCAGCAAAATTTTTTTATTATTTAGAGTTGATCAACTGGATAATGATCTTTTCATGGAGATGTTGTACTTGATGGATGTTTCCTTGTTCAAATATTTATTACTATTGACGTACGACAGGCAGGCTCTGTAACAGAAGAGCTTAAATCAATAAAATGGGATAACATGTGGCTCCTAAACGTCATCGCTCGAGCCATTCTGCTGCTCGAAAATCAACTTCCGCATTTCATTATCGAGCATCTTCTTGATACAGTGAGGATGCCAAGCTGGAATAGTTTCCGCCTTCAAAGGGTTGCCATCTCTTTGTTTATTGGTGTTCTGCCAAAGCATCCCAACAATCAACAACTAGAGGCAACCGAACAAGGCTTCCAAGTGGATCACTTCTCACTTGCTCACAAATGTCCTAAATCAAAAGTTGGCCTATGTTGCCCTTGGCCTATAACGAGCCTCTGACCTAAGACTGGTTGCTAATTAAGTCTTGGTCAAACAAAATCCAAAACAATTCATGACCCATATTTCCCTAACCCAAACGGAGCCTGTTTTCCAAAGAGCCCCTAATTAGTTCATTATTCTACCTTGTTTTATCGTATTTGATTTATATAATCAATCTGAAAAAAATACTCATCAAGAATGCCTTGGCTTAGATCATCCTCTTCTTGCTCCTCCTTCAAGCATTGTACTTAATAGAAAAAACTGATCATAACATATGAGAAGAAAAAAGAAGACCCATTCTATTTATAATAAAACCCTAATAAACCCTTCCATCATATGATGCTATATATTACACTACAAAAAAATAATGAAATAGTAACGCAATTTTAGCGACGCAAAGATGCGTCGCTAAAATTGTGACTATATTGCGACGCCTCCGCGTCAAAAAAATATTGCGATGCAAATAGCGACGCATTAGCGACTCAATAAACCATAAAATTTAAAAAAATAATTTTTAAATTTAGCAAGCAAAAATGCATCGCAATATTTATAAATATATTTTTTTAAATATTATTAAAGGAATAAAATATTGCGACAGCTAAGTGCGTCGCAATGTTTTTAAAAAATTAATTATGTTAAATAGCGACGCATTAGCGACGCAATAAACATAAAATGAGAAAAAATATATTTAATATAGCGACGCAAAAATTGCGTCGCAAATATTAATAAAAAAATTAATTTTTATAAAATATAATTATAAAATAAAAATATTGCGATGCAACTCAGTGCGTCGCAATATATTTTAAAAACATATTAATTTTAAATAGCGACGCAATAGACCAAAAAATTATAAAAATTAATTTTAATTTAGCGACGCACTAATTGCGTCACAATTATTTTAAATGAAATTAATTTTTATAAATATTAATAAAAAAAAATATTGCGATGCAAAACAGTGCGTTGCAATGTTTTTAAAAAACTTAATTATTTTAAATAGCGACGCATTAGCGACGCAATAAATCAGAAAAATATAAAAATTATTTTTAAATTTAGCGACCCAATATTGCGTCGCAATTAATTTAAATAAAATTTATTTTAAGAAAATAGTATTATGAAATAAAAATATTACGACGCAATCCAGTGCATCGCAATGTTTTGTTAAAAATAAATATGTTAATTAGCGATGTAATAGCGATGCAATAAAACAGTAAAGTAATAAAAAAAATTTTTATTTAACAATGCAACCGTCGGATCGTCGTCGATCGGGATCGATCATGGCTTGGATCAATCGCAACCGTCGGATCATTCAATCAATCGATCGATCGGATCATCGCCAACCGGGATCGATCATGGCTTGATCGATCGCAACCGTCGGATCGTCGCTGATCCGATCGATCACGACGGTCCGAGATAGGTCGATCGGGATCGATTGGATCAATTGCAACCGTCGGATCGTCGCCGACCGGGATCGATCATGGCTTGGATCGATCGCAACCATCGGATCGTTGCCGAATCGATCATGGCTTGGATTGATCGCAACCGTCGGATCATCGCCGACCGGGATCGATCATGGCTTCGATCGATCACAACCATCGGATCGTTACCGATCTGATCGATCGCCACGGACGAGATAGGTCGTCGCCGACCGGGATCGATCATGGCTTGGATCGATCGCAACCGTCGGATCATCGCCGACCGGGATCGGTCATGGCTTCGATCGATCGCAACCGTCGGATCATCGCCGACCGGGATCGATCATGGCTTGGATCGGTAACGTCGGATCGTTGCCGATCTGATCGATCGCCACGTCCGAGATAGGTCGTCGCCGACCGGGATCGATCATGGCTTGGATCGATCGCAACCATCGGATCATCGCCGATCGGGATCGGTCATGGCTTCGATCGATCGCAACCATCGGATCATCGCCGACCGGGATCGATCATGGCGTCGATCGATCGTAACCATCGGATCGTCACCGATCCGATCAATCGCCATGGTCGAGATAGGTGGTCGCCGACCGGGATCGATCATGGCTTGGATCGATCGCAACCATCGGATCGTCACCGACCAGGATCGATCATGGCTTGGATCGATCGCAACCATCGGATCATCACCGACCGGGATCGATCATGGCTTCGATCGATCGCAACCGTCAGATCGTCGCCGATCCGATCGATCGCGACGGTCCGAGATAGGTCGACGCCGATCAGGATCAATCATGGCTTGAATCGATCGCAACCATCGGATCATCGCCGACCGGGATCGATCATGGCTTGGATCGATCGCAATCGTCGGATACTCGCCGACCGGGATCGATCATGGCTTGGATCGATCGCAACCATCGGATCGTCGCCGATTCGATCGATCACGACGGTCCGAGATAGGTCGACGCCGATCAGGATCAATCATGGCTTGGATCGATCGCAACCGTCGGATCATCGCCGACCGGGATCGATCATCTTGGATCGATCGCAACCGTCGGATGGTCGTGATCCGATCGATCGCGACAGTCCGAGATAGGTCATCGCTGACCGGGATCGATCATGGCTTGGATCGATCGCAACCGTCGGATCGTCGCCGACCAGGATCGATCATGGCTTGGATCGATCGCAACCGTCGGATCATCGCCGACCGAGATCGATCATGGCTTCGATCGATCGCAACCATCGGATCGTCACCGATCGATCGATCGTGATGGTCCGAGAGGTCGACGCCGACCGATCGATCATGGCTTGGATCGATCGCAACCGTCGGATCGTCGCCGACCGGGATCGATCATAGCTTGGATCGATCGCAACCATCAGATACTCGCCGACCGGGATCGATCATGGCTTGGATCGATCGTAATCGTTTGATCATCGCCGATCCGATCGATTGCCACGGTCCGAGATAGGTCGTCGCCGACCGGGATCGATCATGGCTTGGATCGATCGCAACCATCGGATCATCGCCGATCGGGATCGATCATGGCTTGGATCGATCGCAACCGTCGGATCGTCGTCGATCCGATCGATCGCGACAGTCCAAGATAGGTCAACGCCGACCGGGATCGATCATGGCTTGGATCGATCGCAACCGTCGGATCGTCGCCGACCGGGATCGATCATGGCTTGGATCGATCGCAACAGTCGGATCTCGCCGATTGGGATCGATCATGGCTTGGATCGATCGCAACCATCGGATCGTCGCCGATCGATCGATCGCGATGGTCCGAGATAGGTCGACGCCGACCGGGATCGATCATGGCTTGGATCGATCGCAACCGTCGGATCATTGCCGACCGATCATGGCTTGGATCGATCACAACCGTCGGATCATCGCCGACCAGGATCGATCATGGCTTGGATCGATCGCAACCATCAGATCGTTGCCGACCGGGATCGATCATGGCTTGGATCGATCGCAATCGTCGGATCATCGCCGACCGGGATCGATCATGGCTTCGATCGATCGCAATCGTCGGATCGTCGCCGATCCGATCGATCGCGATGGTCCGAGATAGGTCGACGCCGATCGGGATCGATCATGGCTTGGATCAATCGCAACCGTCGGATCATCGCCGACCGGGATCGATCATGGCTTGGATCGATCGCAACCATCGGATATCGCCGACCGGGGATCATGGCTTGGATCGATTGCAACCGTCGGATCATCGCCGATCCGATCGATCGCCACGGTCCGAGATAGGTCATCACCGACGGGATCGATCATGGCTTGGATCGATCGCAACCGTCGGATCATCGCCGAGGGATCGATCATGGCTTGGATCGATCGCAACCGTCGGATCATCGCCGACCGGGATCGATCATGGCTTGGATCGATCGCAACCGTCGGATTGTCGCCGATCCGATCGATCGTGATGGTCCGAGATAGGTCGACGCCGACCGGGATCGATCATGGCTTGGATCGATCGCAACCATCGGATCGTCGCCGACCGGATCGATCATGGCTTGGATCAATCGCAACGTCGATCTCGTCGACCGGGATCGATCATGGCTTGGATCGATCGCAACCGTCGGATCGTCGCCGATCCGATCGATCGCGACGGTCCGAGATAGGTCGATCGACCGATCGAGGCTTGGATCGATCGCAACCATCGGATCACCGGGATCGATCATGGCTTGGATCGATCGCAACCATCGATCGTCGCCGACGGGATCGATCATGGCTTGGATCGATCGCAACCATCGGATCGTCGCCGACCGGGATCGATCATGGCTTGGATCGATCGCAACCATCGGATCATCGCCGACGGGATCGATCATGGCTTCGATCGATCGCAACCGTCGGATCGTCGCCGATCGATCGATCGCGACGGTCCGAGATAGGTCCGACCGGGATCGATCATGGCTTGGATCGATTGCAACCGTCGGATCGCCGACCGGATCGATCATGGCTTGGATCGATCGCAACCGTCGCATACTCGACCGGGATCGATCATGGCTTGGATCGATCGCAACCGTTGGATCGTTGCCGATTCGATCGATCGCACGGTCCGAGATAGGTCGTCGCCGGGATCGATCATGGCTTGGATCGATCGCAACCGTCGGATCGTCGCCGATCCGATCGATCGCGACGGTCCGAGATAGGTCGACGCCGATCGGGATCGATCATGGCTTGGATCGATCGCAACCGTCGGATCGTCGCCGATCCGATCGATCGCCATGGTCCGAGATAGGTCGTCGCCGACCGGGATCGATCATGGCTTGGATCGATCGATCGGACCGGGATCGATCATGGCGATCGATCGCGACCGATCGATCATGCTTCGATCGATCGCAACCATCGGATCGTCGATCCGATCGATCGCCATCGATCGATCATGGCGATCGATCGTCGATCCAAATATTGCGACGATAGCGATGCATTTTCACAAATATTCAATGTATACGTCGCAATTATTTTTAGTAAATATTTTTATCAGTAATAATAAATAAAAAAATATAATATTGCGCATTAGTTGCATCGCAATATTTTTTCTATAAATATGTAATGAAAAAGTAAAAAAAATATTGCGCAATTTTTGCGCAATTATTATCATAAATTAAATATTATCATTTATAAATATAAAAAATTATTGCGACGCCGTAGCGACACATTTTGAAGAAAAAAATAAACAAATATTGTGACGCAATGTATGCGTCGCAATTATTTTTAGTAAATATAATTTTTCAGTATAATAATAAAAAAAATATAATATTGCGACACATTAGTTGCATCGCAATGTTTTTTCTAAATATATGTAATGAAAAAGTATAAAAAAATTTTGCAACGCAATTTGTGCATCGCAATATTATCATAAATTATAAATATTAATAAATATTAAAAAATTATTGCGACGCCGTAGCGCATTTTCGAAGAAAAAAATAAACAAATATTGCGACGCAATGTATGCGTCGCAATTATTTTTAGTAAATATAATTTTTATCAGTAATAATAAATAAAAGAAATATAATATTGCGATGCATTAGTTGCGTCGCAATATTTTTTCTATAAATATATGTAATGAAAAAGTATAAAAAAAATATTGCGACGCAATTTGTGCGTCGCAATTATTATCATAAATTATAAATATTATCATTTATAAATATTAAAAAATTATTGCGATGCCGTAGCGATGCATTTTTGAAGAAAAAAATAAACAAATATTGCGACGCAATGTATGCGTCGCAATTATTTTTAGTAAATATAATTTTTATCAGTATTAATAAATAAAAGAAATATAATATTGCGACGCATTAGTTGCGTCGCAATTTTTTCTATAAATATATGTAATGAAAAAGTTTAAAAAAAATATTGCGACGCAATTTGTGCGTCGCAATTATTATCATAAATTATAAATATTATCATTTATAAATATTAAAAAATTATTGCGATGCCGTAGCGATGCATTTTCGAAGAAAAAATAAACAAATATTGCGACGCAATGTATGCGTCGCAATTATTTTTAGTAAATATAATTTTTATCAGTATTAATAAATAAAAAATATATTTGCATTAGTTGCATCGCAATGTTTTTTCTATAAATATATGTAATGAAAAAGTTTAAAAAAATATTGCGACGCAATTTGTGCATCGCAATTATTATCATAAATTATAAATATTATCATTTATAAATATTAAAAAATTATTGCGACGCCGTAGCGATGCATTTTTGAAGAAAATAATAAACAAATATTGCGATGCAACTAATGCATCGCAATAGTTTTTAGTAAATATATTTTTTATCAGTAATAATAAATAAAAAAATATAATATTGCGACGCATTCGTTGCGTCGCAATATTTTTTCTATAAATAGATGTAACGAAAAGTAAAAAAAATATTGCGACGCAATTTGTGCGTCGCAATTATTATATTTTTATCATTTATAAATATTTAAAAAAAATAAATAAAACATATATAATATTGCGACGCATTTGTTGCGTCGCAATTTTTTGGATAAATATATGTAATGAAATAGTTAGAAAAATTTTTGCGACGCACTGTATGCATCGCAATTATTATCATAAATTATTATTTTAATCATTTAAAAATATTAAAAAAATATTGCGATGCCTTAGCGACATAATTTCTAGAAAATAAAAATAATTTTTCGCCGGACATTGGCGCCAAGTTAGCGACGCATTAGCGACGCAATTAATTGCATCGCTACCTTTTTCATAAAAATATAATAAGGCCAAATTAACGATGGATTAGCGACGCATTGTTGCGTCGCTAATCACTCATATATAAAGTCGGCCGGCCTTCTCTTCTTCTTCCCCATCTTGACCTAGCCGCCGCCCTCCCCAAAACCTCTCCGGCTCCCACCGTTCGCTGCTCCGGCTCCCCCCCTCCGGTGCTCCGGCTCCCGGCGGTCTCCTCCAACTCCGGCGTCTCCTCTCGACCGAGGTAAGCCCCCCCACCCTCTTCCAAATTTTTTTTTTTGTAAAAATTTTCCTCCGGCCACGGCCAAGACCGTGGCCAGCAGTGGCCTGGCCACGGTGGCCAGGCCACAGTAAAAAAAAAATTCTTGTAACAGGGGGGGTGGGGAAAACCCCCCCATTTTGTCTTCTCGGCCACAGCCGCTGCCGTGGCCGGCATGGCAGTGGCCAGGCCACGGTGGCCAGGCCACAGTCAAAAAAAAAAAAAAAAATTGGTAACAGGGGGGGTGGGGAAAACCCCCCCATTTTGTCTTCTCCGGCCACGGCCATTTTGTCTTCTCCGGCCACGGCCGCTGCCGTGGCCGGCAGTGGCCTGGCCACGGTGGCCAGGCCACAGTCAAAAAAAAAAAAATTTGTAACAGGGGGGTGGGGAAACCCCCCCCCCCATTTTGTCTTCTCCGGCCACGGCGCTGCCGTGGCCGGCAGTGGCCTGGCCACGGTGGCCAGGCCACAGTCAAAAAAAAAAAATGTAACAGGGGGGTGGGGAAAACCCCCCCCCCATTTTCTCTTCTCCGGCCACCGGCCACGGCCGCTGCCGTGGCCGCTCCCCACGGCCGCTGCCGTGGCCGGCAGTGGCCTGGCCACGGTGGCCAGGCCACAGTAAAAAAAAAAAAAATTTGTTGGCTGTTACAGGCGGGGTGGGGAAACCCCCCCCCCTCCCTTGACCTTCTCCGGCCACGGCCGCTACCGTGGCCGGCCGTGGCCTGGCCACGGTGGCCAGGCCACAAAAAAAAAAAAAAAAAGTCTTTTACAGGGGGTGGGGAAAACCCCCCCTTTATCTTCTCCGGCCACGGCTGTAGCCGCGGCCGGAGAAGCCGGCCACGGCACCGGTGGTCAGGACAAAAAAAAAAAACATGTCTGTTACGGGGTGGGGAAAACCCCCCCTCCCCTTTTATCTTCCACGGCCACGGCCGTGGCCTGGCCACGGTGGCCAGGCAAAAAAAAAAAATTTATTTATGCAATAATTTTTGTGCATTTGTAGTTATTTACAATTTTTATGTCTTGATTATTTACATTCTGCTTCAAATTGAATGATGCATTAAATTATGTAATGCTTGAATGAAAGTCATGTTGTAGTTTTATTTAATTCTCAAGAACACATTAGTACTTTCAATGATTTATATTTTAGTCTTCACAAACAATTATATTCGACATAATAATCTTAAGAAGCCATTGACTATATATATAGAACACTATGCCTCTATTTGTAGAATTGACAAGAATTTATGAATAACAAGCATAAGTTCGATTGTCTTCGGATTTTCATATTATTAATCACAGCACTATAACCTTTAGACCCGTTTGAGAATTTATAAGATTTAGTCTTGCAAATTCTTAAATTGTCCTGGTGGACGTAGCCCTGCTGCATCAGATCACATGAGCGTCGGAGATGAAGAGTTCAGATCTCCAGCAGTCACACAACCTTCGATCTCTCCAGCAGTATTACCATCCAGCCGATCGGCACATACCTCCGAGAGTTCTTCCACCATCGACTGCATCGTACTTCGACTTGATGCTCAGGGACTGTAAGTATATATTAATAAAAAATATATTTATATTTTTAAGTCAATTACTTATAAACATGCATTTTTTTAACAGATTTATTGAGCAGCATCATGTATCCAGCCACATCAGCGCCGTATTTCAGAGGCGTACGATTGGCGCCACGTATCTTCAGCCACGAGGGAGTTTTATTTTTCTGAGTTTCAGGTAAACTTATTAAATACAATTTATCACTGATATAAAATTTTTTAATCTTAATAAATTCAGAAACTAACTATTTATTTTAATGCAGAAAAAGTTTACGTAGGATCCTGCCAGCCATGATGCCATTAGGGCAGCATGGGAGGCTCTGACGGGACGCCGATACTCCGACATGCTTCATTGTTGGAGGTCATCGGGTCAGCATCCTGCGCACATGCCAGATGGTATTTGGCATGAGTGGCAGCAGACCTGGCAGTCCGATGGCTGGCGCAGGAGGTCTGCATCAGCCAGCACGAACCGCCGATCTGAGAAGGGCGGTCCTGGCACGGGTCTTTTCCACCATACTTCGGGCTCCATTTCGATTCAGGAGCACAGACGGTGTATGGTAAGAAAACATAAATATTTTAATTACTATTTTAGTTATTTACAAATATTTGTATTAATATCAATTTTTTTATTGTTATAGTCTGAGCAGGAGGGCGGAGATCCTGGTGAGTTTCGTCTATTCAGGGCGACACACACCAGGAGGGACAGTTCCTGGGTCGACACGCGATCACGGAAGGTTGCGGTAAGAAATTAGATTTATGTAGCATCTGTTTAATTTCTAAAATTTTATTTCGAGAAATTTATTAACTCATTTATTGTTGATTTCATAATTTAAAAACATGAGTCGAGGAGCTTTGCTCCCAGGCATCGCAGGTCAACTCTACGATGGGGAGACACCCGTCGAACTCTCAGTAGAGGAGAGTCGGCGTGTGTTTTTGGAGGCTGTTGGTGCCCAGCCGCGAGACCGCAGGGTCTATGGTCTGGGCACTAGAGCTTCTACATATTTCCCCATCAGGCCTCCAGCTCGCGAGTTTCTGGTGATATTCCTTCCGAGCGTTTAGACAACCTTCGGAGATCTATTGCAGAGGAGGTTCGGCAGGAGATCGAGCAGGATTTCGAGGATCGTATGCGAGGCTAGGATCAGGAGATTGCAGACATGCGAGATGAGATGCATCATTTGCGGGATATGGTTAGCCGCTTGTCGCAGAGTCTCCAGCCTCCACAGCCTCGACGTGATCGCTCAGATTCTTGATGTATTTTTTTTCTTTTTATATGTTGTACATGAAAACTTCAAAATTTTAATATATTATTTATTTTTATAAATTGAATGATTATTGTTTGGATCAATACGAGTGAAGAATGTTTCGATCAATATTTAAATGTAACGAAATTGTATTAACCATTTTAATTTTTAAAATTTTTATTTTTTTTTAAAAAATATTTATTTAGCGATGCATTAGCAACTGCAATTGCATCGCTAATATTTTTAAAATATTATTATTAAATATTATGACGCAATGAGCTGGCGCCGCAATATTTTAAAAAAATTAATTAGCGACGCATTAGCAACTCAAATTGCATCGCTAATATTTTCATAATATTACTATTAATATTGCGACGCAACGATCTAGCGTTGCAATATTTTTTAAAAAATTTAATTAGCGACGCATTAGCGACTAAAATTGCGTCGCTAATATATCTAAAATATTATTAATAAATATTGCGATGCAGTGATCTGGCATCGCAATATTTTAAAAAAATTTTATTAGCGACGCATTAGCGACTAATATTGCATCGCTATTATATTTAAAATATTATTATTAAATATTGCAACGCAGCTAAATGAGTCACAATATTGCGACGCAATTGAATGCATCGCAATATTTAATATTAATATTTAAAATATTAAAATTTAGTTTTAAATTTAGCGACACATTTTTGTGCGTCGCAATATTGCGACGCATCTCTGCGTCGCAGAGAGTCGCTGTTTTGCGACGCAATTGCGACAAATTATGGTTGCGATGATATTCTCAGCAACACAGTCATTGCGTCGCTAATGCATCGCAATAGCATGTTTAGCAACGCATTAGCGACGCATTTGGGCGTCGTAATATTTTATTTTTCTTGTAGTGTTAAGTTTTAGGCTCACACAAACTATCAACTACATTGTTAATAGATGAGCTCAAATCCAAATTATATGGATCATATTTACTAGCAGTAGGCTCACCTACTTGTATTATTGGACCACATTTGTTCAGCCAGTTTTATAAAATTAAAATTAGTAATAATTAATGATAGCCAATATACGGCGAACTTCTAACATTACTTGTAATCTCGACTTCATTTAGCAGCAGAATGGAATGTATGATATCAGAAAATAGTACAAAGCTACTACAAATGTTAACTAAAAGAAAATATGTCCAACAACATTTCATACTTTGATATGCTTCAGCATGATAATCAAGATAAATACAAAAGACAACCACCAACAAAGAAAATCTCCTTAAATTATTTTTTAATTAGTTGGCATTATATAATTAGAAAATTAGGTGGTTCTTTTAATATTTAGTTGCCTATTTATTTATTGAAGTTTTTAAGAGATTGAGAGATGGAATGGCAACACTAGCACCATAGACTTGAGTTTTTCTTTTAGTATTTATTTATTATTTATTTATATAGAACTTAATTTTATTTGAGAGTAAAATAACAGACTAACATGACCCAAGCGTGCAAGTTGTCACCATTTTCTAATATTTAATGATTTGAATGTTTTTTTAATGTTACCACATGTGAGTTAGCATCTGTTAAGAGATGAGTGATGGTATGGCAACACTGGCACCATACACTTGAGTTTTTCTTTTATTATTTATTTATATAGAACGTAATTTTACTTGAAAGTAAAATAACAGACTAACACGACCCAAGTGTGCAAGTTGTCACCATTTTCGAATATTTAATGACTTGAATATTGCTTTTTAATATTACCGCATGTGAGTTAGCATCGAGTTAAACATCGGCCGGCATTAAAAAAAAATTGACCTATCTATCCAGGTCCTTTTGTTATTTATTTCTACAGCAAGTTGCCATGTTTAACGTTGGATGAAAATTATTTCTTAATCGTACTTATCGTAACTTGTGGTATTGGGTCTGATGACAATAGAACCGGTTTTCTAAGTCCATCTATAATTTAGTTATATATTTTTTTGTTAAAGAAAAATAAAAATCAATTATTCAAATTTTTAATATTTATTTATTATCCTTTATTGATAAGTATTATTTTTAATTAAAAAATAATAATAATGGATGCTTCAGCCATGTTCAAGTCCAGTGTCGATTGAGCTGGCCCATGTGAGCAAGTTGTCAATTTTTGAATATTTTTGATAAAATTATTGTTTTAATAATATTTCATTAATGATTGCACTGCACGACGGCTATAAACGATGTCGCAGGCCCTTCCTTGCTACCTCCAGAGTTTAACTTCCGAGTAATCTGAAGGGTGAAACGTTAGAATGGATCAAGGAAGGCCATCAGCGGAAATCAACCAACACGTTGCCTTAGAGATCAAGGCACCATGGTTGTAATCTATCAAATACAAAGCTAGCGGGTATATCAATGCATAGAAAACCCCCGGCTAATCCAACCATCTTCAGAGTGCCTTCAAGTTTGCGACAATGGAATCAGCACGACTACGAGCCAAAACTGGTCTCCATCGGCCCTTACCATCGCGGCAAGTCCATGGACCTGAAGGCCATAGAGGAGCTCAAGTGGCGGATGCTGCACCACTACCTCTCCATAGTTCCAAACGGAAGCAATAATGAGAACCTTAGAAAGATGAAGGATTTGGAAAAGCAGGCCCGGGACTGCTACTCGGAGGTGATCGATTTGGACAGTGACCAGTTCATGGAGATGCTATTACTTGATGGATGCTTCCTTGTTCAAATATTCATTGTGTATGGCGATGACGATGACGATGACGATGATGAGCGAACTTTGCAAGTGGCGGAGCTCAACTCGTTGCTATTCGATAACATGTGGTTCGATGTCCATATCTTTCGAGACTTGCTGTTGCTCGAAAATCAACTTCCGTATTTCATTATCAAGCATCTCCTCGATACATTGAGGATGCCAGGGTGGGACAACTTCCGTCTTCAAAAAGCTATCATCTCTTCATTTATAGAGTTTCTACCAGATAAGACGTACATTCCACGACAAAGCAGGCAACTCGAACAAGAATTAGAGGTAGATCATTTTCTCCACTTATTACACAAATGGCTCTGTAATATTCCAAAATTAAACAACCTGGGCAACAGAAGAAGCTGCTGGCAACTACCATCAAAATTACATTGTTCTGCTTTATCTTTGACAATCAATAAGACCATGCACTGTCTCTCGAAGGTGTTGCCATGTTGTCACAATCCCTTTCCTTCAGAGAAATCTCCGTGGACTGCCCCCACCGTGACCGAATTTGTCGAGGCTGGAGTGAAGATCAAGGTGAGAAAAGCAAATATTTTTCTAGACATTTCATTTTGCAAGGATAGGGGGGAATTGGGAATCCCAGCTATTGTCGTTAATAGTTGCACAAACTTCATTTTTGTAAATCTCATTGCTTTGGAGCAATGTTGCTATAAACACGGGTTCGATGTCAGTCATTATACCACATTCTTGGATGAGATCATCAATACGTCGAGAGATGTTCATTTGCTCAACCAGGAAGGGATCATTTGTCCGAATCTCGGTGATGATGAGAGAATTGCATCGCTCTTCAACAAACTAGGTGAAGGTGTTTCAACTAATCCTCCAGTAAGCTATCTTAAGGATGTGTACAACGACTTGAATACTTATTGCCAGTCGAGATGCCATAGGTGGCGTGCTAACCTTGTGCACGACTATTTCAGCAATCCATGGGCGTTCATTTCATTAGTAGCAGCTTTTCTGCTCATTGTACTCGCATTTCTACAAACTGTCTATACTGTTTTAGGTTACTACAAAAGTAATCAGCAGCGGTGACCATTGTCCTAAAAATAGCTTGGCTATGTGCAGCATTTGATTTCTGTTTCTGGCCGGTAATGAAGAAGTAAAATTCCGTTGAGCTCTTCAAGGTTGTTGGCTCCGTCATGGCGTTTGATTGGGTGGTCATTAATTATTCTTGTGTGATTTGTTTAGTCTTTGAGTTATGGCTTTTGTGTCGAGTCCTTGTACCAAGCAGAGCAATGCAATGGTAACTCAGAAATTAATAAAAAAATTCACTCTAGTGTCTGTCACTCGCTAGACTTTATTTAGTTGTACGCTAACATGCCCATCCAGAGGGAAAATTGATCTTTGAGGAAGCAGCAAGCATCCTGCGTTGAAAGCTAACGAATAGTTAAATAAAAGAATAAAAAATAATAGAGAATAAAACAAGCAGGTTTAACCTGGTTCGCTTGTGGGGATTTTTAAGATTATATATGTGAGATTTTAGAATATCAATTTAGTAATAAAATAATTTATTGGCAGATCTTGTTTCACGGTCTTTGATTTATGCAATCAATTTGGAGAAGCATTCATCGAGAATGTCTTGCCTTAAATCTTTTTCCTTTTACTTTCCTCTAAGTAGTGTTCTCAATGAAAAAATTGATTACCATAAGGAGAAAAGAAGAACCCAGCCATTCACAACGAAAACCTGATAGATCCTTCAATTATGGGACACTATTTGACTTCAGTTCCATATAAATCATCAACCACATTGTCAATAAAAGTGCAACCATATATATATATATATATATATATATATATATATATATATATATATATATATAGAGTAAGCACATCCAATTTAAAATTAAAAATAACTTAAAATTAAAAAGTAATAAAGAAAATTGATATAACTAATTAATTTTAATTAGTTTGGGATTAAAATTTTATTATTATTATTGTTTTTGTTGAAAAAATTTTGAATAAAAAAAAGAAACGCCCATGAGCAAAACGCTCGGACATTCCATGAACGTTGCGTGCGAGGGCCAATGTTTATCAACATCTAGAAATGGCCCAAACAATTCATTTTTAAGCCATGTTATTTGGGGCTAACCGCTATTAGACCTTTAAGGCCATTATGGGCTGAGCCATCGGAGCTTTTATGGGCTAAGTCTATAAATAGGCTCAAGGATTCAAATTATGGGATGAATAAATCAGTAAATTCTTTTTTCTTTTATTATAATATTTTTGTTGTTACCGTTGATCTTTTTTTATGCATCTAAAGGTTTATTGGGTTGCACCTTCATCCAATCGTGATCGCCAATAACCTGCATAAAGGGGCAAAAACTGATCCTTAGGGCAGTGTCTAATACGCCTGCATGAAGGGGCAAAAACTGATCCTTAGGGCAGTGTCTAACACGCTTTGATTTAGGTTTGATTCTTTTTTTTTAATTTTAATTTTAATTTATTTATGCATTTAAATTTTTAGAATTAAATTATTTAGTAATTTCTAGGAAAGAAATTTTTGTATTAATTAAAAATATTTTCTTATAGCTAAGGATCAGTTTCTATCACTAGAAATTGCTAGATTTTTATTATAAGTTATTGAAAAAAAATTCTACTTTTGAATCAGTCCAGATTTTCTATAAAGAGGACTACTTAACATGAAAAAGTATATTATTCTTTTGTGTAGCATAATCATAAATTATTGTTTAAATATTAACTAATTCATTGGTACTGTGGATGCATATTTCAGATTGGAAGATTCTTCAAACTTAGAATTAAGTTTATATTTTCTTTGTGTCTTGCCTCCACCCTCTTTTGTCCTCTTGTTCTGTTATTCTTCAATGATCATCAGTTGCACAACATTACAACATTGACTTCTTTTGTCATTGTGGCTTTTGTATATGGAGTGTGAAGCTGCCTACAGCAGTATTTATAGTTCCTTCTTGTGATTTTTTGTGTAATAGAATACGCTATCTGCCATAGATTTAGGACTAAGTGTTGAATGTATGGATATATTTTAGAGACATTTGCTTCCCAAGTTTTCCATCCATGTTACAAATAAGTAATGTAATCTCCTTTAGATTCTACTCTCTATTAGCAGTAGTAAGCAAAGAGGTTAGACCATTTTTATTCTTCAAAGGCTCTACATGTCGGTTGCAATGTACTCTTTTGATATTGTAGAACTCTTTGTTGGTTATATGCTGCGGGCTGGGTATTGTGCATGTTTCAACCAATTATACATGTTTAATGCCATAAATTGTGACTGAGATGAGCTCGATTTGTTATATTAACAATTTTAATCCGCAATCTAGCAATAAAGCAACATTGTTTAGGTACTTCAGTTTGACAAGTATAATATTTACTGAAAGTTGTAGTCATATTACTATATGCTCTTTTTACTTGTGGTATATCTGTATATTGTAGCATGCCAACTGATATTACTTGCTTCAAATCATATTTACGGACACCATAAATTATAAGGAATATATAACAACACCATGCTGATAAGCCTGAAAAACCAGTATGTAGGAAAAGGACATGAAACTATGCTTGCTTATCATATTTCATGCTGCAAGTGATCCTTGGACTACAATTTCATATAACTAAGCAATGATGTTCTTAGACATTTACATGATGTTGTGTTAGTTATGGTAGAAAGTGAACTAATAGTATTTCTTTAGTTTGATTTGTCAGTATTTATAGTTATATTTACATGTTTTACTAAATGATGCTTTTGAATATTACATCGATGATGATTAATTATCTGCATTTTATGCAATTATCATTCTTCAATAGTTTGAATAAGGCTTGTTCTTTATGGCTATGATGGTTCATTTTAGAAGCAAGCACATTACTGTTCAAAATATATCTATATTTAATTCTTTTATTTGAGGATAAGAATCTTATGTTAACCTAGCTCTAGTATATTACATATTGGGGCATGCCGGGCTTAGACATGCCAATTTATGGCATGCTTTGGTGCACATGCTAGTGAGGCAATGATATGGTGCTGCATATTATGGTATTTCCTTGGAATTTGCCAAGTATGAGAAGAATTTGATAAATCAATTAACCAAGGAATTATGTAGGAGTGGAGTCTTAGATTTATCAAGAGGGATGTGGCTTAAGCCCATTATTTGGTCACCAGCAGTGGATACTCAACCTCTGTGATTGAAGATCTCATGAATGAGGTTCAATGTAGTAGAAACGAAGCTGATTGAGTGATCGTGTGAGAGCACAATTTTTGAAAAAAATTCTCATCTCATCCCATCCCTACGATGAGTGCTCTTATAAAGTGATAAAGTAAATTTGTGTAAGGTTGAGTCATTCTCTTAATGGATCCGAGGTAGGTTATCTGCAGGGTATTAGTCACAAATACCCTTAAAGAATTCACCTATATGAGAATCGTCATATTAGGCCGTGACTAAAAGTTTGGGCTAATCTTAAAGAATTCTCATGAAAATCAAGGTACTAAGCGCAAGGCCTTTAATATGCACTAACCACTTAAACCCAATTGATCCATACTATGTATGTGATTAGTAGAAGTCTCAGTTAAGGACCTAGTTCAAGGTTTAATCTACTATGGTTCCTTCAGATGTATACAATCAATACTAAGTGAGGTTCAAGTCCATAGGACACCTTACCTATTACGCAGTATAAGATGCCCTAAAATTTATGTTATATTGATTTTACTTTTTTTTCTATTTAAAACTTTTGTGGGGGATTATTGAAAAAAAGTTTGAATAAAAAAAAAGGAATGCCCACGAGCGAAACACTCGAACGTTGCGAGGGCAATGTTCATCAACGTTCAGAAACGGCCCAAACAATTCATTTTGTAAGCCATTTTTGATGTTATTTGGGGCTAACGGTTATTAGGCCTTTAAGGCCATTATGGGTCGAGCCATTGGAGCTTTTATGGGCTAAGCTTATAAATAGGAAGGGATGAATAAATCAGTAAATTCTTTTTCTTTTATTATATTATTTTTGTTGTTACCGTTGATCTTTTCTTGTGCATCTGAGGTTTCATTGGGTTGCACCTCTATGCGATCATGCTCGTGGTGAAAGGTTCGGATCAAGCCGGATGGTTGTACCTTGGGGATAGATCGCCAATAACCTGCACGAAGGGATGAAAACTGATCCTTAGAACAGTGTCTAACATGCCTCAATCCATATTTGATTCTCAACTTATTATGATTTTAATTTCTATATGCATTTAAATTTCCATATTAAGTTTCTAGCAATTTCTATGAATGAATCATAACATAAATTAAAAATATTTTCCAACAGTTTTAGAGGCGAATTCTAAAAGTGATTTGTATTTCAAAAAAAATCTTAAAGGAAAAAAAAAAACAGTAAGCATATAGAATATTAAAAAAAAGAAAAAAATCATTCATCCAACTTAATAGTTTCAAATGCTATGGATTATGAAAATTATAACATCAATTACCGGTGATATGGCTGATATTTTCCTCTTAGCGGCGTCATAACACCTTGCGCAATTTCCGGAATCAATGATGTGATAGCTCGATTTCGGGATGTTGGAATTCTTGTCCCCGCCCTTGGCTCCGGCCTCCGGCTCCGGCCTTTGGCTATGGCCTCCAGCATCGGTTCAGGCCTCCAGCTCTGGCCTCTAGCTCCGGCCTTGGCTCTGGCCTCCAGCGTCGGCTCAGGCCTCCAGCTCCGGCCTCCAGCATTGGCTCCAGCCTCCGGCTCCGGCCTTGGCTCCGGCCTCCAGCGTTGGCTTCGACCTCTAGCTTCGGCCTTGGCTCCGACCTCTAGCGTCGGCTCAGGCCTCCAGCTCTGGCCTCTAGCTCCGGCTCTTAGCTCTGGCCTCCAGCGTCGGCTCCGGCCTCCGGCATCGGCTCCGGCATATGGCTCCGGCCTCTAGCTCCGGCTCTAACTCTAACTTGGTGCCTTACTTTCCTAAGTATATTAAAACCCACTTCAGGTAACGGACCCCAAGATTCGAGACATCCATTACCGTGTATCTCGCTCACTGAAATCACAGGTAGGTACTAGCACACCCCACAGTTACCGGAATACACGGAACCCATTCAACAACGGCTCACCCACTTGCCGTTTGGCGGAGCTCATCCTAGCAAAGCAGATTCGATGGTTCTAACGGAATGAGGTAAACGTGATCCCCCAGACAGGTATAAGAAGAGGACCCGAGCTCAACACGAGGGAGCTTCTTCTCTTTCGAGCTCTACTCTATACTATAATCCTGTTCTACAACCCACTGACTTGGGCATCGGAGGGTCCCCACCGGAACCACCTGTCCGAAACTTTTTGCAGGCTCTCGAAGGAAGACGGTGACCTCCCTGCATTCTAGAAGGCCTGCGGAGATCTCAGCTCCCCCGACGCTCATCGCAAGTGATTTGGCAGCAATAGATTGGCACTCCAGGAAGGAGGACCACACATGTGGAAGGCGAAAGTTCTCCCTGTGACCCCACTGATTCTGCGAGGAAGACGATGGTGACAACGCGAGCCCAAGAAGCTTCCACCAGCCACGCTGCGGAGCGCCTTCCGCGGGCTGAGCAATCGGAGGCCAACCTCCATGTTCCGCCCCCTGCACAGATGAGCCAGCCTGACCGGCTTGAGGTTCTAGCTCATAGGTACAGGACCTAATGACGGTGGTGCGGGAATTGCAGGAACACTGCTTTTTCGCTGCACCTCAGCCCCCTTTGCCTCGCGAAGGGGGGCGTGGATCAATTCAATCTCACCAAGGTAGGACTCCACCTGAGGCCTCCCATCACTCGCCTCCTGAACCTCATCGCGGGAGGCTTCAAAGCGATGGCTCTCTCTCCCATCATTCTGATCGTTCCCACCGATGGCCGGGCGAGAAGGAGCCAAGACAGGTGCACTCCTTGCATCGGCGGTCTTCACGGCTTCATCTTCTGGCTCCTCTAAAGACGACACCAACAGAAGACCACTCGTCAGGCCGAACAACGGCTCAATGAGTATCATCAATGGTTGGAGGAGCTTAGTCTGGATCTCCAATCCTCACGGGACAGACTACGATCACCGTCCCCCACTCTCCCGATGCATCATGGAGGAACCGGTCCCGCCCCATTTCTGTCTCCCCCAGTTGGACCCATATGATGGCACGGTGGATCCTTTGGACCACTTGGAGAGCTATAAGGTTCTCATAAGGTCTAGGGAGTGAGACTCCCTCCTATGTGTCGCCTTTCTTGCCACCCTTCATAAAGCGATGCGTGCATGGTATTCTTGCCTGCCATCGCGCAGCATCAATTCCTTTCGATAGCTCGAGCGATCTTTCCTGGCCCACTTTGATGTGTGCCAGAAGATCCCACGAGTGGCCAATAGCTTATTCTCTGTTTAGCAAAGGAGTGGCGAGACCCTAAAGGACTTTCGCTCGGTTCAAGGAGGCGGCGCTGGAGGTGTATAATTTGGATAATTCTGTAGCCACTTTGGCATTAAAGCGAGGACTTCTCCTTCTAGGTTCACCTATTCCCTGGATAAGAAGCCTCCAAGCTCTTACGCCGAGCTTCTAAGCCAGGGGCAGAAGTACATTCGCACCGACGAGGCAGACTCTTCTAGGAGGGAAGCTGATAAGAGTTCCTGCAAGAAACCGACATCCATGGAAAATGCCGGAGCACGGTCCCGGAAGCTTGAGCTTCCCCATCGCTCAGACTACCAGCCTCAGATGCTCGTTCCCAAGGAGCAGTTACCTCCCTCTTGGCTCCGATATCTCACATTCTACTGGAAATTGAGGAGGAGCCCTACTTTCGACGTCCACCTCCCATGAAGTTAGGGACCCCCCGTAGCAAGGAGCTTTATTGCCGGTACCACGAGACTATGGTCATGACACTGAGGACTGCCGCCACTTGAAGAAGGCCATTGAAGAGCTTGTCCAGTAGGATCACTTGGGCAACTTCGTTCAAAGGGAAAACCTTCCCGCTCGGGTCCATCGGCACCTCTGGCGCCTCGATAGACATCGACAATGCCCCTATGGAAAAAACCATAGCTATGATTTCCTGGGGGCAGGTGGCAGCTCAAAAAGACAGTGAGAGGGGGTAGACTCTGTAATTTCTTTCTTTAGAAAGGATTTAGAAGGGGTAGTTAATAAGCATTATGACAGCGTCGTCGTGTCCATGACCATAGCCAAACACCCTGTAAAAAAAAATTTAGTTGATAGTGGAAGTTCAGTGGATGTTTTGAGCTGCGAGGCCTTTGTTCGGATGAACCTGTCAAATTTTTCCCTTCGACCCATCACCATGCCTTTAATGGGCTTTACTGGGGACTTGTGAGCATTGAAGGGAGATCGCCCTCCCTGTCATAGCTGGAACTCCTCTGCATCAAAGTACGGTAGTCATAAATTTCCTGGTGGTCCGGGTCCCGTTGGCTTACAACTCTATCCTGGGAAGGCCGGGCTTGAATTTGCTGGATGTCGTCATCTCCACCAAGAGATTGTTGGTAAGGTTTCCCACCAACAAAGGAGTCGGAGAAATGAAGGGAGAGCAAAGCCCGCCACCGCTTTGCTGCCACTTATCTCCCAGTCCACTGGAGGCGGCATCGGTGATAGCCTCTGAGCCGCTTGATCCCCGAGAGTTAGGAAGAAGGAGAGAGCCAGCCGCGCTCCTGACCCTCCCCTTGGGGGAGGACCCGACAAGGACCGTCCAGGTTGGAGCGCTGCTTCCGAAAGAGGGCGCGATCAACTCCTCACCTTCCTATGTGCCAGTGCTGACATCTTTGCATGGTCATCATCAGACATGCCAGGCATCCCTGAGGAGGTGATCACCCATCGGCTTAATCTCAGGCCAGAGTGTCGGCCAATCCGATAGAAGAAATGAGCTTTGCTCTGGATAGACAGAAAGCTATTGATGAGGATGTCCGTAAGCTGGTGGCTGCGGGCCACATTCGGGAAGTTCAATACCCCGAATGGTTGGCCAACATGGTGATGGTCTGTAAGACTAATGGAAGCTGGAGGATGTGCGTAAACTTCACTGACCTCAATAAAGCATGCCCCAAGGACAGCTTCCCTTAGCCTCGATAGATCAACTGGTGGACGCTACATTCAGCCATGAGATCCTTAGTTTCATGGATGCCTTCTCGGGTACAACCAAATCAGGATGAACCCGATGGATGAAGAGGCTACTTCCTTCATAACTGAGAAGGGGTTGTATTGCTACAAGGTAATGCCATTCGGGCTAAAAACGCGGGGGCCACTTACCAAAGGCTAATGAACAAAGTCTTCGAGGACCAGATAGAATGCAACATGAAGGTGTACGTGGACGACATGCTGACCAAAAGTGTCCACGCCACCAGCCATATCGCTGACCTAACGGAGACCTTCGACAACCTTCACCGATACCAGATGAGGCTGAACCCATGCAAGTGTGCCTTTGGGGTGACAGCCAGAAAGTTCCTAGGTTTCATGGTAATCCGGTGAGGAATCGAAGCAAACCCTGATAAAGTTCAAGCCATTTTGGACATGAGGTCTCCCACCAACAAGATGGAAGTGCAGCGCTTGATGGGAAGGGTGGCGGCTTGAGCTGTTTTCTGTCCAAGTCTGCTAAGAGGTGCCTGCCTTTCTTCAAGGTGCTCCGTAGGGCCAATGGATTCGAATGGACGAAAGAGTGTCAGAAGGCCTTCGAGGGGCTGAAGGAATTTTATCCACCCCACCACTGCTGTCCAAGCCAATGGGTGGAGAAGAACTCCTTCTATACCTCACGGCTTCTCCCGAGGCCATTAGTTCCGTGCTGGTCTGCATGGACACCAATGACATGCAAAAGTCGGTGTATTACACAAGCAAGGTGCTCCATGATGAGGAGACTAGGTACTCAAAGATTAAGAAGAATATCTTCACGTTGATGTGTGTGCCCAGCGCCTCCGACCATATTTTCAAGCCCATCCGATCGCAGTGGTCACGGACCAACCTCTAAAGATGATTCTTGCTCGCCCGGACACTTCGGGCCGATTGGCGAAGTGGGCACTCAAGCTGGGAGAATTTGATCTATCTTTTCGCCCTCAGTCAGCCATGAAATCCCAGGTCCTGGCAGATTTTTTGGTCGAGCGTACCTGGGGTGAGGAGCAACCCGAAGAGGCCTCTGCAAACCCTTCGATTCCTGGAACCGGAGATGATGAATGGATCCTTCATGTGGACGGGGCATCAAATTCTTAAGGGAGCGGAACGGGCCTCATCCTGGCCAACTCGGACGGAGTTGTAACCGAGTGTGCACTCCACTTCCTCTTTTCAGCCACCAATAATCATGCAGAGTATGAAGCCCTACTGTCTGGGATAAGATTAGCCCGAGAGCTCGGGTGAAGCGCCTTAGAGCATTCACTGACTCCCAGTTGGTCACTGGCCAAATCACAGGGGAGTATGAAGCGAGGGATCCTATCATGTCCGCTACTTGAGTATGGTACAGTCGCAAGCTTCTCACTTAACTTATTTCAATGTTAACTATATTCCTCGAGGAGAAAATGCTAGAGCGGACGCCTTGTCCCATCTTGTCACCTCAGCCGACGGGATGTTGGGAAGAGCTTATATAGAGCATCTGGAAGCCCCAATTATCGAAGTAACGAGAGAAGCCCTACCAGTTGAGCAGGAGCCTTCCTGGATGGATGCTTATATCTAGTACTTTACCGATGGTACCCTCCCTGAAGACCCTGCCGAGGCCAAGCAACTCAAAAGACGGACCCCGAAGTTTTTTATAATGGAAGGAAAACTCTATCGAAGGTCGTTCTCATACCCAGTTCTCAGGTGCGTTGGCCCCGCAGAAGCGGATTATACCTTGCGGGAGATACATGAAGGCATATGTGGAAGTCATCTGGGGGGCAGAGCTCTGGCGTACAAAGCCTTGCGGCATGGATATTACTGGCTGACAATGAAGGAGGATGCATCCGAGCTTGTCAAGAGGTGTGACAGTTGCCAGCGCCATGCTAATATCCAACACCAACCGATGTCCCAGCTGACCCTCCTACTGCACCTTGGCCCTTTGCCCAGTGGGGTATGGACATCCTGGACCATTCCCTCCAGCCTCTGGACAATGCAAACTCTATTAGTAGCCGTTAACCATTTCACCAAGTGGATCGAAGCTGAGGCTCTCGCCAAGATCACCGAGGGCAAAGTAAGATCCTTCTTCTGGAAGTCTGTTGTGTGCCGATTCGGGCTGCCACACACCCTCGTCACTGATAACGGCCGACAGTTTGACAATGTGGCCTTCCGGGAATTCTGCATTGGGCTGGGCATTCGTCAACGATTCACCTCTGTGGGGCACCCCCAGACCAATGGCGCAGCCCAAGTGACCAATCACATTATCCTTCAAGGACTCAGGGCCCAGCTAGATGGCTGTAAAGGACGTTGGGTGGAAGAGCCCCCAAGTGTATTGTGGGCCTACCACACGACGCCACGAGCCCCCACCTAGGAAACTCCTTTTAGCCTGATTTTTGGGACCGAGGCTGTCATTCCGGTGGAGATAGGTGTCCCCAGTCCCTGGACAGAGTTATACCACGAAGAGAGCAACCAAGTCAGCTGCGGGCCGATGTGGACTAGTGAAAGAATTGCGAGACCAAGCGTGACTCCGCATGGCAGCTTTTCGTCAGCAAGCGACCCGATACTACAATGCTCGAGTACGGTCCAAGACATTCCGCCCTGGAGACCTCGTCCTGCGACGAGCTGAAGTATCAAAGCCGATGGAAGGAGGCAAGCTAGCACCCAAATGGGAAGACCATATCGTGTCACGGAGGTGCTTCATTACGGGGCATACAAAGTTGAGGAGCTAGACGGGAAACCCTCCCCCGCACTTGGAACGTAGACAATCTACGTCGGTATTATCAGTAATGTGCTAACTCTATTAATTTGAACCTGCTTGCTAGAGTGCTATTCAAAGTATTCTCATTACTTCATTTTTGAATGATTGTACTTCTTACTTAAAGCTGGCTCTGCGTCGGCACTTAAGCCCGGCTCCGCATCGGCACTTTAAGCCTGGCTCCGCGTCGGCACTTAAGCCCGGCTCCGCGTTGGCACTTAAGCCCGGCCTTGCATCGACACTTAAGCCCGGCCTTGCGTCGGCACTTAAAGCCCGGCCTCGCGTCGACACTTTAAGCCCGGCCTCACGTCGGCACTTTAAGCCTGGCTCTGCGTTGGCACTCAGCCCGGCCTCGTGTCGGCACTCAGCCTGGCCCGCGTCGGCACTCAGCCCAGCCTCGCATCGGCATATTCAACATCGTGTTAGGCATTCAACGACTTCGCATCGGCATGAGCAGGGTCCTACACTATCTATTGTTCTGACCTTCGTGTCTGCAACTAAGACTGATCCCGCATAGTTCTCTAATTGATTTTCTACATCCCTGAAAAGGAAATCATGTTGTAATTTTTCTGCTATAGGTTTTTGGTTCGCGTCAACTCACACACTAGCAAACCCAATTATGATCCAAGACGTAAGCGTTACAGATCAAAAGATTCATTAATAGCCAAAGTTTACAAAATCGCTGATTTAAATCGAACTTGAAGCAGTACAATGAAAGTGGAAGAGACTAAGGATCACTCGGAGCTAAGTTGTTATCTTCGGGGACTTCGTCTGGCTCCAACCCCTCGATCCCCTCGAGGCCATAGAGTTTTTGGATCTTTTCCTTGCAGTCCTGGAAGCCCCTCATATGCAAATGCCGTCGACTCGGCCAATTCCTTGCTAAAGGCGCTAGACTTCCTGAAGTTCTCTACGGCCTCAGTAGCTCTCTTCTTTGCCTCGAAGGCTTTCTGCTCGGCCTCCGCAACCTTCTTCTCGGCATCCATAATATTTTGCTCGGTCTGGCGGCCTTCTTTTCAGCTTCTATCACGCCACCTTAAGGTCTGTAATCTTGGCATCAGACTGGGCGATCTTCTCTGCGTTCTCAGCTCTCTCTTCGGCCACACCTATTTCATGGTGGCGGAGTGTAATCGGTTCTTCAACATGTATTTCTGACTTTACCACCTCCAATTTTTCCTCTGCCATTCTTTGTTTTTCTTCGGCCACCTGAGCATTATCCAGCTCGTTGGCCGCCTGGCGTCGGGCAATTTCCAGTGCCTCTTATGCTTTCTCGGCTCTTAGCGGATGGCTTTGGCTTCGCCCTTTAATGCTGCTCGGGTATCCTCCAGGGCCATCTCCGCCCTCTCTTCCCTAGCCTGGAGTGCTTGCATCTCCTCAGCGATTGATCGAGAGCAGCATTGCCTAGGGCCCAAATGTCCCTCATGGCAATCATAGAATTAGCGCCTGGTCAGGGTGTCTAGGTTAGACGAAGAAAACAGTCTAAAAAAAAAATGATGATGAAAAGGTTGATAATAGAGCAAAGCTCACCCAGAGGTGTGCCACAGATGCCTCTCAAAAGAAGGTAGCCCTCCCCTGATGTTGGAGAAACTGTTGCAACTTAGACATGGATGCCTCACTCAATGCTGCTCGGCCCAGCGACTGTAGTTTGCCAAAATCGATTGGAAGGAAGGATCAATGCTAGTCCCTTCCGCTGACGTGGGGGCCGCGTAGGAGGACTCCGCCTCTGACTCTGCCACCTCTGGCACCTTTGCTGGTGGTGCCTTGGTTGTTGCCCCTTTGGAGGTATGACAGCTGCTGGAGTCAGCTTTGTAGTTGATTGGGCCGGCTCCATTTCGACGGCTTCGGGCGGGGGTGATGATGCTTTCGCAACTCGCTCCAGAGAGGAATCGAGCAGAATAATAGAAGAGGGAGCCAGTACTGGTGAAGGTAAATTGTTTCCTCCCGCCTTGCTCCGTCCAACTTCCTCGCTGGCCTCGGCCCTTACCGCATCGTTCCTTACGGGCTCGTCAGCTTGGGCTCCTACCGCCTCGTGCCCGCGCAAGGGCTCCATGACCTCGGCCCTTCCAGCGTCAGCCCTCCTAGGAATCTTGGCGATGGCCCTCCTCTCGGCGGGGGCCCCATTCCCCTTTGCCTTCTCTTCTTGGTAATAGCTTGCCTGATCTCACGAAGTGATAGCGTCATTCCTATATCAAAAAACAGGAAAGGAGTTTAAAAAAAGGAAGAGAAGAAGAGGGGAAAGAGGTGAGTAATCAAGTGCTCACCACTAGATGGAATAAGGCCGGCGAGATGGAGGTTTTTGTTGGTCGGAAGCTGATTGCACTGAGGGATATCGGCAGTCAGAAGCTGCCCAAATGCCATTCGATCCCTTGGGAGGATAGAAGAATCCCTATTGGCATCAGTATTTGGTGTTCCCCAGCTTCCACTCACCCCCTCGACATTGGCAAAAAAGAACTTATCTTTCCACCCTTTGATAGAGGTGGGAAGATACAATTTGAGGATCCTAGTGGTCTAGGGGTAAAGGACCACCAACCCGCTTGCTTGCGGAGGGTATAGAAACTGTGAAATAAGAATATGCTAGCCTCTATACCTTGCAGTGACAGAGAATCAGAAAGCCAACGATGGTTCGGATGGAGTTAGGGACTAATTGGGAAGGTGTTAAAGAATATGTATCTAGAAGGTTGAGGATGAAGGGTGAATGGGTAATCAAGTCCTGCCTTAAAGAAGGCTCCGTACAAGCAACCCTTCCAGGACGGGAAGAGGTTACCCTGTCATTAGGAGCAGGGTAGGACAGACGCATGTTTGGAGGAAAATTATATTTGGCTCCTAGGTTCACTATGTCTTGAGCAGACATAGTGGAGGCAGTCCACTCGGGGGACTCCTTGACAACGCTGGAGGGACCAGCGGCTGCCGGACGATGCCGGAGGGAGGTTTGTCTGATGGCCGGACGACTCCCTATTGCGGGGCTCCAGCCGACCGCCGTTCCAACGAAGTATGGTCAGAAGATGGGGTGGTCCATTAAGTCGGTAAGGAAGCAGAAGGTTGAGAAGGAATGGGGGAACACCCCTGGAATCAGAAATAGAACAAGAAGGCGAAGAAGCCGTGGGAACTAACCTGGAAAACTCGAACTGAGATTGAAGGAGCACGAGGAGGGGAACAGAAACAGGAGGTAAACGGACGCTTGCAGATTCAGGTAGGAGGTTGTAACGTAAGAGAAGGTGGGGATTGGAGGTAAGGACGATCTTTTCCTTTTATAACCCCATTTCAAATCATCCCATTGTTGTCCGATCTGGCCATGTGTCTGCTTTCCACTGGAAACCACTTCGGCAGCCTATCGGCGTGAGAAACACGAAAAACACCACCAATAAAAGGTGGTGGTGACCTTACGACAATGATGATGCTCACCTTTTACAACTCCTCGTCCGAGAAAAATCTTTCCCAATCCCAACAGCCTGAACGGATGAAATAATGGCATGAAGAACAGCCGCCTGGTGGATATTAACACCCCTTTCGCTGGCGACTGTACGCCCCCCATCTCAGGGGTTGGGGGGCATCTGATATGGCTGATCATTTTCTCTGGGAAGCGTCATAACACCTGCGCAATTTTCGGAATCAATGATGTGATAGCTCGATTTCAGAATGTTGGAATTCTTGTCCCCGCCCTTGGCTCGGCTCTGGCTCCGGCCTTTGGCTATGGCCTCCAGCGTCGGCTCCGGCCTTCAGCTCCGGCCTTGACTCCGGCCTCCAGCGTCGGCTCAGGCCTCCAGCTCCGGCCTCTAGCCTCCAGCGTCGGCTCAGGCCTCCAACTCTGGCCTCTAGCTCCAGCCTTGGCTCCGACCTCCAGCTCGGCCTCTAGCTCTGGCCTTGGCTCGGCCTCCTCATCGGCTCAGGCCTCTAGCTCCGACCTCTAGCTCCGGCCCTTGGCTCCGGCCTCCAGCGTTGGCTCCGGCCTCCAGCTCCGGCCTCCAGCGTTGGCTTCGGCCTTGGCTTCGGCCTCCAGCATCAGCTCAGGCCTCCAGCTCTAGCCTCTAGCTCCGGTTCTTGGCTTCGGCCTCCAGCGTCGGCTCCGGCATATGGCTCCGGCCTCTAGCTCCGGCTCCAACTCTAACTTGGTGCCTTACTTTCCTAAGTACATTAAAACCCACTTCAGGTAACGGACCCCAAGATTGAGACATCCATTACTGTGTATCTCGCTCATTGAAATCATGGGCAGGTACTAGCATGCCCCGCAGTTACTGGCATACACGGTGCCCATTCAGCAACGGCTCAGCCACTTGCCGTTCGGCGGAGCTCATCCTAGCAAAGCAAATTTGATGATTCTAACGGAACGACGTAAACGTGACCCCCCAAATAGGTATAAGAAGAGGATCCGAGCTCAACGCGAGGGAGCTTCTTCTCTTTCGAGCTCTACTCCTATACTATATTCCTGTTCTATAACCCAATGACTTGGGCGTCGGAGGGTCCCCACCGGAACCACCTGTCCGGGACTTTTTGCAGGCTCTTGAAGGAAGACGGTGACCTCCCTGCATTCTCGAAGGCCTGCGGAGATCTCAGCTCACCCGACGCTCATCGCAAGTGATTTGGCAGCAACAACCGGTATTTCGAACGCTTTAAGAAAGTCCCTCCTATCGTGGTCATTCCAGATGCTTTAAGACTACATTAATCATGGGCATTGCACTCACCAAGAACCAGCATTTGAACCTTTGGTGCATTCCTCCCTCGCGAAGGAATCGTTTGCTGGTCCATTGAGGGCAATTTTTTTTTGTTACAAGCGGGCGATCACACCTATCTGGCGTGAGTCAAGCCCGAAATGTCAGAATACATAATTTGTTGTAAACTAATGGGATAGGGGTCACCAAAATAAAATTTCACTGGCCAGGATAGCGGGCAACTGTAGAGGCGATCCAATTTGTTGCAGCATTGGCTTCCCTATAGACATGACGAACTAATGTCGCACTGGTGGTCTGGAGAGAAGCCCAAATATCATATATGAGGGGATTAATGGGGAGTCAAGGTCAGCATCCCGGCAGATCCAACGGATCACCGTAAGCGAATCTCCCCCAATAACCAAATGCGGAGAGCCCAATTTGCGAACTGCATAAGTAATTCTAGCCCAAGCAGCCTGGAGCCCGCCATAGGGACCGAGATGTCAATGGAGCCATGACCACCAGCCGCAAGTATCACTCCATCCGGCCATCTAATTATAAACCCAAATCCGACTATACGATCCGAAATAGAACCATCAAAGTTCACTTTGACATAACCAGGGGGTGGGGGCTCCCAAGAGATAAAAACCGTAGAATGGTGCGCTGGCAAAGCAGCAGGGGAATCCTAGAGGCCGGGTCTGTCAGAGTGAAAGCCATAATCAGAGCGAAGAAACTCCGCAGCACGAGAACCAGCAGTGTGGATGATAGTCAAAGGCGAGACCGTCTGCTCAGAAATGACAATCTGGTTTCAGGAGAGCCAGATATGGTAAGCCAAGTAAGCTGAAAAAATACCCTGATAGTGGAGACCTCGCTGAACCGCCAAACGAATGGCATGCAAAAAAGAATGCTGGGTAGAACCCTCTTCCGACAACTAAGGGCTGAAATGGAGCTGCTGCCATATCCCATACGCATGAGAACAAGTAAAATAGTGTGCTCAACCGTCTCCTCCTGAAGTCCACAGATCGGACATAGGGGCAAAATAGAGAGACCTTGTGCTGCTAAAAGAGTACAAGTAGGAAGGCGGTCCCATAATAACTTCCATAAAAATAGCTGAATCCTGGGATGGATGGGAAGCCGCCATATCCAGGCCACATCAACCAAACCTGAAGCCTGGGGCCGAATATGATCAACAAGGTCCCAGGTAGGGGCTCGAGCAAGGTAGGATCGACGCCACAGTCTGGTATCCGGGCCAGCTGAATAAGCAAGAGGGATAGAAAGGATCCTTTGCGCTAACTCGGCCCCAAATAGCCGGGACACCATAGGGACATGCCATGCCGAACTATCCTGACTAACCAATGCACTGACAGGCAAAGAGGGCCCCAACTAGGAGCTAAAGAAGGTTTGCCAGCGAGAAAGAGGAAGATCTGCTATTCAGGTATCCTGAATAACATCAGTAGAGCTCCATCTCCTATCATCCAATGGATATCTGACATAACAGTAGGGGCAGCCTGACAAATCGCTCTCCATATGAAGGAGCATCCACGGGGATAGTGAGAAGCCAGATCGGGAGTCCAAGCACCATATCTGCCTCGCATAACAGAGCTCCAAAATAATGTGGATCGAGCAGGAATCTGGAGGCATGCCTAGCAAACAAAGCCTCTCTACGAACCATCAAGGATTGGATCCCCAAACCCCCTCTCTAATAGGCAAACAAACTAGGTCCCAGAGAGAAGATGGATACCATGGCCCCCCTGCATCAAAGCCCATAGGAAGTCCCGAAAGCATCGCTCAATCCGACGAAGACAAATGGTCGGAATCAGAGCATTAGACAGAAGATAAAGGGGAAGAGAAGTAAGAATGGACTGGATTAAAGTAACACATCTCATCATAGAGAGGCCAAAGACATGCCGCCGATCCAATCTACAAAGATATGCCGCCGATCCAATCTATCAGTAATCCGATGCTTGAGGTCCCCAAAATCATGCTAACGAGGACGACGCCTAGTTATAGGAATCCCAAGGTAGAGCAGGCGGTCCGAAAAAGATGATATCCCGAGTAGCTGAGAGATGGCAGCATGACGATGGGGAGGGGTCAACGGGCTACATCATAAAATAGATTTTTGCAAATTGATCAACTGACTGTGTTGGCCCAGATGACAACCAAAGAGGGGGGGTGAATTGGGTTCTTAAAAATTAAACCTTTTGAAATAGTTTGCTTAGATGTGTGAAGTGAATGCAGATGCAAAAACAAATGCAATCATAAGATAGAGATAGAGATAGAGATAAAGGAGACACGGCAAACACAAAGAGTTTATAGTGGTTCGGTGTATCCAACACCTACGTCCACTCCCAAGATTCACTTGGGTCCACACTATAATCTTCCTTGATTACAGCGAGTTGTTTTACAAGCTCACAACTCAAACTTGTTGTTTTCCCGGGATCACAACGAACCCAGCTGGTTTTCGGGCTCACCAGCACAAAAACCCTAACACAAGCTATACCAAGCTTGTACCGAGGTAAGACTACCTCCACTAGTTCAATCCCCCAGATTGAACTAGACACAAAAAAGAAATGTTTTTCAATTACAAAGCTCCTTAATGAGCAGATAATCAAATATAATAACAAGGTTTAGAAAAGCCTGATTTGTAGTTGGTTGGCTTTTGAGCTTTTCTTCTTTTCTTCTTTTCTTCTTCTCCTTGCTGGGTTGAATCAAGCCTCAGCTCCGATTCTTCACAGTTGAAGCAGTTGAGAAGGGTTGAAAAGCAAGAAACTTATCCTCTTTCTCCAATTTGGGAAATCCACCAAAACTTTGATTTGAATGCCTTGGATTCCTCTTGAGCTTTTTGGAGTGGAGTGGATTTGAGCTAGAAGGTTTTCCTCTTGAGATTCAGGCTCTCTCTTTTTCGGATTTTTGGATTGGGATTTCTCTATTTGTTTCTCTGTTTTTCATTTTCGTTCTTCTTTTTGAATGATAGTCTTCCCTTTTTATAGATTCTTTCAAGCCATTTTTGGAAGAAAACTATCCGTTGGAGTGTACCTTGTAACAAAATATATCCGTTAGAAATAAAGTAAAATAGAAATATTACCGTTAGAGCTGATCTGGCAATTTGATTTTTCGTTCCAGGTGGGTTGGAGTCGACTCTAACTTTTCTGGAGTCGGCTCTAACTCGAAACACTTTAATCCGTTATTTCTGGAGTCGTCTCTGACTTTTCTGGGGTCGACAAGAAACTTTTCTGGAGTCGACTCTAACAGACCCGGAGTCGACTCTAAGTCGGGGCCAGAAAAATCAACGTTCTGTTTCTTCTGTGAGAGTCGGCTCTAACAGTCTCGGAGTCGACTCTAACTTCCGTGCCAGATCCGGAGTCGGCTCTGTGATTCTCGGAGTCGACTCTAATGTCTGCAATCTTACCTAGACATTAGATTCGATCCAGAACACGATGTAACTCCTGATTTTGATCATTCAATAGACTTATAATCTGAAACACTTAATCAAAATCATTAGAGCCTCCATTAGTTATACTCAAATAGTTTTGTTAATCATCAAAATCATCAATTGGGTCAACAATCTCCCCCTTTTTGATGATAACAAAAACTTTGAGTATATGCATTCAAAAATTCATTCGAACTAAAGATTATAGTCATTTTAAAGCTTAAAACTTTTTAATGAAGGATTTGATGCCAATATTCAAAGTAAACTTTTAAAATTGTGCATGAGTTCAATATAAGCCATCAATTATGAACATTTAAACTAAATGTACAGAAAATTGCAATTGAGCTTGTTGTTAAGCTCCCCCTGCATTGAATAGCTCCCCCTATATATAAAAATCAAATTTTAATTGAACTGATTAAAATTTCAAGTTCTTTCTTTTTGCATAAACAATCATTTCTCCCCTTTCTTTCTTTCTTTTTGCATATTCAACCATCTCTCATTAAAATTTCAAGTCTTTCTTTCTTTGCATATTCAACCATCTCTCCCCCTTTTTTGTTATCAGCAATAAGGAGAGTATTAGATAAAGAAAGTTATTAGAGAAAAATTGTAGGTTCAATAAGACATAGGGATTCAAGCAGTCAATATTTGAAAATGTGAAATTGCATTTCATAAGTAAGAAACATTACATAAGTTGATTCATGTACATTCCAAAATGAAATACATTAGATACTCAAAAATTCCTAAATACAAACTATCAAAATCAAAGTCAGATATGTTTGAATACAATTTTCTTCAAGTGACCTATGATTTCCATTACATCATCTTTTTGAGATTTCTTAAAATTTTCAAGACAAGCTTCAATCTGTGAGACTGCAAGGTCAATGTCCTTCTTCAGTTGACCAGTTGCATGAACATAAGATCCCGAGCCATCAGCAATGCCTTCCATCCTTTCAAAGATTTTGTGAAGTTCAGCACCAAAGGATTCAACAGAATTGCTTATGGAAAAGGAGATCATGTCCAGTCTCGAATTAAGTTCTTCTTTCAACTGATTAAAGTCTTCTTTTAATTGATTAATCTCATGAGATCTCTGACTATCATATTCAGCAAGCAAAGCTCTAACTGACCAATCTGTTCATCAGAGAATCTCCCAGAAGCAGCAATAGACTGATGTGGAGGAGAGGGAACTGTGCTCGGTCCGGCCTCTGAAGGTCCAGCTGTAGATGGTCCCGCAATAATGGATCAGGGACTGATGGTCCCGCAGTGGATGGTCCAGGGATATCTTCTACTCTGGCCTCTTCAGCTCTATCTCTTCAGCTCTTTCTTCTCTTCCTCCTTTCATCCATACCATTTAACTTCTTGAAGCCCATCCGATGAATAGTAGAAATACTATAATAGTCAGTGTGCCTTAATTTTCTTAGGGGTTCATTCTCCATAATAAGCACACCTTGGCTTCTAAAGATTAATGTAAGAACCATACCATATGGCAGTGTAGATCTTTTCTTTGTAGCAGCCTCTGCCATATATCCAATCATCATGCCAGCTAAGTTGACTGGCCTTCCAGTAATTATACAATCCATCAAAAGAATGTCTCGCTCCGAGACGTACTCAAATCTACCAATTTTGGAAATAAAATTCTTCCACAAATGTGTAGTAACCTGAGTTCCAGATTTAATTGATTTGCAAGGATTTCCTCAAACTCGGTTACATCCCTCCCTAACATTCTTGTCAATGCTCCACTTCTATCATCATGTTGATATTCCATAATACCGATTGTGGGCATTTCCAACAAATTTCCAAGTATTTCAGCGGTTATTGTAACTCTTGTTCCTCTTACCATACTGATTAAACCGCCTTCTCCTCTACTTAAACCATTGTAAAACTCTCTCACTAAGGCTGGATAAGTGGGGATATCTAATGAGCAAATCTTTTCCCACCCCATTTCTTTCAAACATCTTCCTATTGTGAAGCCTCCGACTCAAAGAAATCAAAATTGACCTTTCTTCCAGTTGTAATAGTCTTACCGGCTAGTTGATCAACTTTGGTGAAGAGGGTGAAGGAGGGGAATCTTCTTGAGTGGCCGAAGAGGAGGATGGCGAGGGTTGCCTCCGAATTGTGTCGCCTCGTGGGAACGGACGCTCCACCGACGAAACCGCGCCTCTTAGGTGCCATTGAGAAGATTGGAATGTTTAATCAAAGGCTTTGAGAAGATTGGGGAAGTTGGAAAGGCTTTGGAACTTCTTGGAGAGGTTTTGGGAGACGGATGGAATGATTTGGGGTCGACTCCGCCTTTTTATTTTTGACCTAGTTCGACCTAGAGTCGACTCCCGAAAACTGGGTGTCGGCTCCGAACCAGAAAGTCTGTCAGCGCTCGAATTAGAGTCGGCTCTACAAAAGCCAGAGTCGGCTCTAATTGCTTAGACAGAACATCAAAAACTAAGGTGTCGACTCCACAAACTGTTAGAGTCGACTCTAACAGTTTCAGAGATAAAAAATCAAGTTTCAAGGATCTGAAACTATTCAAATTAATCATCAAATTCTAGATAAATGTTCCTTAGCAATTGGGGAAACAATGAATCAAGATCTAGATAGATTTCCTTATTGAATATCGAGATTTTTCAAGAAATTGATGAAATCTAGATAGATGTCCTTAAGAGTTTCAGAAAACTATTCCAAAGGATCACAAACTCCTAATTCTCCTCTAAGATAACAAAATCTCTCTTCACTTAAGGGTTTTGTAAATATATCTGCCAGTTGTTCTTCAGTATTCACATAATCAAGACAAATTTCATTATTGGCAACATGTTCTCTTATAAAGTGATATCTAATTTCAATATGCTTTGTTCTTGAGTGTTGAATTGGATTTTTAGTTAGATTGATTGCACTTGTATTATCACATCTTATAGGTGTCTTATCAAGTGTGATACCATAGTCTTCAAGTTGTCTCTTAATCCATAGGATTTGAGCACAGCAACTTCCAGCTGCAACATATTCTGCTTCAGCAGTAGATAATGCAACCGAATTTTGCTTTTTGCTAAACCATGAGATTAAGTTACTTCCTAAAATTGGCATGCACCACTTGTGCTTTTTCTATCTAACTTACATCCAGCATAATCAGAATCAGAATAAGCAATCAGATTTAATGTTGAGTCTCTAGAATACCATAAACCTACATTTTTTGTTCCACTTAAGTATCTTAGTATTCTTTTAACAGCAATTAAATGTGATTCTTTAGGTTCAGACTGAAATCTAGCACATAAGCAAACAGCAAACATTATGTCTGGTCTACTTGCAGTTAAGTAAAGTAGGGATCCGATTATACCTCGATAATATTTTTGATCAACCTTCTTACCTTCTTCATCTTTGTCCAGCTTGCATGAAGGACTCATTGGTGTTCCGAGGGGTTTGATTGATTCCATACCAAACTTCTTTAGAATTTCTCTTGTGTACTTTGTTTGGTTGATAAAGATTCCCTCTTTGCTTTGTTTGATTTGGAGTCCAAGGAAGAAATTGAGTTCTCCCATCATGCTCATTTCAAATTCTCCCTGCATTAACTTAGCAAACTCTTGACATAGAAGATTGTTAGTAGCACCAAATACAATGTCATCAACATAAATTTGAACTACAAGTAAATCTTTATCTTTTCTTTTCAAAAATAATGTTTTATCAACATTTCCTCTTGTAAAATCATTTTCAATCAAAAATTTACTTAGTCTATCATACCAAGCTCTAGGTGCTTGTTTCAAACCATATAAAGCTTTGTGCAATTTAAAAACGTGATTTGGAAATTCATGATCTTCAAATCCCGGTGGTTGTTCCACAAATACTTCTTCATTTATTAATCCATTTAAAAATGCACTTTTGACATCCATTTGAAATAAATTAATGTTCATGTGACATGCAAATGCAAGTAATAGCCTAATGGCTTCTAATCTAGCTACAGGTGCAAAGGTTTCATCAAAATCAATACCTTCTTCTTGATTATATCCTTTTGCAACTAATCTAGCTTTGTTTCTAATTACTATGCCATTTTCATCTAGTTTATTTCTAAAAACCCATTTTGATCCTATAACAGAATGATCTTTAGGTCTTTCCACTAATGTCCATACATTATTTCTAGTGAATTGGTTTAATTCTTCTTGCATAGCTAACATCCAATTATTATCTTTTTCAGCTTCTTCAATAGTTTTAGGTTCAATTTGGGAAACAAATGCAAGGTGATTACTAATATTTCTCATAGATGATCTAGTTCTTATTCCTTGAGATGGATCACCTATAATCAATTCCTTGGGATGACTATAAGCGTATCTCCAATCTCTTGGTAGATCTATATCATTATGATTAGTATTAATAACATCAGCATTAGGCGAATCATTATCTTTAGCTTCTTGTTCATGATCTGAAGATACATCAATATTAAGTTTTTCAAGATTGTTTTCGAGAATGTTTGTATCTTCCTCATCATCAATCCTTTTGGAACTTGATGCTAAAGATTCATCAAAAATTACATGAATAGATTCTTCAACAATTAAACTTCCTTTATTGAACACTCTATATGCTTTACTAGTTGTTGAATAACCTAAGAATATTCCTTCATCAGATTTTGCATCAAATTTACCTAAGTTATTTTTACCATTATTATGAATAAAACATTTACAACCAAATGCATGAAAATATTTAATGTTGGGTTTTCTATCATGCCATAATTCATAAGGTGTTTTCTTTAAAATAGGTCTTATTAATGCTCTATTTAGGATGTAACATGCTGTGTTAATAGCTTCCGCCCAAAAGTATTTCGGGAGTTTACTTTCACATAGCATGGTACGGGCCATGTCTTCTAGAGTTCTATTTTTCCTTTCAACTACTCCATTTTGTTGAGGGGTTCTTGGTGCAGAAAAATTATGATTAATACCATTTTCATTGCAAAAACTTTCAAATAAGTGATTTTCAAATTCAGTTCCATGATCACTTCTTAGAGACACTATGGTAGTGTTTTTCTCATTTGTTACTTTCTTGAAGAATTTCAGGAATATCGAGAAAGTCTCATCTTTGTGAGCTAAAAACATTACCCAAGTGAATCTAGAGTAATCATCTACTATCACAAGACCATATTTCTTTCCTCCTAGACTTGTGGTTCTAGTTGGTCCAAAAAGGTCCATGTGAAGTAGCTCTAATGGCCTAGAAGTTGAAACAACATTTTTAGATTTAAAAGAACTTTCGTTTGTTTTCCAAACTGACATGCATCACATATTTTGTTATTTTCAAAATCTATTTTAGGTAGACCTTTTACTAAATCCATTCTAATTAGTTTTGAAATCAGGTGTGTGCTTGCGTGACCTAATCTTCGATGCCACAACCAACCAATCTCATTCATATTAGCATTATTAGCAACTAAGCAATGATTATTAGTAGACAAATTGTCTAAGTCAATCAAGTATACATTGCCATTTCTATTTCCAATAAAAACAATGCTATTATCAATGGGATTAGCAACTGTGCATATAGAAGATTCAAAAGATACTTTAAAACCTTTGTCACATAATTGACTAACTAATTAAATTATGTTTTAAACCATCAACATATAAGACATTTTCAATATGTGGAGGGAGTTATTTGAATGTTACCAAACCCCAAGATTTGGCCTTTGCCATTGTCGCCAAATGTAACTACTCCTCCTCTTTTGCTTTCAAGGGTGATGAATTGATCTTTGTCACCCGTCATGTGCCTTGAGCAGCCGCTATCAAGATACCACTTTCTTTGATCTTTTGGCCGCAAGACACTCCTGCAAAGATGATCAAGTCTTATGTTTAGGTACCCAAGCTTTCTTGGGTCCTTCATGGTTAGTAGCAATAAAAATTGTTCCTTTTGGAACCCATATTTTCTTTCCTTTAATATTTAAGTTTTTATTAGGTTTTAGAATTTTACATTCATAAGATTTATGTCCTTTTTGATTACATTTAAAGCATGTAAAATTACTTTGGCCAGCACGCACAAAAATATTTTTCAGTGATTTTTGTTTTCTTAAAGTGTTATACCCTAATCCGGCTTTGTCAAAAACTGCTTTTTGACTATTTAATAACATGTCTAATTTAGTTGAGCTTAAGGTAAACTTATCAACTATGTTCTTATGTTTTTCAACCTCTTTCCTTAGTTTATCATTTTCATTTGAAATTAATTCTTTTTCTTTTACTAAAATTCATTTTCAGATTTAAGTTTCTTAACTTCATTATTAAGATTTTCTTTTCTTTAATGAAAGTTAAATTTTCATTTTTCAAAATCTTGTATTTCTTTTTCAAAACCTTGAAATCGCCGACAAGTTCATTAAAAGCATCAAATAATTCATCAAAAGCAAACTCATCGCAAGGGTTATCGGAACTTACCTCATCGTTGTCGTCCGCCATAAAACATACATTTGCGACTTCCTTTTGTTCTTCTTCTTCGGAAGAAGTTTCTTCGCTATCACTCCAAGTCGCCACATAAGCCTTCTTTTTCTTTTTGTAGGCTTTCTTCAATTTAGGACATTCATTCCTAAAGTGCCCCGGTTTGTTACACTCATAGCAAGTCAAGGGGTCTTTCTCTTTTTCTTTGTCCTTGTCCTTGTTCTTATCCTTTTCTCCTTCCCACTTTGCTCCAAATTTCTTCTTGTGGAAGGGTTTCTTTCTCCTCATGAATCTTTTAAACTTTTTGGCTAAGAGAGCATCTCTTCATCATCATCATCATCATCATCGCTGCTGCTCTCTTCTTCTTTTGCAGCTTTGAGGGCAATCATTTTCTTCTTCTTTGTGTCCTCCTCTACATGCTGCTTCATAGTCAGCTCATGGGTCATAAGTGATCCTAGAAGCTCCTCTAAGGGTAAAGTGTTGAGGTCCTTTGCTTCTTGGATTGCTGTCATTTTTGCTTCCCATGATCTTGGTAATGACCTAAGAATTTTTCGAACAAGTTCTGAGTTAGTATATGTCTTACCAAGACTTTTCAAACCATTTACAATATCTGTAAATCTAGTGTACATGCATGCAATGGTTTCAGATTGTTCCATGCTAAACAACTCATATTTATGAACAAGAATATTAATTTTAGATTCTTTTACTTGGTTGGTACCCTCATGGGTAACCTCTAATCTATCCCAAATCTCCTTTGCGGAATTACAAGTGGAGATTCTATTAAATTCATTAGCGTCTAAGGAGCAATATAAGACATTCATGGCTTTAGCATTAAGCTGTGCCATTTTCCTATCATTATCATTCCAGTCCCTTTCGGGCTTAGGAACAATAGTGCCATCAATAACATGTGTGGGTGTACTAGGTCCATTAATTATAACACCCCATAGTTCATAGTCAGAAGCTTGAATGAATATCCTCATTCTAGCTTTCCAATATGAATAATTTGAACCATTAAACAGTGGAGGTCTATTCGTAGAATGACCTTCAGCAAATGATCCAACTTGAGCTGCCATTTGGATCTTTAGCTCTTGATCGTGTGATCAAAATCTAATGAGCACTAGCTCTGATACCAATTGTTGGCCCAGATGACAACCCAAGAGGGGGGGGGGTGAATTGGGTTCTTTAAAAATTTAAACCTTTTGAAATATTTGTTTGCTTAGATGTGTGGAAGTGAATGCAGATGCAAAAACAAATGCAATCATAAGATAGAGATAGAGATAGAGATAAAGGAGACACGGCAAACACAAAGAGTTTATAGTGGTTCGGTGTATCCAACACCTACGTCCACTCCCAAGATTCACTTGGGTCCACACTATAATCTTCCTTGATTACAGCGAGTTGTTTTACAAGCTCACAACTCAAACTTGTTGTTTTCCGGGCGCACAACGAACCCAGCTGGTTTTCCGGGCTCACCAGCACAAAAACCCTAACACAAGCTATACCAAGCTTGTACCGAGGTAAGACTACCTCCACTAGTTCAATCCCCCAGATTGAACTAGACACAAACAAATATTGTTTTTCAATACAAAGCTCCTTAATGAGCAGATAATCAAATAAATAACAAGGTTTAGAAAAGCCTGATTTGTAGTTGGTTGGCTTTTGAGCTTTTCTTCTTTTCTTCTTTTCTTCTTCTCCTTGCTGGGTTGAATCAAGCCTCAGCTCCGATTCTTCACAGTTGAAGCAGTTGAGAAGGGTTGAAAAGCAAGAAACTTATCCTCAATTTGGGAAATCCACCAAAACTTTGATTTGAATGCCTTGGATTCCTCTTGAGCTTTTTGGAGTGGAGTGGATTTGAGCTAGAAGGTTTTCCTCTTGAGATTCAGGCTCTCTCTTTTTCGGATTTTTGGATTGGGATTTCTCTATTTGTTTCTCTGTTTTTCCTTTTCTGTTCTTCTTTTGAATGATAGTCTTCCCTTTTTATAGATTTCTTTCAAGCCATTTTTGGAAGAAAACTATCCGTTGGAGTGTACCTTGTAACAAAATATATCCGTTAGAAATAAAGTAAAATAGAAATATTACCGTTAGAGCTGATCTGGCAATTTGATTTTTCGTTCCAGGTGGGTTGGAGTCGACTCTAACTTTTCTGGAGTCGGCTCTAACTCGAAACACTTTAATCCGTTATTTCTGGAGTCGTCTCTGACTTTTCTGGGGTCGACAAGAAACTTTTCTGGAGTCGACTCTAACAGACCCGGAGTCGACTCTAAGTCGGGGCCAGAAAAATCAACGTTCTGTTTCTTCTGTGAGAGTCGGCTCTAACAGTCTCGGAGTCGACTCTAACTTCCGTGCCAGATCCGGAGTCGGCTCTGTGATTCTCGGAGTCGACTCTAATGTCTGCAATCTTACCTAGACATTAGATTCGATCCAGAACAGATGTAACTCCTGATTTTGATCATTCAATAGACTTATAATCTGAAACACTTAATCAAAATCATTAGAGCCTCCATTAGTTATACTCAATAGTTTTGTTAATCATCAAAATCATCAATTGAGTCAACAGACTGGAAGCCTGGCAGTAGGACTGAAGGATAGCGGAGCAAACAGTCGCATTCTGAACAGAAGCTGGGCTAAGCAATATACAGTCGTCAGCAAAGAGAAGATGAGAGAGTGGGGGGCCATTGGGCCCTGGCATATAAGGCTGCATCTGAGACTCCCGAACAGCATGAGCAAGAGCACGAGATAGATTGTCAGCATAAAGGATGAACAAAAATGGGGAGAGGAGGCAGCCCTGACGGATACCCATGGCTGAAGGGAAAAAATCGGTCAGACTGCCATTAATTAGAATAGAGAAAGTGGGCCCTGGACACAAGCCATAACCTAGGCTATAAAAATATCAGCAAAGCCGAAATCCTAAAGCATCTGCCGAAGAAAGGATCAGCTAATCTGGTCGTAAGCTCTCTCCATATCCAGCTTAACAACCATAAGACTCTGTCTGGTAGACGCATGATGGAGATCATGCATAAACTCCTGGGCAATGAGGGTATTATCGGAGATGATGCGACCACGAATAAATGCTGCCTGCTCTGGGGATATTAGACGGAGTAATATCCCCTGCATCCGAATGACCAGAATGCGAGCACAAACTTTGTATAGCGTGGTACACAAGCTGATAGGCCGATAATGTTGTGGAAGCAACACATCCGAGTGCTTGGGGATAAGGGAAATAAAAGTCCTCTGCCAATCCCGAGGAATGGATCTAGATGAGAAAACAGCCTGGATAGCCACAACAACATCCTTTCCGATAATGTCCCAGTAGTGGCAAAAAAAGAAAGGCGGAAAGCCATCCGAGCCTGGAGCCTTATCAGGCCCCAGATCCCACACAGCAGAATGAATCTCCTCTGTAGAGACCTCCCTCGTAAGCATACCATTATCTTCATCAAAAACCATAGCAGTCAACGGGATAGGGAAAAGGGGGGAGCCACCAACAGGCCCCTCCGACCATCGGGTCTGGAAGAACCAGACAATCTGCGCCCGAATAGCCTCATCATCGTAGAGGATATGCCCGTCCCCATCACTGAGATGCCTGATTCGGTTAGCAGCACGCCGATCCAAAGTAGCCTGATGAAAGAACCTGGTATTACGGTCACCCTCCTGAACCACTGAATCCGTGACCTCTGACGCCAATATACCTCTTGCTGACTGAGCAAAGGGTGGTGCAAGGCCAAACACCGCCTAAGCGACTGAAGATCAACTACTGATAGGCCACCATCCTGATCCTCCTTAGCCTAAAGAGCTTCAATATCAGCTTCCACACATTGCACCTGCTGGCTAATATCCCCTACCTTCTTATTGAGGGCAATTATTAAAGACGAACGAGGGGCCCTCCCATGCCTCACCGCAACCTTCTGCCTTCATCATGGGGCAAAAATGGGGCCCACATGTCAGAGAGAGAGAGAGAGAGGGTGTCGCAATGGGTGCAACTCAAAAGGGGGTGCACTTTGTTTTTGCACCTAATTCTACACCCGTTGCATCGGTGAGATAAAAAGATAGCCATTCTCTTTACGTCCTAATTTGAGGCAAAGCAAAGCAGTGGTTCCCTCTTTATCGTATGTTTCGTATCCCAATACATTCCATTCCTTCATCTCACTGCAACGGAAGAGATGCTCTTTCTCTCTCCCCACCTCTTCTATTGATGAGGCCAATGGGCCTCCATGGGCCATAGTGAAAGCATCCGGGCTTGTCCTCGGCAACTCGGCCTTTCCTCCTCGGCCCCGGCGAGGGCTCGATGGGCCCAGCAGGTCCAGGGCAATCTTTTCCCATCCGCTACATTTTCTCTCTCCTCTGCATGAGGCCAACTTCCCTTGGCCTCTGGTGCAACTCCCCAAGGCTGGCTTGCATCTTGCATGCGTGGGTCCGAAGGCTACGTGCATGGGTCCGACCATGCACGTCCTCGGCCTCTCCTCTCGGCCCCTGGCTCCCAGCAGCCTTAAATAGCCAACGAGTCGCCTGCCTCTCGGCCATTTCTGAAGCCTAACTCTTTGGCCATGGTGGCTCCCGTCTTCTCCCAGATCCGGCAATGGCTCTGGCTCCTGACTCTGCCCCGAGGCATCGGCTCTTCTCCAGACCCTGCACTAGCACCTCGGCTTTCTTTTGAAGGGCGCAATGAGCATTTAATTCCATCCACAGCATTTCTCTCAGTTGCGACAGGCATCTCATCATAATGAAGAAAGAGAACAAAACGGAAAAAGGGCCCCGTTGAGTGCGTGGGTTCTCCGCAGGGCTATCTTCCGTCATTAATATCCGGTAGGGTTGGAGCATTTAATGGTGGTCATAATGACTTCGAGAGCATTTAATGGAATGGAGTGTCATGGACATCTGGCCTTGGTGCTCCTTCTCGGCTACGTTGACCCCCCTCGGCCTCGACTCCCGTAGCCACGACATATCTCTTGCAGCTTCATAAAGGCCACGTGCATCCACTTTCTCTAAGGCATTTATTGCCTTATTATCTCCCATGCATTTATGGCTACCACGTTGGCCCCCTTGGCCTGCATTTATGGCTGCCACGTTGGCCCCCTCGGCCTCGGACCTGTTCCCCCTCGACCTGGACCTGTTCCCTTCGGCCCCTCGGCCTTAGACCTGTTCCCCTTGGCCTCGGCTCCGTAGCCACGTCATATCTCTCGCACCAAAGTACTTATGGCCTCATAAGGCCACATACACCCACTTGCTCTAAGGAATTTATTGCCTTATTCTCTTACCTGTATAAAGGCATTTATGGCTGCCATGTTGGCCCCTTGGGCCTCGGCCATGAACAGTGCCATACAAGTGAAAAGTTCCATGCAAGTGTTCACCCTCAGTCTTTTCTAAAGCTCATCCAAGGGCATGAACAGTGCCACGCAAGCACTCTATAATCAATGCTCTATAAGGGACAGCTGGCTTCAACTCCAAATTGCATCTTCTACCCCAACGGCTGCACCTTGGGGACCATATGCCTAACTTTATCATCCATCGCTATCCACACAGGACTGCAAAAAAGGCGACGTAGGGGACACGTCTGGCAAGCGCTGTAACGATCGGCCATGCCCTGCAGTAGCCTGTGATAGTTGTTCAAACCAAAATAGCACCTGCCAACCAGCTGCAGCCACCTACTCTGATAGGACACGGCCTGCAGCCTGACACGTCACGTGGAGGTAAGCTCCACTGTTGCTGCCATCAATTAATGCTATGACAAGTGATCATGCCCCAAGACTGACAAGCTCTAAGCACCAATAAAAAGGGTAAGAGGGACCCCGACCAGGTAATTGAGAACTCACTACACTCTTAACGCTCATTCTTGTCCATAGAGAGTACAACTCTAAGCCTCTCTCTTCTTCTCTCTTTCGAGCTTTCTCAAGCTCATGGCTGTTGCCCAGAGCACTGACTTGAGCGTTGGAGGGCCCCCACCAGAATCTCCAGCCTCCGGGACTTGTTTGCAGGCCCACAAGCGCAAGGAGCTCACCGGAGGATCCCGGGCTCACTGGAGGAGGCGACCGGATGCTCGCGGACATTCAAGGACGGTGATTTGGCGTCAACAGATTGGCATGCCAGGTAGGGGAAAGTCAGCGATGCTGGTTTGCAGATCCTCATCCTTTTTTTTATCAAAATGATGGATCGTGAAGATGACGATAACAAGAATTTGGGAGGCTTCTGCCAGTAACGCTGGGGGGGTACCCTCAACGAGCTGAGCAAAAGCTTCGGAGGCAACATCTCATGACCATGCAACAACGAGCAAATGCTTCACTCACTCTTTGGTCATTGCTCAGGCCAACCATCCTTCATCCTGCCAAAAATCTCCCTAGTAAGAGGTCCACCATCATCAAGCTCATCAGCGATTTAAAGCTTAGAGAGCCATCACTCGCCGCCCAAGCAGCCCTCTCTCCTACGGATGGCGACGCAGAGGAAGGTCAGGCCATGGCTTCGGCTCCCGACTCTGCCCCGAGGCAACGGCTCTTCTCCAGACCTAGCACTAGCACCTTGGCTTCAGATCCAGCCCCAAAGGCTCCTATTTTCATGCTCCTGGCACCACATCCCCGAGCGCCAAGCAAGCTTCTCTTCCTCTCTGCCGCATCCTAGGTCCGAGTGAGCTCCCAGAGCAGCCTTGTGCATTACGTGCGCCCATGTACGTAATGGAACTTCCTAGGAGAGAGAGACCGTGGAAGCTAGAGAGCCCCTTGCCTTGAACCAATGTGGAGGCTAATCCTGATAACTCCCAGCAACATCCTCTCCTAACCGTCCACCTTTAGCGGACTCTCCCGGTCGCTCGTCTTCAACGGCCGCTGGCTGCCCGGGCTTTCCTCGGTGGCCTCTAGATCTCGAGTCCGACTCCGACCCTCGTTCGTGGCTCCGCTCCAATGTCCCCGGCTCTGGATCCCATCTCTCTCTTCACACACTCCAAAGATGGGTCCCCAGTTTCATTTCGGAGAGGAGCTGGTCATCAACCAACTCCAGGCTCCATCCCAACTTGATTCCCTGGGGGTAGACCACCAGCGAACGGAAGTGCTCAAATCCGCAGAAGGAAAATAGGGGTGCTACAAGAGCTAAGTATGTTGCACATAAGACCGTTTTCTTTCATTGATACTTATAAATGTCATGCAGGGAAGACCAACCTTGTATCAGCATTCAAGACCAACCTCGCGTTAGCGTCTCAAAAGCCCAATGTACCATTGGCATTGAAGACCGATGTACCACCAGATCCAAAATGCCTGAGGCCAGCTCGGCACTTCAAGACCAATGTACCATTGGCACCGAAGACCGGTGTACCACTGGATCTAAAAAGCCCGAGGCCAGCTCGACACTTCAAGACCAATGTACCATTGGCATCGAAGACCGGTGTACCACCAGATCCAAAAAGGCCGATATACCATCGGCACTCAAGCCCTACTCCGGTGGGCACTCAAAGCCCGATGTACCATCGGCACTCAAGCCTGACTCCAGTCGGCACTCAAAGCCTGATGTACCATTGCACTCAAGCCCGAGGCCAGCTCGACACCAAAGCCCGATGTGCCATTGGCACTCAAGCCCGAGGCCAGCTCGGCACCAAAGGAACCTGACGACTCTCAACTCTCAGGTCACCCTTCAGGGTTAAAAAGGCACCTGACGACTCTCAACTCTTAGGTCATCCTCTAGGGTTAAAGGCTCCCAAGCATGGTCCCATCCCAGTGACTCTCGGGTCACCCTTTGGGGTTCAAAAGGCTCTCGACGGCCTTAACTTTGCCTCAGTGGCTTCATCACAGCCTTAACGGCTTCATTTCAGCCTCAGCGACTGCAACTCTGTATCAACGGCCAATCGAGTAATACCTTTATTTAAATTACACACTTGCAAATATTATTGGTTACTTTCAGCCATCAAGAAGCCCTAAGACAACTCATAACTAGAAGAGGCCAACTCCTCAGCTCACAGTTGACAGGCATCCACCTTCAAATTTCATGACAAAAGAAGAAGACCCAAAGTCAACTCACAATCAGGAGAAACTGACTCTCCAACTTACAGTTGACGGGCATCCGCTTTCAGGCTCCGCATCGAAAGAGGACTACTGGCTGCCAGTCAAGGGAAGCGTGAAGATGTCTACACAAGGCACCGCAAAAGAAAAGGGGTTTCCCCACCTGGAAGGAATCACAGTTTAAGTTGACATGAAAGAGCAGATACAAAGGTAAAAAGCTTTACACTCCTTTCGCTTAGATGACGTAGGGAACACAAGCTCAAGGAGTGTGGGGGCATCTGATGGGTCCAGTGGGCCCCCATGGGCCACAGTGACAGCATCCGAGCTTATCCTCGGCAACTCGGCCTTTCCCCCTTGGCCCCGGCAAGGGCTCGATGGGCCTAGCAGGTCCAGGGCGACCTTTTCCCCATCCGCCACCTTTTCTCTCTCCTCCGCATGGAGCCAAATTCCCTTGGCCTTTGGTGCAACTCCCCCAGGCTGGCTTGCATCTCGCATGCGTGGGTCCGAAGGCTACGTGCCTGGGTCCCGACCATGCACATCCTCGGCCTCTCCTCTCGGCCCCTGGCTCCCAGCAGCCTTAACTAGCCAATGGGTCACCTGCCTCTCGGCCATTTCTGAAGCCTGACACTTTGGCCATGGCAGCTCCCATCTTCTCCCAGATCTAGCCATGGCACCGGCTCCCGACTCTGCCCCGAGGCGTCGGCTCTTCTCTAGACCCAGAGCTAGCACCTCGGCTTTCTTTTGAAGGGCACAATGGGCATTTAATTCCATATGCAGCATTGCTCTAGGTTGTGATAGGCATCTCTTCATAATGAAGAAAGAGAACAAAATGGAAAAAGGCCACATTAAGTGCGTGGGTTCTCCCAAGGGCCATCGTCATTAATGTCCAGTAGTCAAGTCAATGGGTTGGAGCATTTAATGGTGGTCATAATGACTTCGAGAGCATTTAATGGAATGTAGTGTCACGGATATCGCCTCGGTGCTCCTTGGACTTGTTCCCCTTGGCCTCGGACCTGTTTCCCTCGGCCTCAATACCCGTTCCCCTCAGCCTCGGTCCTGTTCCATTCGGCCTCTACTCTCGCAGCCACGACATATCTCTCGCACCAAAGCACTTATGGCCTCATAAAGGCCATGTGCATCCACTTGCTCTAAGGCATTTTTCTTTATTCTCTCTTTTGTATAAAGGCATTTATGGCTGCCACGTTGGCCCCCTCCGCCTCGTACTTGTTCCACCTGTTCCCTTGGACCTCTTTCCCCTTGGCCTCGGACTTGTTCCCCCTCGGCCTCGACTTGACCTCGGACCAGTTCTCGACCTCAAACCTGTTCCGCTCGGCGGTTCCGTAACCACGACATATCTCTCACACCAAAGCACTTATGGCCTCATAAAGGCCACATACACCCACTTACTCTAAGGCATTTATTGCCTTATTCTCTCACATGTTTAAAGGCATTTATGGCTACCACGTTGGCCCCCTCGGCCTCGAACATCTTCCCCCTCGGCCTCATATGTGCTCAACTTCTTCCCCTAGGCCTTGGCCATAAACAATGCCATGCAAGTGAACAGTGCCATGCAAGTGTTCCCTCGGCCTTTTTTGAAGCTCATCCAAGGGCATGAACAGTGCCACGCAAGCACTCGATAATCAATGCTCTACAAGGGACAGCTGGCTTCAACTCCAAACTGCATCTTCTGCCCCAATGGCTGCACCTTGGGGACCACATGCCTAACTTTATCACCCATCGCTATCCATGCAGGACTGCAAAAAAGGCAATGTAGGGGACGTTTCGCAAGCACTGTAATGATCGGCCATGCCCTGCAGCAGCCTGTGACAGTTGTCCAAACCAAAATAGCACCTGCCAACTAGCTGCAACCACCTACTCTGATGGGACACAGCCTATAGCCTGAGACATCACGTGGAGGTAAGCTCTACTATTGCTGCCATCAATTAATGCTCTGACAAGTAATCATGCCCCAAGACTGACAGGCTCTAAGCACCAATAAAAAAGTAAGAGGGACCCGATCAGGTAACTGAGAACTCACTACTCTTAATGTTCATTCTTTCCACAGAGAGCACGGCTCTAAGCCTCTCTCTTCTTCTCTTTCGAGCTTCCTCAAGCTCACGCTGTTGCCCAGAGTACTGGCTTGAGCGTCGGAGGGTCCCCGCCGAAATCTCTAACCTCGGGACTTGTTTGCAGGCCCACAGTGCAAGAGCTCGCCGAAGGATCCGGGCTCGCTGGAGGAGGCGACCGGATGCTTGCGGACGTTCGAGGACGGTGATTTGGCATCAACACCTATGTTCAATTTTTTTAATTTAATTATTTACTATTATTACATAACCAACTCTCACTAAATAGGTACAACAAAGATTCTAAAATATCCCTATCATCGTGTTTCATAACTAAATGGTTATTGGTCAACAAAGCGGTGATCATGTCTTTTTGTACCAACATACTTAACAACAATATTTTCTTTCTACATTAATTTTCTATCTATAAGATATCTAATATATATATTCAGACCTATACTTTATTATTAAAAAAAACATAATATAATTATTATCATAATAAATTTTTCATAGTTTAGAGATCGAATAATCAATAGTAAACCTTAAGATAATTTTTTTAAACTATATACCTACTATTGCAACTCCATAATATGATAAATATAGCATGTATAATACAAGAATCTATGATTTTTTTAACACCTTTACAATATATGGCTACTTTAGCTAATATAAATCATAGCCTATAGTGAATTTTATATCATTAAAACAAACACAAAAAAAGCTAAATCCGAGTAATTAATTATTTAAGATTATCTATCTTTGTATAGAATAATATAAAACCTTATTTTCATTAAGTACTTTATTATTATCCTCGTAATCCTTCAATGTTCAAACCAATATTTAATAAATATTTACTAAGAACATTTACTATGTAAGCCTTGTCTAATGGAATGAAGATTTGTGCATATAACAAGCTATCAACTACACTAACATAAGGTACATTCTGAAGAAACACTCACTATGAATGCCTTGGCTAGATCTTCCTCTTCTTGCTCTTCCTTCAAGCGTTGTTTTTAATAAAAAAAATAAGACAATATATGAGGAAAGAAAAGGGGATCTAGTTTATTTATAATGAAACTCTAATAGGGGCCCATCATAAAACACTATTGGGCTTTAAACCCACACAAACTGCCAACCACATCATCAATAAAGGTGAACTTGAGTCCAAAACTGTATGGATCATATTTATCAACAATGGATTCATTCTACTTGCATCATTAGGCTATATTTTTTTAGCCAGTTTTACCAAATTAAAATTAGTAAAATTAATGATAGTCAACATATGAAAAACTTTTAGCAGTACTTATAATCTTGAGTTCATTTAGAATGGGATGCATGATATAAGAAACTAGTACAAAGCTGCTACAAAAGTCAACCAAAAAGAAAACATATGCCAACAACTCTTCATACTTTGACATGCTTCAGCATGATAATTAGGAGAAATACAAGAGACAGCCATCAACAAAGAATATGATTCAAATTTTAAATCCAAATTCTGTAAAAGTAGGAGATGAATGGTATGATTTCTAGCTACCACCATCAAAAACATAGCTTCATGCACTATGCTTAGGAAAAGCAATAAGTACATATTCTTCCTCTTTGAAATGATCAATTAACTTCTTATTGGTTTTTTCCTCATTAAGCGTATTGATTAGACACGATTAAGATGGTCCTATATTCCATATCAAGGATTACATGAATTCAAAATTTAAATCCATGATTATGATAAAAATCCCTCAACCATATTCCGTTTAAAGCATCCTCTGTGATGGACATTAAGGCATAAAGGAAAATAAAATGAGGAGGTCCCTACGCCTGGTCTCTATAGAAGTTTACACCTTCGTTGAGAGAGACTATAAGGTATGGAAGAGCCTTACCCTGATCTGACGAAATATCAATCCATTTGTATGGTTCAATGGTTGAAGGTATTTATGTGTTTATCTACATTTTTTATTATCATATAAATATATATTGGTCTCATATTTTTACATATTTGATATGCAAGTTATTTAGTCTGACAAACATGCAAGGGATCAATATAAATTTTTATCTATCATATGGTATCAGAGCCTATAAAAATACCTCTGTTTTTTTATTGGATAGTTTCCATATAATCTACATTATTTTTGGGATCTGATAAAATTTCTAAGAAACAATCATTATTTTATTTATTTGATAAAAAGGGGCAAGGCATTCTTGGTCTCTATTTCTCTCATCTAAGGATAGTCCAAAGGGAAGGTTACTGATAGTATCCTAGATTATTTGATCCAATGGGCGTATGGTAGAAATATTAGGGACGTACCAATAAAGAGGCTACTAGTAGTACTTTGGTGCGTTTGACCCAACTACCTATGTTTCAGAAGAGTTAATAGGTAATCAAGAATCATCAGAAAGGGTATTAGATCTGTAAACTCTTAATATTTAGTTTTATTTAATTTAATTTTATTTAAGAGAAGCATCAGCAAGATCTATGCCATGAAGCATGCACCTATCTGTTGCTCATCCTTTTGGATATAGTTTAAATAAAAAAAAATCATAAAAGATGTGGGATTGAGATTTGGTAAGGTGGTTAAAACTTAAATTTTTAAACTTGAGAAAAAAAATTCCATGGGATTAGGCTCTCTCCCATGATAGATCCATATCGCATGATACGGGTATCATTAAAAAAAATCTGGCTACTGCCAGCTTGGGCCAGCAGCCAGCTGGGCCAAGGGCTTTGAGTGACATAATTGAGCATAAAATTTAAATAATATCTAAAGTGATAAATATTTAAATTTATGTGTATAAAATAATTAGGAAAAAATATTAAATTATATTTTTCTAATTTATCTAAAGGAATTAGAAAGAAGGAACATAATTTGATAGTTTTATCATACAGACTTAAGTAAATCTAATTGAATTAGAGCTTTAGCCTACAAAGAAGTTTTATGTCAGTAGATTCACTATTTTCTAAATGCATGATTTATATTGGTAAAGCATTTTTATTAGTCTCAATTTTTGGTAATAAGCATGTATGTTTAATTTTGCAGTTATGCAATCTATAAATTTCTCTGATATAAAATGTGACATACCTGAATTGAGGGGTGATAACTATAAAGTTTGAAGGAAAAAATTCTCCTTCATCTGGAGTAGATGAAAATTGATTATGCTATAAGGAAGGATGAACCACCTTCAGTAACTCAAACTAGCACTCCTAGTGAGATTGCGATTTATGAACGTTGAAAGCGATCTAATCGCTTGAGTATAATATTCATAAAGACAAAAATCTCTATTGGTATACGTGGTTTAGTTGATAAGCATGAGAATGTCAGGAAGCTACTAAAGGCCATTGATAAGAAATTTAGTACTTTAGACAAAGCTCTTGCCAGCACCCTAATTTTGAAGTTCTCATCCCTGAGGCTCACTGAAATGAGAGGTGTGTGTGAGCACATTATGCAAATGAGGGACATTGCAACTCAACTGAAGACTCTTGAGGTTGAAATATTGAAGTCCTTTCTGGTGCACTACATTTTAAACACCCTTCAACAATAGTATGAACTATTTAAGATATCTTATAATACACATAAGGAAAAATGTCAATCAATGAACTTTTGGCTATGTGTATTCAAGAAGAGGGTAGACTGATGATAGAATTGGATGAGAGTGCAATGCTGACTATAAATGAAAAGGATCGGGCATGGGCCAAGAAGAATGGTAAAAGTAAAATACCACCCCAATCTGACATTAAGAAGGAATCCAAATGTTTCTTATGTAAGAAGAAGGGACACATAAAGAAGGATTGCATCAAGTTTAAGACTTGGCTTAAAAAGAAAGGTAAAATAATCTCACTTGTCTGTTATGAATCTAATATGGCTAATGTTATTTATAACATATGGTAGATTGATTCTGGTTCTACAATCCACATTTGCAATATTTTGTAGGGTATACAAAACCTAAGAAAGCCAGTGGGAAGTTAGCAGTATATCTCTTCAGGAAACAAGATGCGCTCACATGTGAAAGCTATAGGGACATGCACTTTAGTTCTTAGTAGTAGTTTTATTTTACATTTGGAATGAACTTTTTATGTACCTAATTTTTCTAGGAATTTAATTTTAGTTTCAAGACTTGTACCTTTGAGTTATTCTTTCAACTTTTCAGATACTTCTTTCAATTTATATTATAAATCTGAACTTGTTGGGAATTATACTTTATCTGATGGTCTTTTCTATATTAATTTATAAAATGATACCACTCATGATGTGATGCATGTTAGGGCTGACATGAAAAGATGTGTTGTAAATGATAACTCTTCCATATTGTGGCACTAGATATTGGGACATATCTTCATAGATAGAATGAAGAGGTTAGTGAACGAAGGAGTACTCAGTACTTTTAACTTCACTAACTTTAACACTTGTGTGGACTGCATCAAGGGCAAGCAGACCAACAAGTCAAAGAAAAGTGCTAAGAGGAGTTCAAACCTATTAGAGATCATACACATGGATATTTATTATCCAGATATAGATTTTCATAGTCTGAAATACTTCATCTCCTTCATTGATGACTACTCACGATTTATATATTTATACTTTCTTCAGAATAAAAATGAAGCATTGGATATCTTTAAAATTTTTAAGGCAAAAGTAGAGACACGATGTGAAAAATAAATTAAAATTGTGAGATTTGATAGAAGAGGTGAGTATTATGGGAGATACACTGAAGATGAATAAATGCCTGGTTCATTTGTGAAGTTTCTTCAAGAACATGAAATTATTGTCAATACAGTTTACCTAGCTTACCTGATCAGAATGGTGTAGCAGAGAGAAGGAACCAAATATTGATGGACATGATGAGGAGCATGATTAGCAACTCCAAACTGCCTAAGTCCTTATGGACAGAAGCTCTCAAGACGACCGTGTATATATTGAATCAGGTTCCAACCAAAGCTATTTCCAAAATGCCATTTGAGTTATTTAAAAGTTAAAAACCAAGTTTGTAACATGTACGCGTATGGGGATGCCCATGTGAAGTGAGAGTGTATAATCAACAAAAGAAAATTCTGGACCCTAGGACCATTAGTGGGTATTTTATTGGATATGCTGAGAGGTTCAAGGGATATAGATTTTATTATCCATCTCACATAACTAGGATTGTGGAATCAAGAAATTCCAAATTTCTTGAGAATAATTTGATCAGTGGGAGTGATCAATTGTAGAGCATGATTCCTGAAAGAAAATATTCTTATGCTCAACCTTTCACTTCAAGTGACAGACTGATTATCGTCATAATGCCCCTTAAGATCAAACAAGCATTAGACAACTAGTCATTAAAATTCTATAATTTGCTGATAATGAACTAGTAGATCCTATCTTTCATGAGTTACCAGAGATAGTTGAATAATCAACTTCACCAGAGAAGGTTGTTACAATATTAAGAAGATCTACAAGAAAAAAGAAATCAGCAATTTCTAGTGACTATATTGTGTATCTTCAAGAGTTGGATTATAATATTGAAGTTAAAAATGATCCTAAAATATTTTCACAAGCCATGAGTTGTAAGGAATCCAATTTATGGTATGATGCTATGAAAGAAGAGATGAATTCGGTGGCATTTAATGGAGTCTGAAATTTTATTGAGATGCCTGATGGAGCAAAAGCCATTGGCTATAAATGATTCTTTAAGACCAAGAAAGACTCATTAGGTAACATTGAGCGATATAATGCAAGACTCGTTGCTAAGGGATTTACTCAAAAGGAGGGAATTGATTACAAGAAGACATTTTCTCCTGTATCCAAGAAAGATTTCTTTCGCATTATCATGGTTCTTGTTGTGTATTTTGACTTAGAGTACAACAAATGGATGTGAAAACTGCATTTCTCAATGAAGATCTAGAGAAGAGGTTTATATAAAACAACCCGAAGGATTTTTCTCTAGTAATAATGAGCAATTGGTATGCAAGCTCAAGAGATCTATATATGGATTGAAACAAGCCTCTCGACAATGGTACTTAAAATTTCATGATGTGATTTCTTTATTTAGATTTGTAGAGAACATCATAGATTAATGTATATACCAGAAGGTCAGTGGGAGCAAAATTTATTTTCTGATCCTATATGTAGACGATATTTTGCTTGCAACCAATGATAAAGGTATGTTACATGAGGTGAAATAATTTCTCTCTGAGAATTTTGATATGAAAGATATAGGAGATGCCTCTTATGTCATTTGGCATTAAAATTCAAAGAGACAACTTCAAGTATTTTAGGTTTATCTCAAGAAACCTATACAACAAAATCATAGAGAGATTTTGGATGAAAGTTTGTTCACCGAGTATAGCTCCCATAGTCAAGGGTGACTGATTCAATTTGAGTCAGTGCCCAATGAATGACTTTGAGAGGAAGGAAATGAAAAACATTCCATATGCCTTAGCTGTTGGTAGCTTAATATATGCTCAGGTCTGTACAAGGTCTGACATAGCATTTGTAGTTGGGATGTTGGGAAGATATCAGAGTAATCCAGGTTTAAACCACTAGAGAGCTGTTAAGAAGGTGACGATGTATCTTCAAAGTACCAAGGACTACATGCTTATGTTTAGACGGACTAAAAATTTGAAAGTGATTAGCTACTCTGATTTTGACTTTACTGGCTGTGTTGATTCTTGAAAGTCAACATCTGGATACATATTTATGTTTGTTGGTGAAGTTGTATCTTGGAGGAGCGCCAAGCAAACTTTGACTGCTACTTCCATCATGGAAGTCGAGTTCATGTCATGTTTCGAGGCTACTTCGCATAGTGTATGGTTGAAGAGTTTCATTTTTGGGCTTAGAATTGTAGATTCTATATCTAGGCCATTGAAGACTTATTGTGACAATTTAGCTGCAGTATTTATGGCTAAAAATAACAAGAGTGGTAGTTGAAGCAAGCACATCGACATCAAATATTTAGCCATAAGAGAATGTATTAAAGAAAAGATAGTGGTTATTGAGCACATGAGCATTGAGTTGATAATAGCTAATTGCTTGACTAAAGGCATGTCACCACAGAAGTTTAGGGATCATGTAGACTATATGGGTCTTGATTATTTTGTTTAATTCATTGTATAGATGAATTTTAAAATTAATGAAACTCTTTTATGGTTGTGATATTTTTCACATTCAATTTTTTAATATACACATTTATCTTGTGATGAGCATCATTAAGTTGGACCTCGAATAAACATGGGATTTATTCATTAAGTTATATGGGTTTATGTTTGAAAAATATAATACATTGTGATACATGGTTAATAATACTCAATTTAAGAGGACCTATTGCTATGATCCATGTATTCTATTTCTTACTATAATAATAGAATATATGGATCAAGTGGAGAATATTGGTTTTTTTCCTCATTAAACGTATCGATTAGACACGATTAAGATAGTCCTATATTCTATATCGAGGGATTACATGAATTCAAAATTTAAATCCATGATTAAGATAAACATCCTCATCCATATTCTGTTTGAAGCGCCCTCTGTGATGGATAGATAAGGTATAAATAAAAATAAAATGGGGAGGTCTTTGCGCCTGGTCTTTACAGAAGTTTATACCATCGTTGAAGAGACTGTAAGGTATGGAAGAGCCTTACCCTGATCTGAAGAAATATCAACCCATTTGCATGGATCAATGGTTGAAGGTATTTATGTTTATCTATATTTTTTATTATCATGATAAATATATATTGGTCCCATATTTTGGCATATTTGATATGCATGTTATTTAGTCTGACAAACATGCATGGGATCAATATAAATTTTTATCTATCACCTCTAGCTCATGAGGGACATTTGAGAAATTTGGAAACACCAGTGGCTCACAATTTTTTTTTTTTTGGTACAGGTGGGTGATCATACTAGTCTAGTGTGCATCAATCCTGATAGATCAGAAAATAGTATTTGCTTCAATACAATAGGATAGGGATCACCTTGCTTCCAAATTCAGTAGCTCACATTCCATAGTTGATCGCTACCTCTCACCCTCTGTCCTTGCCTCGCGTGCCACCCTACAAAACTCGCAGACTCGCTCATTTCCCAATTTCTTCTCCAACAAACACCTGAGACAGACATACAAGGGAAACAAAATATGAACCAATGGTAATGTCGAAGCCACCACGCTTAAGCTCACGGTAACCTTGGCAAAGGGCATACATGGCTAGCAAAAGCAGTGAACTGAGACAAACTCTACTGCAATGAGTAATATCCTGTTATGCTCCAAACCAAAACTCAATCGAGAAATATAATAAGTCCCACATTTACGCAAAGTTAAACCTCATCGTATGCAAGGCAACAACAGAATTGGAATAAATTTTGTAATTTTACCAAAACAACTCCACCATTTAAAGAGAACTATCAAAATCTTTCAAATCCAAACCAATTTAAAGAATGAATCAAAGAATTATGTCAAGATGTTCAGAGATCTAACATTTCATAATAAACAGCAAGGTTACGGTCCATAAGCACAAATAAATCTACAAGTCTAGTGCTCGTTTGGTGCTCCTATATATCCATGTGTACCTGCATTCTCCCATGCACTTAAAAATTAAATTTTGAGGGGTATGATCCAAGGGCTCCGTAACAATGACATTGAATACATAAATTTAAATACTTTATAATTTTTAATATTTTTAATATAAATTCTTGTTGGACCGATAAACAAGAAGTCTATTGATAAGAAAAATAAAAAATTACAAATTAATAAATAATAATTTATCATAAATAGAAAGCAAAGTATATTTTCTAGCATTTTCTTATAATATCACTAAACATGTTGCAATTTCCATGATTCCTAACAATTCATCATAAATGTGGGGGCAAAGCATTATTTTTTAATAATTTAAAAAAACACAACTAAAATAATCCCATGAATTCTATGATTTTTAATAATTTATTATAAATATAAAAATATTTAAAAATATTTAAGTTAAAATATCATGAAAAAAATAGAACAATGCAAAGTAGCAAACAGTGCGACAATTAGGCTATTAATATCTATTTTTCTTACAATGAATTAAGAGAAGAACATAATATTATAGTTGCTACACGTAAGGGACGATGAAGGTTAGATAGTGGGAGGAGAGAACCACTTGTACTCTTAGCTAGTGGTACAAATAAGTGAGTGAATGTAGATTATGATATGATTCAAAAAATCAAAATTAAGGGATACGGTTTTGAGAGATTAACTTAGTCCAAAGCTTTCGGTTTTGATGTCGACAGATTGAAATGGCAAAAAAAATCCGAGGTGTGAAACAAAAGCTGGCACGATCAACTCAATCTGATATGGAAAAAAGTTTTTTTTTTAATTTTTACATCGTGTTACATGCGCTGATTAATCATATGTACGTGCAATTGTCTATATAATATAAAAAAATAAAAATAATTTTAATCATGTATGATCGTTTGCATGCATAGCTAATTACTATGCATGATACGTGCATTCTACCAGTGCAGAAAGAGCTTTTTCCTGATACGGTTGTATTGATATGGCCCACTATACCCAAAAGGTCAACCCAATATGGCCCACAGATCTAGCCTTCTAAATGAGTTGGCCCTGATAATAGAGAGAAGTACAAAGAAAATACAAAAAAGGAAGGTCCCATTTACAAGGACTGGACTAGACCTCATATGTTGCAATACCACCTTAAATTTTATGATAATAAATATCTTATTTCCAATTTTAAGAATCCAGTTTCTAAAGTGTGCTAGATTCTTTCATAAGAGGCAAATCAACTGAACTGATTAAGAATCTTTACATGCATATAAATTACAAGATCCTAGTGGTATCTTAGTTGGCATTTTTTCATGCGATTTCTTTTATATCTTCTGACATAGCCCTGACATAGCCCAATTTCAATGTTCTTCAATTTCATTCTTTATGGTGCAATTATCATTAATAATTTAGATAGAGCATTTGAGTTATAATGATTATTGTTGCTGTGAAAATCCATTCTTCGGTTTGGGGGCGGTGCACGTCAAGATCCGGGTAGCGCTCTTCCATTCTGATGGACCTGCAGGCAGTCCTCACACATGAATCACAGGGGATGGTCCCTGCAGAAGAACCTTCGATGCCCAAGTCAGTGAAGATTCTAAGCAAACAGATGAGAGGAGAAGGCTCCAGTAGAAGGATCTTCCTCCTTGAGATGATTTTGTAGGAGCAAGGACCTTTGCTATAGTTATATTTTGGGCTTAGATTGCCTTCGAGAGCGTACCTAAAGGGTCCTGGGACTTGGTATTTGTACGCTGCCAAGGAGATGAGTCATTACCTGATTTTTTGAGCATATTTTAGGGAGTTAGCATCTGATAAGGCCAGAATCCAAATAGTTACGGGGATTGGCAGTTGATGAAGTTGACGGACGCTTTATTAAGAATTTAGAATTCCATTGATCATGGATAGAGTGATGTATTTGGTTATCGTTTCCATTTTTGGAGGCTCATTCTATGATTCTTGTGATCATGGTGGTTCATCCTGCGAGATATATGGCATGATTTGAAGCAGCAATGGCGCTTACGTTGAAGGAATGAGGATCGATCATGGTGAGGTACTAAGATAGCTTGGCCATGCCAAGGTTTGGGTATAGCTTGGCCCTTCTGAGGCACCGAGATAGCTAGGCCCTGCAGCTCAGCCTTGCAGCTTGGCCATATAGCTCAGCTAGATGGTTTGGCCCTGTAGCTTGGCCAGATGGTTCAGCTCTGTAGCTCGACTAGATAGTTTGGCTCTGTAGCTCGGCTAGATGGTTCATCTCATAGCTTAGCTAGATAGTTTGGCTCTGTGAATCTCCACTGACTTGGGCATCGGAGGGTTCTCCGCAGAGGGCAACCCCCAAGGCACCCTCTGCATGCGGACTATCTTGCAGGTTTCACCCCGAGGCGATGAGATCAAGAGCCGGAAGCTCACCCGAGTCGGAGAACGGATTTCCGCAGCAATAGATTGGCGCTAGAGGAAGGGCCTCAAGTCTCATAAACTTGTGATCCAGGAGATAAGACTCAAGAACCAGAGAAAAGCATCCTCTAATAGCCAATCGGAAGAGAGCAACATCTAAAGCTCAAGACCAGGCCGCCTCTCAAAGGCCTGATCCGATTGGCAATACGGTACCTCCACCACCACCGCCAGCTAAAACTCCTTCGCCGCCGGCAATAGTGGTAATGTTGGACCAGTTCGTCACTCTGGTCTAGCAGGTCCAGGAATTGACCCAGTTGGTCCAGGGGCTCCAGGCGACTCCTGGCCCTGCCGTTCCTGATCCTTAGCTTCATGAAAAGGCCGATGCCCCTGCTCCGCCAGTAATTTCTTCCTCCAATCCGCTGGAAGAAGCAGATTATCATCGCCAGCCCACAAAGGCAAAACCAGCGCCGCAGCGAGCTGGAGGGAAGAGCCCGCTCAGATCTAGGCGGGTTCGCTCCTCTTCTCCGATGTCTTCCCAGAACTCGACACTGCTGCCGCCTTCCCATCGCCCGATCCATCCTACCACTCTGGACGAGGGGATCAGGCAGTACATACAGGAGATGTAGCAAGAATGGCGTCGGGAGTTAGATGCCGCCAGGCAAGCTTCTCCATCCAAGCCAAAAGCTGAGCAAGGCATCCCCTTCTCCGAGAGGATCATGAGGGAAGTGATTTCCCCTCATGTCAAGCTCCCTACCATCGAGCCATATTATGGATCCACCGATCTTGACGATCATCTCAGCAGCTTCAGATCCATCATGATGTTCCACGAGGCATTAGATGCGATCCTGTGCAGAGCCTTCCCCTCCACCTTAAGGGGATCTGCCTGAACCTAGTTCAACAGCTTGAAGTCAGGTTCCATTGATTCTTTTGACGAGCTGAGCTGTCTGCTTATTAGCCAGTTCATCAGTAGCCTTCGCCAGCGATGGAGATCCGATTCCTTCTTCGAGGTCAAGCAGAGAGAGGGGGAATCACTGAAGAATTACCTCGGCCGCTTCAACGCGGCCCTCTTAGAATTCGACCATCTCAACCACGAGGTAGCCATGTCCGCCCTAGTCAGAGGAGTGTCCAAGGAGGGAGACTTCTACCTAGCTCTAGAGGTTAACTACCCCAAGAGCCTCTCGGATATGATATCTCTAGCGGACAAGTATGCTAGGGTTAAGGAATCGAGGAGATCAGCTCGAGCCGAGCAGCTGAAGAAGAAAGAGGCAAAGGGTTCGGACAAGCAGCGGGCCCACCATCGCGCTAGCCCATGTCACCACCACAGAGCTCCTCCGCCGCCGCCTTAAGACTGAACTCGGAGTCCAGCCTGAAGGTTCAACCGCTTACTCCCCTTACCATGCTAAGAGTGCAGATCCTGATGGAGATTGAGCAGAAAATTTTTTGGCCTCCCCCTCTCCAAGGCAATGCAACTCGGAGGGACCCTGCCAAGTACTGCTGTTTTCATCGGGACTACAGGCATGATACTAAAGACTGCTGGCAGCTAAAAAATGAGATCGAGCAATTGATCCGGCGGGGTAGACTGGATCGGTTCATAGGCCCCCCTAAGCCGAACAATGAGGAGAATCACCAACCCGAGACTCACCAACTTCCTCTGCCGAATCCCCCGGTCCTCGGCAATGTCAATGTGATAACAGCGGCCGGATCCCCATCCTCTTGGCCGAGTAAGGAGAAAAGCTCGCCAAAGAAAGCTCGAATCAATGAGCTCACCTTCTCTGATGAAGACCTTGGGGAGGTACAGTACCCCCATGGTGATGCTCTGGTTGTATCTTTAAATATGAATAATTATGATGTACATCGAATTTTGGTTGATAGTGGAAGCTCTGTTAACGTTCTGTATTTCGATGCCTTTGCGAGATTAAAATTCTGGGTAGAAAGCCTCCGACCATTGGAGTCCACCCTAGTGGGCTTCACAGGTGACTCCATAATCCCTGAAGGAGTCATCACTCTGTCAGTCCGAGCTAGCACCTAGCCCCGCGTGGCTACCGTGCTCATGGATTTTCTCGTGACCAAGCTCAGATCTTCCTACAATGCCATCCTTGGTAGACCGAGGCAAATATCTCTCAAAGCGATCATTTCCATTCCCCATCTCGCCATAAAGTTTCCCACCGAATGGGGAGTGGGAGTTGTTCGAGGAAGTCAGATCATAGCTCGACATTGCTTTGTCGCCGACCTTCAATCTAGAAAGCCCGAGGTGGACGGACTAGATGCTCGGGAAGATCTTGATGAGCAACGAGGAGAGCCGGCCGAAGAACTAGAGGAGGTGCTACTTGACGAGGCTCGGCCCAACCGAACTATAAAGGTTGGGTCACAGCTGGAAGGAAAGCTCTGACAAGAATTGATCGACTTCCTTTAGAGGAATGCTGACGTCTTCGCTTGGTTTGCATTGGATATGCTCGGAATCAGCCCAGACGTCCTGGTCCACTACCTCAGCGTGGACGGGACGTTCAGACCCATTTAGCAGAAGAAAAGGAGCTTCGCCCCTGAGCGTCAAAAGGCCATTGAAGAAGAGGTGGATAAGCTCATCAAAGCCAAGTTTATCTGGAAGGTTAGTTACCCTGACTGGCTAGCAAATGTGGTCATGGTGAAGAAGTCGAATGGCAAATGGAGGATCTGCATCGACTTCACTGACCTCAATAAGGCCTGCCCAAAAGATAGCTTCCCTCTTCCGCGGATCGATCAGCTCGTGGATTCAACTTCAGGCCATCTAATGCTAACTTTTATGGATTCCTATTCGGGCTACAACCAGATCCGAATGGCGCCCGAAGATAAGGAGAAAACCGCATTCATCACCGACTGAGGTATCTATTGCTACCAAGTTATGCCCTTTGGTTTGAGAAATGTAGGTGCCACCTACCAAAGGCTGGTTAACAAAGTCTTCAAGGAGCAAATCAGTCAGAACATGGAGGTGATGTTGATGATATGCTGGTAAAAAGTAAGGAGGCTTCCCAACACATCGAGGACCTTGCGGAGAGCTTCGCTACACTTCGAAAGTATCCGATGAAGCTCAATCCCACCAAGTGCGCCTTTGGGGTCAATTTCGAAAAATTCCTCGGCTTCATGGTTTCACAGCGAGGCATCAGGGCGAACCCTCAAAAGATCCAAGCCCTGCAACAAATAGCCCCGCTTAGGTCAGTCAAGGACGTGCAGCGCCTCACTGGGAGAGTAACAACCTTCAGCCGCTTCATTGCTCGGTCGGCCAAGAAATGCCTTCCCTTCTTCAAAGTGCTTTGATCGGCCAAAAACTTTCAGCGGACCCCAGATTGCCTGAAGTCCTTCGAAGACCTCAAGAAATACCTTGGCTCACCACCTCTCCTCAGTAGCCCAAAGCTAGGGAAAGTGCTGAATCTATACCTGGCGATCTCTGAAGACATTGTTGGCTCGGTGCTAATTAGAGAGGAGAACAAGGTTCAAAGACCTATCTATTATGTCAGCAAACTACTCAAAGATGCTAAAACAAGGTACACTCGAGTTGAGAAGATGGTCCTAGCTCTGGTAACATCAGTCTAAAAGTTGCGGCCATACTTCCAAGCGCACGCTGTCATCATCCTGTCTGACCAACCCCTCAAGGCAATTATCCATCGCCCAGAAGCATCGGGGAGAATGATCAAATGGGCTGTCGAGCTGAGCGATCACGATATTCAGTATCAGCCTCGTCCAGCCATTAAAGCCTAGGTCCTGGCGGACTTCCTCCTCGAATGCACCATACCCGAAGATGGCTCTATTTTGGATACCCCCGAACAACCAAAGCCCAACGCTCCATGATTGCTTCACGCCGATGGATCCTCCAGCACGGGCGGTTCTGGCGCCGGCCTGGTCCTCACCAGTCTGAAAGGCGCGACTTTCAAATATGGCATTTGCTTCTCCTTCCCAGCTTCAAACAATGAAGCAGAGTATGAAGCCTTGCTCTCCGGACTCCGAATTGCCCATGAGCTTAAAGTCAAGAAACTGATTGCCTACACCGACTCCCAATTGATGGCTGGCCAGGTGCAGGGAGAATTCAAGGCTCGAGAGCCGAATATGATTCGATACCTCCAAAAGATGCACGATCTATCCTCCTATTTCAATGAATTCAAAATTGTCCAGATCCCAAGGACTGAAAACATGCATGCCGACCTACTGTCCCACCTGGCGATTGTGGAGTCAATGGATCTCGAGTGAAAATTCCACTTGGAGGTCCTGGAGAAGCCTAGCATCGCCGATGTTGATCAGATGATGCAGGTTGACACTGAACCATCCTGAATGGACCCCCTGTACCAGTACCTCAAAGAAGGGTTGTTGCCCACTGATAGAAAGAAAGCAAGGAAGTTGAAATTGTAATCATCTCATTATGTTCTGATTGATGACCGGCTGTATAAGCGGTCCTTCTCAATGCCGCTGCTCAAATGCCTCCGACCAACAGAGGCTGACTATGCTCTTCGGGAGGTCCACAAAGGCATATGTGACAATCACCTTGGTAGTAGGGCCCTATGCCACAAAGTGCTGCATCAAGGGTATTATTGGCCAACGATGCAAAAAGATGCCGATGACCTCGTTCGAACTTGCGATTCATGCCAGAAGCATTCAAATGTACAAAGGCTCCCTTCGGTGCACCTGACTTCCATATCGTCCCCCTAGCCCTTCACCAAGTGGGGGATGGATATTCTTGGCCCTTTCCCCTCGCAATAGGGCAAAGAAAGTTCTATTTGTTGCAATTAATTATTTTACTAAATGGGTTGAAGCCGAAGTAGTCGCCCAGATAACCGAAGCCCGTGCTAAAGACTTTGTGTGGAGATCCATCATTTATCGCTTCGGTCTTCCCCACACTATCATCACTGACAATAGGAAGCAGTTCGACAACCGTAAGTTCCGAGAGTTCTGCGAGGATCATGACATTCTCCATCGCCTGACATCGTCGAATATCCTCAAGCTAATGGAGATGCCGAGGTAACCAACCGAACTCTTCTGCAGGGAATCGAAGCTCGGCTCAACCGGGCACGAGGTCGATGGGCCGAGGAGCTCCACCATGTATTATGGGCATATCGAACTACCGAGAGAGTACCTACAGGGCAGACCCCATTCAAGATGGCTTTTGGCATAGAAGCTGTAATTCCTGTGGAAGTCGAACTTCCCTCCCCTCGTGTGGAAGGCTATTCAGAGGAATCCAATGACGAGCAGCTCTGAACTAATCTTGACTTGATAGAAGAAGTCAGGGAGAAGGCCCGAATCCGGATAGCTGTCTACCAACAAAGAGTAGCTCGTTATCACTCCACCAGAGTCTGAGGGAAGTTTTTCCTCCTAGCGATCTAGTTCTTCGGAAGGCGTCCATCTCGAAGCCACTGGAGCAAGAAAAATTGTCCCCAAATTGGGAAGGTCCCTATCAAGTGACGGAAGTAATCAGACCCGGCACCTACAAACTCCAAGATTTGGATGTAAAATCTATTCCTCAGACATGGAACTCTGATAATCTCCACGCATACCATCATGAAAGTATGCTCTTACTAAACTCATTTTTGTTCATCGAATTAAATTTAGTTCTCAAAGGCTTGCAAAATTCTTATAACTCTCCTTGAAAGTTGCAATGAGAAGCAGGTCATAAAATCCTTGGTCGGGCCGAGCAATCTTCGTACCTTGGCCGTGCCAAGTAAAATATATCGGCCTAGCCAAGCAATCTTCATACCTTGGCCGCGCCAAGTAAAATATATCGGCCTAGCCGAGTGATCTTCGTACCTTGTCCGCGCCAAGTAAAATAAATCGGCCTAGCCAAGCGATCTTCGTACCTTGGCCATGCCAAGTAAAATATATCGGCCTAGCCGAGCAATCTTTGTACCTTGGCCGTGCCAAGTAAAATATATCGGCCTAGCCGAGCGATCTGTGTACCTTGGCAGCGCCAAGTAAAATATATTGGCCTAGCCGAGCGATCTTCGAACCTTGGCAGCGCCAAGTAAAATATAATCTTGAAGCCTCGGCCAAGCCTAATGACGGTCTTCGTACCTTGGCAGCGCCAAGTAAAATATAATGTTGAAGCCTCGGCCAAGCCGAATGACGGTTTCCGTACCTTGGCAGCGCCAAGTAAAATATAATCTTGAAGCCTCGGTCAAGCCGAATGATGGTCTCCGTACCTTGGCAGCGCCAAGTAAAACATAATCTTGAAGCCTCGACCAAGCCGAGTGATGGTCTTCGTACCTTGGCAGCGCCAAGTAAAATATAATCTTGAAGCCTCGGCCAAGTCAAATGATGGTCTCCGTACCTTGGTAGCACCAAGTAAAATATAATCTTGAAGCCTCGGCCAAATCGAGTGATATATTCCTGAAGCCTCGGCCAAGCTGAGTGATGGTCTCTGTACCTTGACAGCGCCAAGTAAAATATAATCTTGAAGCCTCGGCCAAACCAAGTGATATATTCCTGAAGCCTCGGCCAAGCCGAGTGACGGTCTCCGTACCTTAGCAGCGCCAAGTAAAATATAATCTTAAAAGCCTTGGCCAAACCAAGTGATATATTCTTGAAGCCTCGGCCAAACTGAGTGATGGTCTCCATACCTTGGCAGCGCCAAGTAAAATATAATCTTGAAGCCTCGGCCAAACTGAATGTTATATTCTCGAAGCCTTGGCCAAACCGAGTGATATATCTCCGAAGCCTCAGCCAAGCCGAGTGACGGTCTCCGTACCTTGGCAGCGCCAAGTAAAATATAATCTTGAAACCTCGGCCAAACCGAGTGTTATATTCTCGAAGCCTTGGCCAAACTGACTGATATATCTCCGAAGCCTCGAACAAACCGAGTAATATATTTCTGGAAGCCTCGGCCTAGTTGAGTAATTTCTCAAACACTCTGACACAACCAAGACGTCCTATTATGCTTCTGCAGAGGTAAGTAACCTTTCTCCGCTTACCAGCAAGATTATGCAAGTTATTTCTTTTCAAAGAAATACGTACTTCATCCCTTAAATGGGATCATGTTTACTGCATAAGCTCACAGGGCCGCCCAGGCCTTTCTCTGACCTAAACAGAGATAAACACTTCCTCCACAGAGGACTGAATGACATGTTAACAAAAATAAAGTAGCAAAAGCACTGCTGGACTTATGGATTATGCTACGGGCCGAAAAGCATAAAATGAGAGTAGCAACTCTCAACACCATCACATCGAAAAAAGAAACAGATGTCAAAAGAAGAAGGAATAGAAACTTTCTTTATTAATAAAAAATTACAACCTCTTAAGAGGCATTACAAGTGCATCATAGCACAGAAAATACAAATAAGATAAAAGCTCGACTGAGCAGCTTCGGTCGATAACGATGTCTTTACATCCGACCCCAGAAATCAAAGAAACCAGACAAGCTCTGTTAAGCCACTAGTTAATGCGAAAGAACAAAGTAGGCCATCCATGGATCCCTCGGATGAACACGTTGAGGGATCATAACCAGGCCAAAGATCTGGGGATGCTTATGCCAATGATGCATCCCCCTAAGTGGGATGTTGGACTGCTAGCCACTGCCCAACAATAAAAGGTAGAGAACCAGCAGTCCAACACCACCCTCCTTCCTCTTCACATGGAAAAAGATTCCTCAGGTGGATGAACTGAGGAATTCAAATTGAGGAGGAGGCGAAGTCCATGTTAGCCATGGGGGATATGTATGCTTTGCATTTTCTATGGTCCCCATGGCAAGTGACAAAGGATACACAGGAAGCGCATACGTGCACTCTCCATATGACCTCTGCGGGCATCCCGTGCGCTCTCGATATGATCTCCGAGAATTCCTCCCTTGAGGACTGCCTGCTCTTCAGCAGCTTCTCCATCACCCCAGTTATCCGGGGTGAGCCAGCTTTCAAAAGGGTAGCTCAATCTCTCCATCCTCGATGAAACAAACGCCATGAAAGCCCTTACGACTCACAGAAAGAGAAGGTCTTGGGAGATAGCCTAACACGGCCCGCTCTCCCCATTTTATAGGCAAGCATGCCGAGGGCAGTCATTAAAGAAGGGAGCCACAGAATTTGAAACACCCTCGCCATGCAGCCATGTGGCAGGGCAGAAGAAAGGGACACTTTCCAAAGCGCGCCGAATGCGCCTCCCAAGCCTTGACAGGAGACAAAAGATTTCCTTCTGATCTCGAATCAAGAGTCTTAAATGCAAAAAATCAGTCGTAGGTCCTTGAGATTTGGGCAGACCTAGGAAATCCCCTTTCGAAAGCAATGCCGTCCAATGGCAATCGAATGCTTGTCACGTACGTTAAAATGACCCGCATTGGAAAAGGCCAACAGGATAAATGCCTTGAGCAGAAATAGAGCGCCCTTTAGAAAAGCCGTTTCGTATGCCTCAGTAGAAAACGTACCAACTTTTAACTTCGGACAAACCGAACTATCTAACCTCAGCCCTAGCCGAGGTATTCGAGCCATTCTCGGCTCTCTCGCGCCGATCCATTTCGTGCCTTAGCAAAACTGAGTAAGTTTGCGCACATCTAACCTCGGCCCCAACTGAGGCAAAGTCGGAATTGCGTTCCACAAAAAAAAAGAACAATCTCATGCGTAAGCAAAACTAGCTAATCTGGCTTCAACTAAGCAGAATTTTCGGCTCTAAACCCCCAAGGGCTATCCGACCTTAAAACGCACTTCGCGTACGATTTGTTTACCACCAAGAGGACTCCTAACAAAAAGGTCATTCAGAAAAGTAATAACCCAAGTGATAAGACAAAGGGAAATCAGAAGACTCATTCATTAAGTTTTGACCAGATTACAGGTTGAAAAAGCAAAAATACATAAACAACCCTTAAGAATCAGGTCCGGGTCCATCCCAAGAACCTCTTTGATAACGTTTAGAAGGGCTTGACTCGCTTCACCCGCCTCAAATGTTGCAGAAAGAGGAATCTCGGGTTCCTCGGTAGCAGACTGAGGGCATTCTTCAGAAGCCACGGCCTCATTAGGGCCCAGGATAGCATCAAGATCGACGTCCGAAATATCCTCATACTCGGCTTCTTCGGCCCCTGGGGTACAAGCATCAAAACGTTCGGCATCCAAAAAGGATAAGTCTCACTCGGGATGCACTCGAGAGATCTTCTCTCGAGTTTCCTCCTGCGAACCGAAATGCATCGCCACAAGCCTCTCTACGCTCCTCAAAAAATTGGGCAGAACTCTTGTACTCCTCCACAGCCGAAGCGATTCGGTTGCTGGCTTTAGTTAACTGGCCCCTAAGATCAAAATTCATCTGGCGACTCACGGACAACTCCGCCCTTAGAGCCTTAAATTGCTCCTGCGCCTCGAGTCCAATTCTGCCCATCTGCAAAGCATCGGGGCATTTGAGCCCACGAACAAAAGAAAAGCACCAGAAGCAAATAAATAGGAAGACACTATACCTCTTCCTTCCGCTGAGCCATTTTATCGCTCAGCTCCTGAACCTTTTCCAAGGTGGCCGATTTATTTTGTTGAAGACCCTCCTTGAGGTCATTAATTCAGGACTGCTTGTCCCCGACTTTCCGTCGAGATCGATCGAGATCATCGGTGAGCCTAGCAATCTACTCATGTTGCCACTTCAGCCGATTCTCCATATCAACAAATTCCTTATTCAGATCGGCAAGCTAATCCCGCTGCCGCCGGCACTTGCGCTCCTCCTCCTCGAGCCTCCTGCCCAATTGTTTTTCTCCTCAGCATGACTAGCCTTTAGCTGGTCACATCTTTTTTCAAAATACTGTTGCATGGCCTTAACTTCATCAGCATGCTTAGCCTTAATCTGGGATAACTTCAGGCAAGCCTTGTCCGATTGTTCGCGGAAACCCTGGAGCTCTCTAACTTGAGCCTCAAGCCGAGAGGCCCTCTCGGATGCAAGTCGGTAAGACTCACTCACCCTCTCAAAGTCCACCTTAGTGGATGCCAAGGCCCTAGAAAGCTGGCTTGTTGAATCCACCCTCGCCTGAAGGTCGGCCGTCTCCTTCCTGGCCTAAGCGCAAGCCCCAGTGGCCAAATTTAAGTGTCAATTCAGCGCCCTTGTAATCAAGGCATTCTGCAAGAAAAATACAAGTAAGAAACCATGGCCGAACCAACTCATTAGGAGTTATAGCCTCGGTACAATAGCTTACCCGGGCGGCGTAGCTCGAAGCGATCCTCATAAGAGTAGCATTACTAATTTCAGGGAGAAGGAAAATATCCTTCGGCACCCCTAGAAGACCAAAGGCCGCATCAATGATATCCTCGGCCACAGGCTCGTCCGCCGAGGAACTTCCCCTCGAGCGCAAAATAGACATCCTTAAGGCAGTAAGCATGTCATCCACCTCTGAGCTGTGGATGAGAGAACTCATGGCCGAAGAACCGACCTAAGGGGCTTCGGCCTGAGGAACCGCCATTCGCTCGGCTTCCTCTATCAAGACTTTGGCCTACAGGGTCTCGGATGCTTTGGCCCTGGCCGAGGGAGCCTCGGCCCAAGCACCCCCTTCGTCCAACGATTCTTCCTCCTCTTTCTCTTCCTCTTCGACTATCGCTCTATTTCCTGTAGGCACCTCGACCTCCACCAACCTTTCAGCAGGTGGCTCCACTTGAGCTTCGATAGCCGCCGCTGTCTCTTCTGACCCCTCCACCTGAGTAGGGGCCTCTTCCATACGCAGTGGACTCTCCACCGCTGGTAACTGAAGAACATCTGGCAGAAGGATTGCCGGACGGACCGGCGACATCTCCTTGGTGTCATCTGATACGACCACTATTTGGATGGGGGAAACCTCGGCGGCTCTTTCCGATCTCCCCCCAATGGCTTCCTTTGCTATCTCGCCCCCTCCGGCAGGGAGGGCTTATCGGTTACGGCCGGCATTTCCGCTTCCTCCCTTTTTGAAGCAGAGGAGTGGCAGCCAACATTGTCTTTCCTAAGCTCCCTTGAGTGAGACCCGAAAGGACGGGCCCTCTTCTTGGACCTATGCTTGTCCCCGGAGCTGGAGCTCCTGTGGCGTTTGCTCGGCTCCCTCCTTATTTGGCCCACAAATGTAGACATCTCGGCTGAAAACACAACAAATGTTTAGTTAAACAGTAGCAGAATTACATAAACACGCTGACCATTAGAGTAAAGACTCACTTTGAGGGTCGATAGAGCTAAGCCCGGCGGCGAAAAGGGCATCCTCCGCTAACGGAGTGCTAGCTGAAACCTCCTGACCACTGTGAAGAGTCACTAGATCTCTCTTCTCCTGCTTGCTCAACTCCGGGAACGCCTTCGGATCCTTCACATAGCTTGCCCATCCCCTCGGAAAATCTGACCCAATATTTTCCTCGGCAATAAAAAATTGAGACTTCCATTCCTTTATCGAAGACGGGTTATCAGAAATCATCTTGAATGACTTCCGGGGACCAATGTAGGTCCACTCAAAGCTCCTCCCGAAAACCAGGTTGTAAATGACTTGGAATATGGGAAGGGTCGCAGTCACCCCAACACGACTGCACATCGATATGAACCCAACAAGATTGCACCAGCTATTTGGGGCTACCATCGTTGGGCATATGTTGTAAAATCTCAACACCTCCTATATCAGTGGATGAAGAGGGAATCAGTGACCTGTCATCAAGCTCTCCTCGTAGAAGAAGACTCTCCGGCTTGACTCAGTTGAAACCCGGTGCTTGGTCCTCGGCGCCCATAAGGCTACATCCAGGGGAACCCTATAAAGGCGACGGATTCTATCCAGATCATCAAAGGTTACCTCAGAAGCAACATCGCCTGGACCCTTCATATTGGCTGAATGGGGGGTAGGATACGAACAGGCAAGCAAGAGCTTAGAGAAAGAGTGAAAAATCTCTATGACAAGGACAAAGGAGCGTTGCAGAAGGAGCGCCGCCCTAGCCCTCTTCAGAGAGAAAGTCCTAGATGCCAAAACCCCCGATACGGGTGCCAGAAATAAAGGAGTCCCGTCACGTGGAAGTTCCGCTATCGCGGCTTGTTGGAAACGAGGTGTTTCCTCCTTGAGCTGCGGCAAAAAATGATGACGAAACAGTGACCCATCATTTACGAGATTATCATTGCCCACTTTTGAATCCCCCAAATAAGATTGCTCCGGAATTATACTTCCCTATATCCGAACTTACACTTCAGACTAGGGAGTGGGGGGCATGTGATGAGGGGTAAAATCGTTATTATATTATTGACCACCCACATCAACAATTGGGTCATGCCCAATCCAAACACCCTACCAGCCAGCTGCCATAACATCCAAGCAATGAAGCCGAATCACCTTTGACAAAGTTCGGTCACCCCGACAACCCGAACCGTCCTCATACCTCGGCCATCTGAGCCGAGCCATTCCTCGGTAACCCGAGCTATCCTCATACCTCAGCAATCTAAGCTGAGCCATTCCTCGGTAACCCAAGCTATCCTCATACCTCGGCCATCTGAGCCAACCGTACCTCGACTATTCGAGCCGATCCATTCTATACCTTGGAAAAACAGGTTACTCCTCATTCTGATCGAACAACGGCATTCAAAATACCTCTGCGGAATCCAGCGCAGGAGAGTTCGAATTCACTATAACTGAATAAGATTTCAAGCGGCGAATCATGCCAGAAGTGGCCTAGGACCCGCAAAAGTGTTCTAGGTCTATATGATCACTGAATCTCAAGGCATCAACCAGCTCTCCCAGCCATCGATCCTCTAACTAACAAGATGCGGACCCTATCGGCCTCATAACAAACTTGATTCGAGTCCATCTTGAATCCTAACAGTTTTCAGACCCCATCCAGGGTACGTCCAAGAAATCAGGTGATCGCCTATAATATACCACAGCCCTCCAACCTCTCAGGTATGCCAACTCTGTATGCGATTCTTATGCATACTTTTATGCAACTGCTCACATTAGCTCTCAGATCCCATTGAAGCTCCTCTTAAGCTCAGAGCTCTCGAGAGAGAACACTAGCCAAGGGGGAACTCCTCTGTGAGAGTCTTCTCCTCATATCTGCTTGCTGTGAATCTCCACTGACTTGGGCGTTGGAGGATCCTCCGCAGAAGGCAACCCCCAAGGTACCCTCTACGTGCAGACTGTCTTGAAGGTTCCACCCCGAGATGACGAGATCGGCGTCCGAATCAGGAGCCAGAAGTGCACCCAAGTCAGAGAACAGATTTTTGCGGCAACAATTTTGAAAAAAATATAGACTTTGTCCAAGAATTTGCCCAAAAAATGATTGGTTACTTGAAATATATTTCCATTCCACCCAACAAGAATACCTCCCGATGTACTCTCAGCATCAAACAGTGGACAGTGATTAATGTTGTAAGATGAAAGAGAATTGAAGGCGAAAGTATCTGGCAACTGAAGTTTAGATTCTTGAATTCTTGTCAAGAGGCAACCAGATTTTGAAATGAAACATTTAACCATATTTGTTTTGATTGGATCACCGAATGATTTTACGTTCCAGCTAATGATAGACATAGCAAATGGCAATGATCTCCAAATCGATAAGAATAGAAAGGTAAGTAGTCAGCTCAGAAGTGATCACCATAGCTAGAGAGAAGAGAGGGACCCAATAGATCATATCATGGTTGCACTTCAAGCAAACAAGAGCATGCGAGCAATAGACCAGATAATTTGTAATGATGCCACACAAGAACAAGATTTGGAGGGGGGGAAGAAGCTAGTGTACCTGAGCTTTCCCCTTCTCCAGATCTAAGACAAAATGTACAAATTGATCCAAGTTGGAGATATTTGTGCCAGGGAAAAGTTTTCTTGCATCACATGCGGTGTAGAAGAGTAAGCATCGCATGTGATTATTGACCACTCATGCAATATGCGAAATGATAAAATTATTATTGACATGCGCAATTGCATGTACAAGCGATCAATCACCGCGCATAATTCGCACGGTGTTCATCATGCTCAGTGCATAAAATCCTTTCCTTATGCTATACATTTTGGCCCAATCGAATAGTTTGGAATGAGAGAGCGATGAGAATATGGTAAGCCGTCTTTGTTGAACTCCTCGGCCAAAGCTACTTTTGTTGAGTCAGATTCAATAATTTCTTTGCCTTTCAATGATTTGGGTTTCTTAATTGTTTGGCAGTTGCTCATCTAACGAATAATTGAGCTTTAGTTCTGCAACTCCGTTCAACTCCTGGAAGAGGGGCTATAGTAAACATAGGCACGTTGGTGCATTGATTATCCTATAGAATTTCGAAGATAGACATAGGGGATCAGCTGATTGATGACCCATTTGTAATAATCTTTGCAAAAGTAAATAGTTGGTAAAACAAGCTTCGATTTGGTAGAGTTCGTACCTGTCCCGGTTGCTAGCACCGTGGGTGGACCATGTAGATTGGTCAAGGTTACAATTTTTGTTCTTTAAGTTGGGTTATGTTGGGTTCACCCAAGGAGAGAGAGTAGGTCCATCGAAGCCAGATTGAAGATCTTAGATAAGGGGTATGGGCCGGATCCAAAACACCCAGCTAGCCCACTTTCATTTGAATAGGAGAGGAGCCCATCATGGTTGCCTGAGCCATTGCTTATTTTATACACGTATGTTAGTGTGATCTCAGATGGTGTGGTCATGTCGAATGAAAACTAGAGGTGCCGGTGCCTGGGAAAAATATGTAGTTTTACTTGAATCATCCACTAAATTAGAAAAACTAGATTAAAGATTAAACATGATGGATGGGGTTAGAAGGAAAGATGTTCAAAGTTCCCAGGTTTAGCTACATATAAGCACCAAGTGTCAGCAGACGTTGGAAGCTCATGCCCGCCAATGAAGTCGAGTAATTCAAGAATTTCACCGTCAAGCAAATCAGAAACCCAATTGTGACACCCGGTTCATGTGAACCAGCCTTGGTTCAGATAAACCAAACCCTACCTGTTGGTCTTCCCTACCTGTTGGTTTTCCCATATGGACGTTTCGCTCCAGGTAAAGCGATAAGTCGTAACTCTTAAAACCGAGGCGTCACGCGGGGATTAAATAGAGGATGGAGGGTGACCTCCCTCCTCCTGCCCGGCGTACGCGCGTTCTGCAGGTAACTTTCGTAACCATGCCTGAGATAGAGAGAGGGAGAGAAAGTCTGGTAGAGGGAATTAGAGAGAGAGAGAATCTGAGAGAGAAAGAGAGAACCTGAGAGAGGAAGAGACAGAGAAGAGAGAGAGAGGAAGAGCCGGAAGAGAGAGAGAGGAAGAGCCGGAAGAGAGAGGAGAAAGAGAGCCAGAGAGTGAGGGAGAGGGCCGGTGGACCGGCCGGTGACCTCCACCGGCACCGGACGAGTCGTCCGGTGGAGGTCCGGCCGGCCCGTCCGGCCGGCCGAGCCGCCGGTACGGCGCGCACAGTGCGGGAACAGAGAGAAGGAAAGAGAGGGAGAGAGAGAGAATTAAGGAGAGGAGAGAGGGGAGGTCGGCCGCGACGGCGGCCGGCTCTGGTCTGGCCAACGACGGCCGGACCGGCCCCATTTTGGCCGGAATCGACGCCGGCGCGATGATTTCCACGCGGGAGCAGCGGAGGTAAAACGAGAAAAAGAACGAGAAAGAGTGAAATTGGAGAGAGAGGTTTGTTGGAGGGGTTGGCGGTGGCGGCAGCCGTCTCCGGTCCGGCCAATGGTGGCCGGACCGCCCCCAATTAGCCGATGAAGCCACCGGCACAGTGACGGGCAAGCGGGAGATAAAATGAGAAAAAGAGAGAGAGGGAGTGAAATTAAAGGATTTGGATTGGGGGAGGCGGCCGGCCGCGGTGGCGGCCGGCTCCGGTCCGGCCAACGGTGGCCGGACCGCCCTTGATTTCGGCCGGCGGCGGCCCTGGCCGCCGGCTGTTATCTCGGCTGTTAACTCCTCTGTTTCTCTGAAACAGAGGAGTTAGCTAAGGTATGGGCCGGCTGGGCCGGCCTAATATGGGCTCTGCTGGGCCGTGCAACTAGCATGTTTGGGGATGAGTTTTGGGCCCTGTAACAGGCCGAAAAATAGAAAATAAAAATATGGCTAGAATCTGGGTTAATTCTAGTTTCTAAGGATATTTTTACTTCCCCATTTGGGTGAGTATCGAGGGAGTTATACGAGCCCGAAGTTGGGCCCGTGAGCTGGTCTGGGTGGGGTGTTAAAAAGTCAAATTTATTTCAGATTTCAGTGAAATGATTATGTACATTGATCCTGTAGGTACCCAGACATCTAATTAGTTGAAGTATCATTTGAATTTTGCGTAGAAGGTAAGTAGGACTATTATGCAAAATTTTTAAATTTAATATATATATAGTTGCATGCATTTTTGAAATTATTTGAATTGTCTATATAGCATGGAATTATGGATTTCAAATGATTTGATTTATTCATGCATATGCCAGAAATGTGACTGTATGTATAACATGTTATGTGGCTACATGTATGTTCTAATAGCTGTGCAAACCACTGTGAAATAATGTGAGATACATATGCATGATGTAGTTGCGATGGAAATGTTAAATAGATTTATATGTGTCGCCGCGGTTCTCCTTTACTATGGCCCCACACATTGTGGTTGTGTTCTGTTATGATATGGCCTCACACACTGGAGATGTATTCTGTTATGTTATGGCCTCACACACTGGAGATGTATTCTGTTATGTTATGGCCTCACACACTGGAGATGTATTCTGTTATGTTATGGCCCACATATTGTAGACGTGTTCGGTTATGGTTGACCCCACATGTTCTACGATGTGTTCTGTTGAGTTCCTATGGCCACATACATTGATGAGAGTGTGTTCTGTTGAGTTTCTATGGCCACATACATTGAGGATAGTGTGTTCTGTTGAGTTCTTATGGCCACATACATCGAAGATAGTGTGTTCTGTTATGGTATGGCCCCACACACCAATGTGTTCAGTCGAGCTTATATGGCCACACATCTGGAGGATGTGCTCTGATAGAGGTATTGCAGGGCCGTGGGATACATAGGAAATCTATAATTATATAAACAGTGGGTTTGCTAGAATGTATACACTGATGCTTATGGGAGGTTCGAATTATGTTAAGATGCATATGTTGATAGCATGTTAAATACAAATTATGACATGATGATTGATATGATGATTAAATTGTATAATAGGCTTACTTACTGAGTGTAAACTCATACCATTGTTCTAATGTTTTTGTGTCAGAGCCACGGAACTGAAGATGGATAATAGAGATCGGTGGATCTTGTGATAAATAAAATAATGATCCAGTATTTTGCTGTAATTCCAGTATCAATTATGTGTGTAGGGCTTATAGCCCAAACTTTATGGTGTGTAGGGTTTGTAACCCAAAAACTTTAGTATCCAGTTATGAACCTGGTTGGTTTATATATTCTCATATGCATGTTTGAAGAATTTTGTAACGCCTTGCGTGCCCGGCACGCGGCGGGTTGTCACCCTAGCCAATATTTGGGTCTGGGGCGTGACAGCTTAAGTGGTATCAGAGCTTGGGTTATGACCCTAGGGACACGGACATATTGATATGATAACATGTAGAGAACTTATGACCCTAGGGACACAAACATATTGACATGATAACATGGAGAGAACATATTTTGATGACATTATACTTAGAGTCACCTGACACTTTAGTTTATGATATTAACACATCTAATTTAACAAAAATAGTTATGGCTCGCCGTACTAGGAGCCAACTGTATGAGGAGGACTCTCTGGCCGGTATTGCTGATCAACTGGTGGGTTAAGGAACTACTGGAGGTATGGCCCCTGCCAACCCAGTAGGGATTGAGCACCAGCGATTCCAGTCCGAGATGCTTCAAGCTCTCTCGGGTATGGCACGGTCTATGCAGGACATGCAGCATCAGAGTGTGTAGCGGAAGCGTGGTGGGCCCATAACCCACAGGACCCAGGTTATGACCTTAGGGACATATGCATATTGACACTCTAGGCAAAATACTAGGATGATATGGAGACAATTATGACTTTCAAGGAATTTCATGAATTATGCTTTGGAAGCTTGAAATTTAAAGTTTATTAAGAATTACAAGTTTGATAGAAATTGAGAAAGAACCATCGCAAGCCAATGATATTATGTGGGCTCCCTGACTGGTAGCCTTGACCAATGGGGAGGTCAAGGGGCTTCTAGAGGTTTTAGCTCCATTAAACTTGTTGGAAATGATTCGTAGCAGTTTCAGACCTTTAAATAATATGGGAGATGAAATTTTAATTGGGTATGCAATAAAAGATAGATGAATATACGAAATAAACATAGTAGTGGAAAATTTCAATTGATGACTAATATGACTAAGATATCATCATTATGTTCATATTGCAATTGAGTTGATATATGGATTTGGAGTTAGTAATTTGAATGTGGATGTAGATAATAAATTTTTATTGTAAGTTAAGATTATGAGCTAATTTGCTGGTTATAGAAATGATCAATATTGATGATATTTTAGGAATAAAATAGTAAATTACATGTTTTTGATTAATCATAATTGAGTACTTTCTGGATTTGAGTCTGGATGGATAAGTATATATAGTGAATTTTATTAAGAGAACTTTTATGGATATTGCATGTTCAGAACTGATTGTTAAATTGCTAGATATGGAGATGGTTGATGCTGATGTTAATGAAGTGGTTGACTGCATATTATATCATGATGGATCATTTAGGAAGATTATAAAATTTTAAATTCTGAGATAATTACTGTTTAAGTTTTTGAGAGCAGTAGACTCTATTAATCTTTAGAACTGATTTTGGCTATAAATGATCAAATATTTTGATGGTAGAAAGTGAAAGATTTTAGCAAGAATGAGAATAAGATAAACTCCATTGATAAAGAATTTCATGGGGATTTTCATTTTTATAGATTTCTAAATCAAGATATATATATTCATTAATTTATTGTGCATACTTATTGTACCTTTCTTCATAGTTCCTAAGTAGATATCTTTCTCCAGGATGGATAAATTATCATTCATCCATAAGTGGCATAATTATTGTTAAGATAATAGGAGGGAGATGATTTTATGTTGATTATTATCAGTTATGGATTATGGTTAAGGGTACATCTATTATCACTTTCAAGTCATAGAGAGATTACTATAATTTTCAATTATGTCTTTCGGATGGTAAGTGCATTTTTAATCTTTATTGGCCTTATAAGTCATATATCCATCTGAGCTAGATTAGTGAAGTCACTTTGAGATATTCAAAGGGTTTAAATTAGTTGGCCATGATATAGCATTGCATGATCTATAGATGATTTTGATAATCATTGGTAACGAAATAATCGATTCAAGAATTTGAATCATTTAAATTGCATTATTTATTGAGGATATACTGACCTATTCAAGAGAAATTGATTGGTTATGGTGGTATTATTGAAGGAGATGAAAATAATTATCATACTGATGATTGATGATGGCACTATTATTCAAAGAAATTAAATTAATTGATTATGATAATTATGAAAAATATCCTAAATGATTGGCTTAATGTTCATTGATGTTAGCTTGAAGTATTCAAGAGTGAAAAGTATGTTATGATGATTGAAATAAGTATTGTAATGATTAGTGGCACATTCAACTATTTATGAGTTGAGAGAGCATTGGAAGAAAACTATCTTATATTTAATTTAAAAGAATTTAGAATTGTCTATCGAGGAATTAAAAATACCTGATGTGTTACTAACCTTAAGAATGGATGACATAATACATATGATGGATTCTATGATATTTATGATGATTGTGTTGTGTGAAAAAAAAAAAAAAAAAAAAAAAAATACTTCTTAAGGAATTCAATTTTATTTGGTTGAAAGATCAAATTAATTTTGAAAGTTGGACATGTCATTTGGGTACTTGGGAATGAAATAAAAGTTTGCTAGTGAGTATCTTTAATGGTACAAAATTTGTGAACATTTAATTTCGAGGATGAAATTTTAGTGGGTTAAATGTTAATATTTATTTTTAGTTTAATGTAAACTGCATAAATTGAGTCTGAACCCAATCGGCTCACTCTTTTAATTTATGATGTTTTCATAAGGCTTAGTGAATTAAGCTGAATTTCGGTCCAGCCTTCCACCCTCAAATAGATGGATAATATGCATGAACCAATAAGATTTTAAATGATACTGCAAGCTTGTGTAATAGATTTTGGAGGTGCTTGGCATAAATTTTTACCTTTAGTGAAATTGCTTATTTGATTACCAAGCCAACATTCAAATGGATTCATTTTGTTGTCTATGATAAAAGGTGTAAATTTTATTGAGATGAAGTGTGAGAGAGAAAATTTTGATTACTGAGCTGGTTTAGCAAATATGAGAAAGTATCAAAGCAGCTTCATGTAGCTCAGAGTTAATAGAAAGGTTATGTTGATGTTAAACAGAAAGATTTGAAATTTCAGGTTAAAGATCATTTGGAAATTTTACTAACAATGATATGATGAGATTTGTGTTTAGAGGTGAATTGAGCCTCAATACATTGGGCCATTTGAGATGTTGATCAAGGAATAGGAGGCAGCTTATTGCTTAGCACTATCTTCATTACTTTTTGAGGTGTTCAATGTGTTTCATACCTTTATGACTGAGGAGATATATTTCAAACCCCGTTATGTGTTAAAACTTGAACCGATTTAGTTTAAGAAGGAATTGACCTATGAAAATCATTTTGTGCACATGGTGGACCGCAAGGATTAAGTCCTGAGATGGTGTTGTATTCCTTATGATATGGAGTTGGGGAGGTTGCATACAGCTTAGCACTGCCCCCGATCTTATTTGGTGTTCACAACGTATTCCATGTATCTATGTTGAGGAAGTATGTTTCAGACCCCAGTCATGTTATAGCTTATGAGCCTATTCAGTTGAGGAAGGATCTATCATATGAGGAACACCCTATACGTATAGTGGACCGTAAAGATCAAGTACTGAGGCGGCGTACCATTCCCTATGTCAAGATTCAATGGAACAATCATACTGAGAGGGAGGCCACTTGGGAGCTAGAGGAAGAAATGAAATCAAAGTATCCACAATTATTTGAAGGTAATTTATCTATCTTAAATTACTGTCTTTTGAAAATTTATAGTGTACTAATTTTGAGGCCGAAATTTTTGTAAGGAGGGGAGAATGTGACACCCGGTTCATGTGAACCAGCCTTGGTTCAGATAAACCAAACCCTACCTGTTGGTCTTCCCTACCTGTTGGTTTTCCCAGATGGACGTTTCGCTCCAGGTAAAGCGATAAGTCGTAACTCTTAAAACCGAGGCGTCACGCGGGGGATTAAATAGAGGATGGAGGGTGACCTCCCTCCTCCTGCCCGGCGTGCGCGCGTTCTGCAGGTAACTTTCGTAACCATGCCTGAGATAGAGAGAGGGAGAGAAAGTCTGGTAGAGGGAATTAGAGAGAGAGAGAATCTGAGAGAGAAGAGAGAAGAGAGAGAGAGGAAGAGACAGAGAAGAGAGAGAGAGAGGAAGAGCCGGAAGAGAGAGAGAGGAAGAGCCGGAAGAGAGAGGAGAAAGAGAGCCAGAGAGTGAGGGAGAGGGCCGGTGGACCGGCCGGTGACCTCCACCGGCACCGGATGAGTCATCCGGTGGAGGTCCGGCCCGTCCGTCCGGCCGAGCCGCCGGTACGGCGCGCACAGTGCGGGAACAGAGAGAAGGAAAGAGAGGGAGAGAGAGAGAATTAAGGAGAGGGAGAGAGAGGGGAGGTCGGCCGCGACGGCGGCCGGCTCTGGTCCGGCCAACGACGGCCGGACCGGCCCCATTTTGGCCGGAATCGACGCCGGCGCGATGATTTCCACGCGGGAGCAGCGGAGGTAAAACGAGAAAAAGAACGAGAAAGAGTGAAATTGGAGAGAGAGGTTTGTTGGAGGGGGTTGGCGGTGGCGGCAGCCGTCTCCGGTCCGGCCAATGGTGGCCGGACCGCCCCCAATTAGCCGGTGAAGCCACCGGCACAGTGACGGGCAAGCGGGAGATAAAATGAGAAAAAGAGAGAGAGGGAGTGAAATTAAAGGATTTGGATTGGGGGAGGCGGCCGGCCGCGGTGGCGGCCGGCTCCGGTCCGGCCAACGGTGGCCGGACCGCCCTTGATTTCGGCCGGCGGCGGCCCTGGCCGCTGGCTGTTATCTCGGCTGTTAACTCCTCTGTTTCTCTGAAACAGAGGAGTTAGCTAAGGTATGGGCCGGCTGGGCCGGCCTATATGGGCTCTGCTGGGCCGTGCAACTAGCATGTTTGGGGATGAGTTTTGGGCCCTGTAAGGCCGAAAAATAGAAAATAAAATATGGCTAGAATCTAGGTTAATTCTAGTTTCTAAGGATATTTTTACTTCCCCATTTGGGTGAGTATCGAGGGAGTTATACGAGCCCGAAGTTGGGCCCGTGAGCTGGTCTGGGTGGGGTGTTAAAAAGTCAAATTTATTTCAGATTTCAGTGAAATGATTATGTACATTGATCCTGTAGGTACCCAGACATCTAATTAGTTGAAGTATCATTTGGATTTTGCGTAGAAGGTAAGTAAGACTATTATGCAAAATTTTTAAATTTAATATATATATAGTTGCATGCATTTTTGAAATTATTTGAATTGTCTATATAGCATGGAATTATGGATTTCAAATGATTTGATTTATTCATGCATATGCCAGAAATGTGACTGTATGTATAACATGTTATGTGGCTACATGTATGTTCTAATAGCTGTGCAAACCACTGTGAAATAATGTGAGATACATATGCATGATGTAGTTGCGATGGAAATGTTAAATAGATTTATATGTGTCGCCGCGGTTCTCCTTTACTATGGCCCCACACATTGTGGTTGTGTTCTGTTATGATATGGCCTCACACACTGGAGATGTATTCTGTTATGTTATGGCCTCACACACTGGAGATGTATTCTGTTATGTTATGGCCTCACACACTGGAGATGTATTCTGTTATGTTATGGCCCACATATTGTAGACGTGTTCGGTTATGGTTGACCCCACATGTTCTACGATGTGTTCTGTTGAGTTCCTATGGCCACATACATTGATGAGAGTGTGTTCTGTTGAGTTTCTATGGCCACATACATTGAGGATAGTGTGTTCTGTTGAGTTCTTATGGCCACATACATCGAAGATAGTGTGTTCTGTTATGGTATGGCCCCACACACCAATGTGTTCAGTCGAGCTTATATGGCCACACATCTGGAGGATGTGCTCTGATAGAGGTATTGCAGGGCCGTGGGACACATAGGAAATCTATAATTATATAAACAGTGGGTTTGCTAGAATGTATATACTGATGCTTATGGGAGGTTCGAATTATGTTAAGATGCATATGTTGATAGCATGTTAAATACAAATTATGACATGATGATTGATATGATGATTAAATTGTATAATAGGCTTACTTACTGAGTGTAAACTCATACCATTGTTCTAATGTTTTTGTGTCAGAGCCACGGAACTGAAGATGGATAATAGAGATCGGTGGATCTTGTGATAAATAAAATAATGATCCAGTATTTTGCTGTAATTCCAGTATCAATTATGTGTGTAGGGCTTATAGCCCAAACTTTATGGTGTGTAGGGTTTGTAACCCAAAAACTTTAGTATCCAGTTATGAACCTGGTTGGTTTTATATTCTCATATGCATGTTTGAAGAATTTTGTAACGCCTTGCGTGCCCGGCACGCGGCGGGTTGTCACCCTAGCCAATATTTGGGTCTGGGGCGTGACACCAATCGAAGGTATTTTTATCATCTCAATTGCCAAAGCAGTAGATCGCATGCCTCAAGATGCCCTCTCAAGGAGAAGATAATCAGAATATATTCAATATCTAATAAATTAGGCAAAGGAATACATTGATACGATAATCAAGAAGATTGTGATCATACAAAAAATTTGCCTATTATATTTAATGTAACTTGTTCCATTGTGCAGGGAGATGCAATAATCTCTATCTGACACATCGACGGAAGAGCAAAAACTTGTTCTTCCACCAGAAGCGAAACTTTCGGTTGAGGTTTGCTTACCACTTGAGTTCTACCCATCCTAGCAGTTCATGTCTTCTTCCAAGAACTCTGCTCTTTCTATCAAAAGTTTTTTTATTATTTTTTTTTTGAAAAAAAACCTTGGGCTGAATATTACGTACTAAATTTTATTTATTATTATTTTAACACATGATTCCCTTAAAGATGCGTTTCAACTAATGATTTTTGCAAATCATTATGATGAATCGCGTAGTCACACTTTCAATGAATGCTGAGGCATAATCTCATATCTTTGTATTCATATATAGAATCCTATTTGAAACCACTTCTTGCCCACAAGAGGCTTAAGAGTATTTGTGAGATTCGATATGGAGTAAATTAGAAGTAAACTCATTGAGCGTCTTCAATTCCATTCGAACAGAATCAAATCAGGCTACAGAGATCTAATTCTGTCACGCCCCAGACCCAAAAATTTGAGCTAGGATGACAACCCGCCGCATGCCAGGCATGCAAGGCGTCTTGAATTTATCATATAAATCAATATAAAGCAAATTCCATATCCATGATTTATTACAAACCAGAATTATCTATCTTGGGCTATCTGCCCTACACATAAACAAATCTGAACTAAATCAATATAATAAAACTAAGTCTTCTAATAAAAACTTCTTCTATCTCAATTATCCATCTTCATTCTTGAGGCTCTGAAAAACATTTGAGAATTTTATGAGCTCACACTCAATAAGTAAGCCTAATATAATTTCAAAATTTCATTTATCAGGCTAACATTAGTTCATGTCATCAGATCAATTAATTTGAAACTTGATTCAATAATAATTACATTATTTATACTGTCATTATTTTTCTTTATGTGTCCCACGGCCCTACAATACACATCATGTGTAGCCCTCTTAAATATCCCCTAAGAGGAAGGGTCCTGGTACCAGTGTCTGTCATCTGTCATGTGATAATCTGTCATGTGATAATCTGTCATGTGATAATCTGTCATATGTGAATCTGTCATGTGATAATCTGTCATATGAGAACCACGGCAACACATAAAGTTTTACTGTCATTATCATGATTACATATTATCATAGTAATAACATGATTTTGCCAAATTAACATAATTATATTTAACTGTAATTTCACAGTTCATAAATTAAATAATTAATAAAATTATAATACTTGACTTACTTACCACAGTACACGAATTTCACTTGATAACCCAGCTAATTGGACTCCTGGGCACCTACAGAATCATTTTTATTATTAAATTCTAAAATCTGAATTATAAAATAATTCTTAAACTCTACCCAAACCACTTCACGGGCCCAACTTTGGGCTTGAATATCTCTCAATGTATACACCCAAATAGGGAAATAAAATTATTCCCAGAAACTAGAATCAATCCTGATTCGGACCATATATTTATTTTGTCATTCTCGGCCCGATACAGGGCCCAAAATGCTGCTCAAACTGGGCTCAGAGACGGCCCAACAAGGCCCAACACTCGGACGGCCCAACAGCCCATTGCTTCTTTTAACCCAGCTCCTCTGTTTCAAAAGAACAGAGGAACTGAGAATCACGCCGGCGGCCAGGGCCGCCGCCGGCCGAATTGAAGGCGGTCCGGCCGCCGTTGGCCGGACCGTGGCCGGCCGCCGCCGCGGCCAGCCTCCCCCACTCTATCTCTCTCATCAATTTGGATTAAATTCCATCTTCTCCCTATTCCTCGCGGTGGCTCGAAATCACGCCGGCGACTTTGCCGGCCCAATCCGGGGCGGTCCGGCCTCCGGTGGCCGGGCCAGAGCCGGCCACCGCCGTGGCCGGCCTCCCCTCTCTTCCTTTCTCCTTAATTTCCTCTTCTCTCTCTTATCATCCGCGGCTTACGGATTATGCCGGCGGCACGGCCGGCCACCATGGCCGGCCGGACCTCCACCGGACGCACGCCCGGCGCCGGTGGAGGTCTCCGACCAAGGCCCAGGCCCGGCGAGGCGGCGCACACCGCCGGGCCCGAACCAAGGATCGGACCGGCGATCAATTTTTCACCGTCACATCTCCCTCCCTCCTCCACTCTCCTCTCTCTCATTGCTCTCCGGCACCCCACCGGACGCCGCCCCCGGTGCCGGTGGGGTCGTCGGCCGGGGCTCAGGCCCGGCGAGGCGGCGGGCACGCCGCCGGGCCTGAACCAGTGTCACGGAGAAGGGAAGGGGAGAGAGCTGGGTTCTGTAACCCGGCTCCTCCCTACTCTTCGTCTCTTTCTTTTTTTTTTTAACTTTCTCTCTCTCAATCCTTCTCTCTCTCATGCATGGACAGGGGACTTACCAGAGACAGGCACGCTGGGGAAGAAGTCCGCACGAGGAGATGATGAGAAGGGGGCATCCACGTATGGTGGGAAGGAGGGTTCTACACCATCTCTTATAGGCATTGCAGAGTCCCTAAATCAAGGGACTCTGTAATTAGATATACTTGAAATTTAAATATCTAGAGTCTATCATCTGATCTCGTGATAACTCTTACGAGCAATTAAGATATACCTGGAATTTAAATATCTGGAGTCTATCATCTAATCTCGTGATAACTCTCACGAGCAATTAAGATATACCTGGAATTCAAATATCTGGAGTCTATCATCTGACCTCGTGATAACTCTCACGAGCAGTTGAGAATCTAGGGGATTACATTCTCCCCTCCATAAAAATTTCGGCCTCGAAATTGATAACTTTTATTAGAGAAAATTAAAGGTCCAAATTTCTGTCCCAAGGACTAACAATCAACTAAAGCTAACAGTTTTCAATCATTAACTATTTTAAGATACAAATAGTCGTGGATACTTTTCTTTCATTTCTTCTTCCAGTTCCCAAGTAGCCTCCCTTTCAGAATGATTATTCCATTGCACCTTGACATAGGGAATGGTACGCCGTCTTAGAACTTGATCTTTGCGGTCTACGATACGCAAAGGATGCTCCTCATATGATAAATCTTTCTTCAACTGTATAGGCTCATATGCTATGACATGGCTGGGGTCAGAGATATACTTCCTCAGCATAGATACATGAAAAACATTGTGTACCCCAGATAGAATCGGAGGCAGTGCCAGGCTGTAAGCAACCTCTCCAACTCTGCTCAAGATCTCAAAAGGTCCAATATAACGTGGACTCAGCTTTCCTTTAATCCCAAATCTCATCACATCTTTGGTTGGTGATACCCTTAAGAAGACATGATCCCCAACCTGGAATTCCAATTCCCTTCTTCTGACATCAGCATAACTCTTTTGCCTGCTCTGAGCTGTACGAAGACGCTCCCTGATCAAATGCACCTTATCTACTGTTTGCTGAATCAGCTCAGGGCCTAGCAACTTCCTTTCCCCCACGTCATCCCAACATATAGGAGATCTGCACCTCCTACCATACAGAGCTTCAAATGGAGCCATCTGGATGCTGGCTTGGTAACTATTATTATATGCAAACTCCACCAAAGGTAAGTGGTTATCCCAAGCTCCACCCAAGTCCATCACACAGGCTCGCAACATGTCCTCCAGAATCTGTATGGTCCTCTCTGATTGTCCATCTGACTGGGGATGATAGGCTGTACTAAAGTTTAGTTTGGTTCCCATGGCCTTATGAAGGCTCTTCCAAAACTGGGACACAAACCTGGTATCTCTATCTGATACAATAGATACCGGAACACCATGGAGTCTCACGATCTGTTCAATATACAAATTAGCCAATCTTTCACTAGAGACCCCAACTCTGAAAGGTAGGAAATGAGCTGATTTTGTTAGTCTGTCCACAATGACCCAAACTGCATCGTTGCTCTTAGGAGTTTTGGGCAGACCAGTCACAAAGTCCATTGTAATCTTTTCCCATTTCCACTGTGGAATCATCAGAGACTGAAGAGGTCCTGCAGGCCTTTGATGCTCGGCTTTCACTTGCTGACACACCAAGCACTTGGCCACATACTGAGCAATCTCCCTCTTCATGCCTTTCCACCAAAAATTTTCCTTTAAGTCTCTGTACATCTTAGTGCCACCTGGATGCACAGTATAGGGAGAGTAGTGAGCCTCTTTCAAAATTTCAGCCTTTAGCTCTTCACTGTTTGGCACACAAAGTCTTCCTTCAAATTTCAGGGATCCATCATCCATTATATAAAATTCATTCTGAACTCCTGATTGTACCACTTCTTTAATCCTTTGTAGCTCTGGATCTTCCATCTGGGAGGACTTGATTCTGTCAACTAAGGTCGGCTGGAGTACAAGTGCTGCAATAAGTCCATCAGACTGCTGTACTCTCAGACCAACCTCCCACTTCTCCAGATCTCTCAATACGTGAGGCTGGGAGGTAATCATAGCAGCTAACTCAGAAGAGGATTTTCTGCTCAAGGCATCAGCTACTACATTGGCCTTCCCAGGATGATACTGTAGATTCAGGTCATAATCCTTCAATAGTTCCAACCACCTCCTCTGCCTTAAATTCAGCTCCTTCTGTGTGAAAATGTATTTTAAACTCTTATGATCTGTATACACATCACACGACACTCCATATAGATAATGCCGCCAAATCTTCAGAGCAAAAACCACAGCAGCCAATTCCAGTCATGAGTAGGATAATTTTGCTCATAAGGTTTCAGTTGTCTGGAGGCATAAGCTATCACTCTTTCATTCTGCATCAAAACACATCCCAATCCTTTTCGAGAGGCATCAGTGTATATAGTGAAACCTTCAGATCCCGTTGGAAGAACAAGAATGGGAGCTGACACCAGGCGCTGCTTTAACTCCTGGAAACTTTCCTCACACTCCACTGTCCAGTCAAACTTCACTCGCTTTTGGGTTAAGCGAGTTAGGGGTAGAGCAATGCGAGAAAAATTCTCCACAAATTTTCGGTAATACCCGGCTAATCCCAAGAAGCTTCTGACTTCTGCCACATTGGTAGGTCGGCTCCAGTTAGTGATAGCTTCAATCTTTTTCGGGTCCACAGATACACCATCTTTAGAGATTATATGACCCAAGAAAGCTACTTGATCCAACCAAAATTCACACTTCTTCAGCTTGGCATAAAGCTTCTTCTCTTGCAGAATCTGTAGCACAATTCTCAGGTGGTCCTCATGCTCCTTATGGCTCTTGGAATATATCAGAATATCATCAATGAAAACCACCACAAACTGATCCAGATATGGTTTAAAAATTCTGTTCATTAAGTCCATGAATGCTGCTGGGGCATTAGTTAACCCAAACGGCATCACCAAGAACTCATAGTGGCCATATCTGGTTCTAAATGCTGTCTTTGGTACATCCCTTCTTTGACTTTAAGCTGATGGTACCCGGACCTAAGATCAATCTTTGAGAATATCCGGGCTCCTTGAAGTTGATCAAACAAGTCGTCAATCCTTGGCAGAGGATACTTATTTCGCACTGTTACTTTATTGATTCCCCGGTAATCAATGCAGAGTCGAAGACTGCCATCCTTCTTCTTAACAAATAGGACTGGAGCACCCCAAGGAGAAGCACTGGGTCTAATAAATCCTCGGTCTAGGAGCTCTTGCAGTTGATCCTTCAGTTCTTTTAGCTCAGCCGGGGCCATACGGTAAGGGGCCTTTGATATAGGCCCAGTTCCAGGAACTAGATCAATAGAGAACTCGACTTCCCGATCAGGAGGTAAATTAGTCAAATCCTCAGGGAAGACATCTGGAAATTCTCGAGCTATGGGAATATCCTCCAACTTGGTCTCTTCTTGCTGAAGGTCCTTGACTACAGCAAGAAATCCTTGACCACCACTCATCAAATACTTTCCAGCCTGCATCGCTGATATGAACACTGAGGCTAGGTGATTATGACCACCATAAAACTGAATTCAGGCTGGCTTGGAATTTTGAAGTTGACAGTCTTCCTGAAGCAGTCTACTGAAGCATGATTGGAAGCCAACCAATCCATTCCAAGGATAACATCGAAAAACTTTAGTGGAAGGACAATGAGATCAGCATTCAACCTCCTATTCTCCAAGATAATTGGGCAAGATTTGCATACTGTGTCAACTTTCATAACATCTCCATTTGGAAGCGCAATATGCAGCTCTTGCTCTAGAGGAATAGGTGTCAATGATGCATTCTTGTCAAGATAGATATCAGATATGAAAGAATGCGTAGCACCCGGGTCAATTAAAGTTTGAGCGTAAGCAGTTCCTACTTTAATCATTCCTGTCATAAGTGTAGTTTGTTTTAACATTAAGGATTGCACCTACTGTTAATTAACTGTCAATGCATTGCACTAGATAAGACTGTAATACTAGATATAACATTAAAGGGTATACCTGTCACCACAGAATTAGATGCGGCAGCGTCCTGCTGAGTGAGGTTGAAGACCCGTCCCTGGGTCCTCGGTGGCTGCTGCTGCTGTTGCTGGCTCGTTCCTTGACTTGAAGAAGGCTGATGTTCCTTCCGAAAGGGACATGTAGCAATCTTGTGATCAGTTTTCCACAAACAAAGCAGGCACCAGTCACTTGCGGCAAGGCTTCCCAGGGTGGGAGTTACCACAATGAATGCAACGAGTTTCCTTATTCTGTGGTTCAGCTGGAGCCTGATGTGCACCCTTCTTCTTGGCCTGAGCAGAGGGTTGACCAGAAGTAGGCCCTTTTCTCTTCTTTCGCAGCTCCCAATCCTTTTGAACAGCATTCATATCCCTCTCAATCACCAAGGCCTTATTCACTACAGCACTGAAGGTGAGGAGCTCAAATGCATTGACCGCTTGTCTCAGTCTGGGTCGCAGTCCCTNCTCTCAATTACCAAGGCCCTATTCACTACAGCACTGAAGGTGAGGAGTTCAAATGCATTGACCGCTTGTCTCAGTCTGGGTCGCAGTCCCTCAGTGAATCTGGTGACCTTGGCTATTTCATTAGTCACAATATTGGAGCAAAACGGGCCAGCCTGGTGAATTCGGCTTCATACTGGGCCACAGAAAGATCCTTTTGCTCCAACTTAATAAACTCTGATTCCATCTGTCTCTGTACACTCCTGGGGAAGTATTTATCAAAGAATATCTCTCTAAACTCTCCTCAGGAAATAATCTGTCCATTCCGACGCTGCTCCTCCACTAACCACCAATCATAAGCTTCTCCCTGGAGAAGATAGGTGGCAAATCTGATCCGCTCCATATCCTGACTACCATGGGCCATAAAAGCCTTCTCCATGTCTCACGCCCACCGCTCAGCATCAACAGGGTTGGTGGATCCAGAGAAAGGGGCAGGGGCAAATTTCTTGAAGTCTGCAAAGCTACGGCCAATCCCTACCCAGGATTGAGATGGAGTAGGTTGGGTCTGTGGAGTAGTAGGGTCGGGCTGAGTCTATGGAATAGGAGGGGCAGACTGTGTCTGCGGAGCAGTGTGAGTAGGCTGAGCAGTCAAAGCCTGTAAAATCTGGTGCTGCAAGTCCCGCATCGACTGTACCATACCCGAGAGAACTTGAAGCATCTCGGTCTGGGGTTGCTGCTGATCAGTCCTAACTGAATTGATAGGGGCAGCAGCTTCGGTGGCTTCCATACCTCCTGGTTGGCCAGCATTACCAACCTGGGAACTTTCATCATTTGTCGACTTCTAGTGCGACGTGCCATTCTTATCTCCTGATAATTAGTTGTAATTAATATCACTGTAAACATTAATTGTTAGACTTTCAAAGCATAATTTCTGAGATTCCTTTAAATTTATATTTTGTCTCTATGTCACTCTAGTGTTTTGCCTAAAGTGTCATTATGTATATGTCCCTACTGTCATAACCAGGCTCTGATACCACTAAAGCTGTCACGCCCCAGACCCAAAAAGTTGAGCTAGGGTGACAACCCGCCGCATGCCGGGCATGCAAGGCGTCTTGAACTTATCACATAAATCAATATAAAGCAAATGCCATATCCATGATTTGTTACAAACCAGAATTATCAGTCTTGGGCTATCTGCCCTACAAATAAATCTGAACTAGATCAAAATAATAAAACTAAGTCTTCTTAATAGAACTCCTTCTATTTCAATTATCCATCTTCATTCCTGAGGCTCTGAAAAACATTATGAGAATTTTATGAGCTCACACTCAATAAGTAAGCCTAATATAATTTCAAAATTTCATTTATCAGGCTATCATTAGGTTCATGTCATCAGATCAATTAGCTTAATTCAATAACAATTACATTGTTTATACTGTCATTATTTTCTTTATGTGTCCCACGGCCCTACCATACACATCATGTGTAGCCCTCTTAAACATCCCCTAAGAGGAAGGGTCCTGGTACCAGTGTCTGTCATCTGTCATCTGTCATGTGATAATCTGTCATGTGTGAATCTGTCATGTGATAATGTGTAGCCCTCTTAAACATCCCCTAAGAGGAAGGGTCCTGGTACCAGTGTCTGTCATCTGTCATCTGTTATGTGATAATCTGTCATGTGATAATGTGATAATCTGTCATGTGAGAATCTGTCATGTGAGAACCGCGGTGACACATAAAGTTTTACTGTCATTATCATGATTACATATTATCATAGTAATAATATGATTTTGCCAAATTAGCATAATTATATTTAACTGTAATTTCACAGTTCATAATTAAATAATTAATAAAATTATAATACTTGACTTACTTACCACAGTACACGAATTTCACTTGATAACCCAGCTAATTGGACTCCTGGGCACCTACATAATCATTTTTCATTATTAAATTTCTAAAATCTGAATTATAAAATAATTCCTAAATTTTACCCAAACCACTTCACGGGCCCAACTTTGGGCTTGAATATCTCTCAATGTATACACCCAAATAGGAAAATAAAATTATTCTCAGAAACTAGAATTACTCCTGATTCGGGCCATATATTTATTTTATCATTCTCGCCCGATACAGGGCCCAAAATACTGCTCAAACTGGGCTCAGAGGCGGCCCAACAAGGCCCAAACAATGAACAGCCCAGCGGCCCATTAATTCTTTTAACCCAGCTCCTCTGTTTCAAACGAAACAGAGGAGCCGGATGCCGTGCCGACGGCCAGGGCCACCGCCGACCAAATTGGAGGCGGTCCGGCCGCCGTTGGCCGGACCGAGGCCGACCGCCATCGCGGCCAGCCTCTCCCACCCTCTCTCTCTCTACAATTTATTAATTTAAAGCTTTCTTTCTTATTTTTCTTCCGCGTGTCTTCCACGGTGCCGGCGCCAATTCCGGCCAAATTGGCGTCGGTCCGGCCGCCATTGGCCGGACCAAAGCCGGCCATTGCGCAGCCGACCTTCCCTTCCTCTCTCTCTCTCTAATTTTCTCTTATCGTCTCTTTCTCTCTCACTGTTTCCGTGGCTATGGGTCACGCCGGCGGCACGGCCGGCCACCATGGCCGGCCGGACCTCCACCGGACGCACCCCCGGCGCCGGTGGAGGTCTCCGACCAAGGCCCAGGCCCGGCGAGGCGGCGAGCATACCGCCGGGCCCGAACCAAGGATCGGACCGGCGGTTACTCTTTCTCACCGTCAGTCTCCCTCCCTCCTCCGCTCTCCTCTCTATCTCTTCGTTCTCCGGCACCCCATCGGACGCCGCCCCCGGTGCCGGTGGGGTCGTCGGCCGGGGCTCAGGCCCGGCGAGGCAGCGGGCACGCCACCGGGCCTGAACCAAGTCACGGAGAAGGGAAGGGGAGAGAGCTGGGTCTGTAACCGGCTCCTCCCTCCTCTTCGTTTCTTTTCTTTTCTTTTTTTTTTTTTTAACTTTCTCTCTCTCTCAATTCTTCTCTCTCTCATGCATGGGCAGGAAACTTACCAGAGACAGGCACGCTGGGGAAGAAGTCCGCACGAGGAGATGATGAGAAGGAGGCGCTCACGTATGGTGGGAAGGAGGGTTCTACACCATCTTTTATAGGCATTGCAGAGTTCCCAAATCAAGGGACTCTGTAATTAGATATACTTAAAATTTAAATATCTAGAGTCTATCATATCATCTGATCACGTGATAACTTTCACGAGCAATTAAGATATATCTGAAATTCAAACATCTGAAGTTTATCATCTGATCTCATGATAATTCTCACGAGCAACTAAAAAATCTAGGAATTACAATCCTTCCCACGAAGCTGATCGTCGCCCTCACCGCCCTTGTCATGTCTATCGGCGCAAACCTCATGTCCTTCTGTGCCGGTCATTTCTTTGTCATCGAGCAGAAGATGAAGTATGCGGCGTATCTATTATATGCGGTTGCCTTCCTGCCCGTACCATTATTAGCTGTGGCACAGTTCCCGCTTTGCATCGACCTCGTAAGGGCCACCTTCGCCGTGTTGCCGCATCGAACCCAGAAATCAAGTCCTTTCTGAATTGTCTGGCTGGCGTTTCGTACGCTAGTTTGCTTCACCGAGTGCGGATTTATTGGCTTGTGCTGGGACCCCTGCCAGATCTTTAATCTTGTTTGTTTGCCTGCTATGACTGTGGATTTTGATTGGCTAGCTGCATGTGTGCTCTGACGTCTGACCTCTCTGATGTTGTTTAGCGACATATCGCCATGTATTCAGCTGCTTTATTATTATAATATTTCTTTTTTGAATACCGAACCAATCCCTTCTATTGAAGGCTGAAGCTCATCGTTCCCTCGCTTTATCTTTTTATCTAACGCTCTTTATGTTCTTAGATTTTTCATAATTTATAGCATCTGATAGGCTAAAATTAAACATATTAATCTTTATTATATATATACAAAAATATAAATTAATATATTTATTATGATAAATAATGTAAATCATGAATAGATACATAAATATCTTCATTCATTGCTCCATGCAAATAGGTTGACTTTTCTTTTAGATCAGGCTCTTCCATATCTTACGGTCTCTCTCAGCGATGACGTAAACTTCTGTAGAGATCAAGCACAGAGACCTCCCTATTTCACTACTAGAGGCTGAGCTATTGGCGTAGAAGAAATCGTGCGACCGCCGAAGGAGGATCACAAAAGACACCTTTAGCGACCGCTTCAGACGGTCGCCGTGGCGGTCGCTAATGCCCTTTCTATATCACGCCCGCTTTCCCCTTTTCCCTATCGCTGGTGCGTTTCATTCCCCATTGCGAGAGGAGAACAGGAGCTCTTTCGCCATTCGATCGTTCGGAGCTCTGAGATCGCAGGATGAAAGAGGGAAAAGTGAGGAGGCGATGAGAGCTCTCCAATCCCTTGGCTTTGGATTCCTCCCTCCTTGATCCCATCCCGTGCGCGCTCTAGATCTCCAATCCCTGACGCAGGTGTGGGCTCTCCTTCCGTGTTTGCTTCCTATCTCTCTCTCCATCAGTTTTCAATTGATCTATGTTTGCGTTTGTTAGTTCTCGTTGCAGCGATCTCGTGGGTTCTTAGGTTGGGTTCTCTTTGGAGGGTGGGCCGAAAGGGACCCCTTCCATTATTTAATTCGTTCTCCTCCCCCCCCCCTCCCACGGCCGTGTTAATCTGTTGTTATAAGGGTTTCGATGGGGGAAAGGTCGCTCCTCTCAATCACTGAATCAAGGGTAGCATTAACATCTTTCTAACGAGATGATATCATCGACCTTTCTTGAGGTTAGCACGCATTCTCACTGTTCGGAGAAATGCCTGAGTAACTCTACTTGTTGTTACTAGCTCGTTTTCATATGAAAGTTTTACATTTAGGAGAAATGCCTGACATACAATTCATTTAGGAAAAAGTTTGAATAGAAGGAAGATACAAAAAGAACAGTTTCCTCATCTGGGTCCTAAAACAGGAATCTGCAGAGTATCATGTTATTACTGCAAAGAAGAACTGAAATTTGTCTTCTTGATCATCCACCAATGCATGGTATATTGTAGATGCTTGAATGGCATTTCAATGAACTCAACCAAACAGGTTTTCATGTTCAGTAGATTTTTTTCTATTCAAAAAGAAGTTTGGATAGAGGTGGAATCATATACTACATTTATTGACTGTGACTGAAACAGTGGCTAACCTTGTTGGAAAATTGGGATGGCCAAACAATTTGCTTAGTAGGGATGCTCCATTTTAAAGGCAGTCTTTTTGAAACACAGAATATGTATTTATATGTAACTTTAGTTTTTTTTCCTTTAGTATAGCTATTTTCTTCTTCTTCTTTTTTTTTTTTTTTCTTGGTATGCCATTGAATGATATCATAAAAACACAGTTTCTATGACTCTGCCTCTTGGAAATTGATACACTGGCACTGTATTTGGCATGTCTCTATGGCATATGTCTTCTTTATTAGCAACTGCTGAACTTTGTGATGAAAACCCATCTCTCATTTCTAATGGGGAACGGCAAGTTCTTCCACCAATCTTCAAAACGTACGGCCAGTGCCGGGCCTTCTCCGGTCCCATAGTCACACTCAAGGTGTTTGAGGACAATGTCTTGGTTAGGGATATTCTTGAGAACCCAGGGGATGGAAGGGTTTTAGTTGTAGATGGTGGAGGGAGTATGAGATGTGCCTTGGTTGGAGAGAACCTGGATTGTTAGCCCAGAACAAGGGCTAGTTTATAGATAAACAGTTTTTTTATTAGCTTATACTTTTATTGTGTGTGTATAATTTAATTTTAATATTTAGTTTATATAATTTTGTAAAACAGGTATAGGTACCCAAACAAAAAAATCCAAAAACTAAAAATTAAATGAATTAGAAAAATAACAAAATCCAGTATTAGCGACCGCCTAGGCGGTCGCAAATGGCTTAAAAGGACGTCGCTAATGATCCATCAGAACAGAAAATATAAAAAAAAAAGTATTAGCGACCGCCTAGGCGGTCGCTAAAGGCCCTTCAAGCGATCGCTAATAGTCATCAGAACAGAAAATAGAAAATAAAAAAATAAAAAAATAGTATTAGCGACCGCCTAGGCGATCGCTAAAGGCCCTTCAAGCGGTCGCTAATAGTCAAATTCTGCCCCCACATCTAGCGGTCGCTAAAAGTCTTTAGCGACGAGTTTTTGGCGGCCGACACGTGGCGGTCGCTAAGCGGTCGCTAAAAACTATTAGCGACTGCTTTTTAACTTTTTGAAAAACTATTAGCGGTCGCTAAAAGTATTTTTTCTACTAGTGTTTTATTTAGCTTTATGCCTTATCTGTCCATCACAGAGGGCGCTTCAAACTGATATGGTTGATGGATGTTTATCTTAATTGTGGATTCAAATTTTGAATTTACGTAATTCCTCGATATCGAATATAGGACCATCTTAATCGTATCTAACCGATACGCTTAATGAACAAAAAAATTAACATTCTCCCACTTAATCTGTATATTCTATTACTATAGTAAGAAACAAAATACATGGATCATGGCAAGAGGTCCTGTTAAAATCGAGTATTATTTACCATGTATCACAATGTATTATATTTTTAAAAATAAATCCATATAACTTAATGAATAAACTCCATATTTTTTCTAGGTCCAACTTAATGATGTTCATCACAAATAAATGTGTACACTAAATAACTGAATGTGAAAAAACATCACAACCATAAAAGAGTTTTATTGTACAAGTAGTTGTCCATGCAACTAATTATATCATGGGATCAACTCCCATTCGTACCATATGATCCTTAAAATTCTTAATTGGCATGCCTTTAGTCAAGGATTAGCTATCATCAATTCAGTGCTAACATATTCTATGACCACTTTGTTTTCTTTAACATGTTCTCTTATGGCTAAATACTTAATGTCGATGTGTTTAGTTCGACTACCACTCTTGTGGTTTTTAGCCAAAAATACAGTAGCTGAATTGTCACAGTACAATTTAATTGGCCTAGCAATAGAATCAATAATTCTAAGCACTGAGATGAAACTCTTCAATCATACACCGTGCGATATAACCTCAAAGCAAGCAATGAACTCTACTTTCATATATATAGCAGAGGTAGCAGTCAGATATGTACATCATGACCTTTTAGCAGCTCTTCAGTGGTCTAAACCTGGATTACACTAATATCTTTCCAACATTCTAACTGCAAATGCTATGTCAGGCCTTGTACAGACTTGAGCATACATCAAGCTATCAATAGCTGAGGCATATGAAGTATTTTTCATTTTCTCTCTCTTAAAGTCATTCCTTGAACACTGATTCAAATTGAATCTGTCACCCTTGACTATAGAAGCTATACTTGGTGAACAATCTTTCATCCGAAATCTCTCTAAGATTTTGTTGATATAGGTTTCTTGAGATAGACCTAAAATACCTCGAAGTCTGTCTTTCTAAACTTTAATGCCAATAACATAAGAGGCATCACCCATATCTTTCATGTCAAAATTCTCAAAGAGAAATTATTTTACCTCATGTAACATACCTTTATCATTGGTTGCAAATAAAATATCATCTACGTATAGGATTAGAAAACAAATTTTGCTCCCACTAGCCTTCTGGTATATACATTGATCCATGATGTTCTCTACAAATCCAAATGAAGAAATCACATCATAAAATTTTAAGTACCATTGTCGAGAGGCTTGTTTCAATCCATATATAGATCTCTTAAGCTTGCATACCAATTTCTCATTATCACTAGAGAAAAAACCTTCAGGTTGTTTCATATAAACCTCTTCCTCTAGATCTTCATTGAAAAATGCAGTTTTTACATCCATTTGTTGCAGCTTTAAATCAAAATGCACAACAAATGCCATGATAATGCGGAAGGAATCTTTCTTAGAAACAGAATAAAATATCTCCTTATAATCAATTTTCTTTCTTTGAGTGAATCCCCTTAGCAACGAGTCTTGCTTTATATCACTCAATGTTGCCTAACGAGTCTTTCTTGGTCTTAAAGACTCATTTACAGCCAATGACTTTTGCTCCATCAGGCAACTCAACAAGATCCCAGACTCTATTAAATGCCATAGAATTCATCTCATCTTTCCTAGCATCATACCGTAAAATGGATTTCTTACAATTCATGGCTTGTGAAAATATTTCAGGATCATTTTTAGCTCCAATATTATAGTCCGACTCTTGAAGATACACAATATAGTCACTAGAAATTGCTAATTTCTTTTCTCTTATAGAATTTCTTAATGTTGTAACAACCTTCTCTGGCGAAGTTGATTGTTCAACTATCTCTGATAACTCATGAAAGACTGGATCTACTAGTTCATTATCAACAAATTATAAAATTTTAACGACTGATTGTATAATGCCCATTTGATCTTGAGGGGCACTATGAACGATAATTAGTTTGTCACTTGAAGTGAAAGGTTGAGCATCATAATATTTTCTTTCAGGAATCATGATCTATAATTGATCACTCCCACTGATCAAGTCATTCTCAGGAAATTTGACATATCTTGATTCCACAATTCTAGTTATGTGAGATGGACAGTAAAATCTATATCCCTTCAACCTCTCGACATATCCAACAAAATACCCAATAATGATCCTAGGATCCAGCTTTTTCTCTTATGTATTGTATTCTTCACTTCACATGGGTATCCCCACATGCGTACATATTGTAAACTTGGTTTTCAACATTTAAATAACTCAAATGGAGTTTTAGAAACAACCTTGGTTGGAATCCGATTCAATATGTACACGGCCATCTTGAGAGCTTCTGTCCACAAGGACTTAGGCAGTTTGGAGCTGCTAATCATGCTCCTCACCATGTCCATCAATGTTCGGTTTCTTCTTTCTGCTACACCATTATGATCAGGTGAGCTAGATAAACTGTATTAGGTAATAATCCCATGTTCTTAAAGAAACTTCACAAATGGACCAGGCATTTATCCATCCTCTATGTATCTCCCATAATACTCACATTCTATATCAGATCTCATAATTTTGATTTATTTTTCACATTGTGTCTCTACTTCTACCTTGAACATCTTAAAGGCATCTAATACTTCATTTTTATTATGAAGCAAGTAGAGATACATAAATCGTGAGTAGTCATCAATGAAGGAGATGAAGTATTTTGAACTATAAAAATCTATATCCGGATAACAATATCTATGTATATGATCTCTAATAGGTTTGAACTTCTCTTGGCATCTTTCTTTGACTTGTTGGTCTGTTTGCCCTTAATGCAGTCCACACAAGTGTCAAACTCAGTGAAGTCCAAAGTATTGAGTACTCCTTCATTCACTAACCTCTTGATTTTATCTATGGAGATATATCCTAATCTTTGGTGCCATAATATAGAAGAGTTATCATTTATAAACACATCTTTTCATGCCAACCCTAACATGCATCACATCATGAGTGGTATTATTTTATAAATTAATATAGAAAAGACCATTAGATAAAGTACAATTCCAACAAGTTTAGATTTATAATATAAACTGAAAGAAGTATCTAAAAAGTTGAAGAAATAACCCAAAGGTACAAGTTTTGAAACTAAAATTAAATTTCTAGAAAAATTAGGTACATAAAAGGACCTTTCCAAATTTAAAATAAAACCACTACTAAGAACTAAAGTGCATGTCTCTATAACTTCCATATATGAGCACATACTGCTCACTTTCCACTGGCTTCTTTAGGTTTTGCATACCCTGCAAAATATTGCAAATGTGGATTGTAGAACCAAAATCAATCCACCATGTGTTATAAATAATCAGCCATATTAGATTCATAACAGACAAGTGAGATTGTTTTACCTTCTTTTCAAGCCAAGTCTTGAACTTGATGCAATCCTTCTTCATGTGTCCCTTCTTCTTACAAAAGAAACACTTGAATTCATTCTTAATGTCAAATTGTGATGGTATTTTACTTTTATCCTTCTTCTGGGCCCGTGTTCGATCCTTTCCATTTATAGTCAACATTGCACTCTCATCCAATTCCATCAACAGTCTACCCTCTTCTTAAATACATATGGCCAATAGTTCATTGATTGACCATTTTTTCTTATGTGTGTTATAAGATATCTTACATGATCCATACTGCTGTGAAGGGTGTTTAAAATATAGTGCACCAGAAAGGACTCAGACATTTCAACCTCAAGAGTCTTCAGTTGAGCTACAATGTCCCTCATTTGCATAATATGTTCATGCACACCTCTTACTTCAGTGAGCCTCAGAGATGAGAACTTCAAAATTAGGATGCTAGCAAGAGCTTTGTCTGAAGTACTGAATTGCTCATCAATAGCCTTTAGTAGCTCCTTGACATTCTCATTCTTATCGACTGAACCATGTATACCAACAAAGATTTTTGTCTTTATGAACATTACACTCAAGCGATTAGATCGCTCCCAACGTTCATAATTCGCAATCTCACTAAGAGTGCTAGTTTGAGTTACTGAAGGTGGTTCATCCTTCCTTATAGCATAATCAATGTCCATCCAGCCCAAATGAAGGAGAATTCTCTCTTTCCAAACCTTATAGTTATCATCCTTCAATTCAGGTTTGTCACATTTTATATCAGAGAAATTTACAGATTACATAACTGCAAAATTTAAACATAAATGCTTATTATCAAAAATTAAGGCTAATAAAAATACTTTAGCAATGTAAACCATGCATTTAGTAAATAGTGAATCTACTGCCTGTGGGTTAAAGCTCTAATTCAATTAGATTCACTTAAGTCTGTATGATAAAACTATCAAATTATGTTCTTCTTTCTAATTCCTATGGGTAGATTAAAAAAATATAATTTGATATTTTATCCTAATTAATTTACAAATAAACTAAAATTTCTATGAGATAAAATTTATTATATCTATATATTAATTATAATTAATATCTATTATTTATGTGATTCATTAACTTTATTATACAATTTTATAATTAAGGATGCTGTGGCTACTCCTTAATTATTTAATTATATTTATCACTTAGACATTATAAATTTTATACTCAATTATATTACTTACAATGTATGCATAATTCATAAAATTTATATACATAAATTTTAAATATAATTGAACATAATTAGGCCAGGCCAACGATCCAATCACTTGATGAACGAGCCATCAGCTCGTCATCCTCACCCAATTCTAATAGTTTAATTTACAAAAAAATCTCTTAATCATCCCAAAAATTTCTTAATATGGGTTAGATATGGTGTGGCCCAGACTGCCACAATCTAGCCTACCGCAGTCCAGGCTGGGTGCACGGCCCAGCCTGGCTAGCGCCTGGCTCAGGCTGCTGGGCCAGCCAACGCCGGCTAGGCCCAGGTGCTAGCCACTGGGCCCAAGCATCTGCTCCCCCTTTTTTTATTGAATCCTATATGGATGCCACATTTTTCATAAGAGGCATCTTCTATCCGTCCTCATTCTAAGAGGCGCACCTCATTGCACATATCCAAAAAATGTGTAAACAAGAAAATCTAAAAACGTGTAAGTAGGGAAGCCCATGCTTTCTCTCATGGTGATTTGATCGTGAGACATTTGAATTTCTCTTTTATTTAAACTATATCCAAAAAGGATGAGTGAACAGATAGGTGCATGCTTCATGGCATAGATCTTACTGATGCATTTTTAAATAAAACTAAATTAAATAAACTAAATATTAAGAGTTTACCAGATCTAATGCCCTTTCAAATAATTCTTGATGACCTATTAACTCTCTCGGTATACAGGTAGTTGGGTCAAACTAGGCTTCCCTTATTGGTACGTTCCTAATATTCCTATTGTATACTCGTTGGATCAAATAATTCAGGATACTACCAGTAGCCTCCCTTTTGGACTATCTTTAGATGAGAGAAATAGAGACCAAGAATGCCTTGCCCTCTTTATCAGATAAATAAATGATATAATAATTATTTAGGGATTTTATCAGATCTGTATATTAATGGAAACAATCCCAATAATCAAAGCAGAGGTATTTTTATAGACTCTGATACCAAATGATAAACTAAAATTAAATATATTGATCCCTATCATATATGCGGAAATATGGGACCAATATATTTATCATGATAAATAATGTAAATCATGAATAGATACATAAATACCTCAGCTATTGCTCCATGCAAATATGTTGACTTTTCTTTTAGACCAGGGTAAGGCTCTTACATACCTTACGATCTCTCTCAACGATGGTGTAAACTTCCATAGAGATCATGTGCAGGGACCTTCCCATTTTATTTAACTGTATGCCTTATCTGTCCATCACAAGGGCGCTTCAAATGGATATGGTTGATGGATGTTTATCTTAATCATGGATTCAAATTTTGAATTCACGTAATCCCTCAATATCGAATATAGGATCATCTTAATCGTATCTAACTGATACGCTTAATGAAAAAAAAATCAACAGCACCATCCCAAAAGCGGCTTCAAAGAACAATCCATGTGGCTTTTTCTGTAGCATTGTAATTAATTTTATGGGACATGCCAAGCCACAATGGAAAGCCCAGTCAGGTGCATAAGATACGTGAGAAATTGAAATGAAAGCTTCGAGTCTAATACTGTCTATAGTATAAATGCATTATTGTATTAACTCTTTTATATGATTTGAAGTTATAAAATTGATCCTAAATAACTTTATTCTTCATATATTGATTTGAGGTAATTGTTTCCTTATTGTGAAATTGACATAAGTGTAATGTATGTTTTTATTGTGATAGTTAAATGTGAGTATTTATGAATATGATGAATGTTTTGTTATTCATACATGCAAGTGTGCAAGTGGGATTCTTATTGAGGTTTGGCTCATACTATCATTACTTTATATTAAATTAAGATACTTAGGGTTGGTGTGTAGAATGGGCTGGAGTAAAAGAAAGAGACAAAGAAATTTTAGATTCTTGATTCTGACAAACGTAGTATTTTTATTAAAAATTAATTATGATCTAAATTGATGTTGTAGAGAGTATTAAAATATTTATTTTAATTTAAAATTGACACTTTTGTCAAATTGAGAATTTGAAGGGAAAAAAACTTACATTTCCATGAAAATCATACCTAGGGATATCAAGTGTCAAACCTAGTGAATGGGTTAAGGTGTGATAAAGAGTCTCATTGGCCGGTTGCAACCTTCTTGGTGGGCAATGAACATTAAATTATGTATAAATTAAAATTTATAAATTATCAATTCGTGTTTTAAAGATAATTCAATAATTACAAACCATGCAACCAAGACGGTGATAAACTATCAAGTGCATAGAAAAAATAATCAAACATAAAAACCAAACAAAGACCAAATTTATGTAGAAAATCCTTCAATGTGAAAGAAAAAATTGTGGATGAAATTCCTAAATAAATCCATTATATTAAGAGAATAGTTACAATATCCCTCAAGTTTTGTCCAAAGTTGATAATACTAATTTTAAAGAAAAATATATGAAAATACCTCTGTAACCAAATCTAATGCCACCATAAAATCCAAAAATCCTATGAAATTTTTATGATTCAATAAAACTTAATACTGTTGTAAGATTCATTACTTTGAATATTAAAATTTTCTATGATTGCAGCACCTAAAAAAACCTAGAGAGATAACCCCAAAAATATTTGCACCCTTTGTTTGTCTTTCGGCCAAAAGAAAAACATTCTTTTTTTTATTTTTACCTAGCCTAAAACCATCCCGTTTTATGGTTGGTCACCTCATCTTAATTAGCGCAATCAGAATTAGATTATTATTATTATTATCATCATCATCACGTGGCTTATGCGACGTTATGATCTGGACCCAACGCTTCAACTTGAGCTGGCCAATAGACTTGGCCTCAGTTGATACCCATCACTCATTCCACGAGAACTTGGAAAACAAGCCTTCAACTTCACAGGAAGCACCTGTTCAAAAAAAAACAAAAGAGATTGTGAGGAAGCTTGTTATTTTTTGGTCCGACAAGTGGAATCAAGTTTATGGTTGCATGATTAATCCTCCTCCGTTGCTCAACATAAACCGAAGCCCTTATTAATTTCTCGTTCCGTAATAGTCAGCGACAGTTCATTCTAAACATTAGAATATTGTCTTATCAGTTTATCCGGTCCTCTAAAGATAGTTGTAAGAAACAAACACGATACTCTGATTTAATTCGATTTTATTAAACTGACTTAATTTAATTTTAAGCTCAATAATTTAAAACTAAACCAACCAAATTAATTTAAACTATTACTTTTTTAATCAAAATAAATTTGATTTTGACAGGTGAGTTTAATTCAATCTTCATTTTAATTTCATATGCTATCTCTTTCCTTCCATTTCTAGTAAACTCTAGGATCTTCCATTGACTAGCAAAAACTTTTTAACAACCTCAAACAAACTCTCTAACTAGCTAATAAACTAGAAACCCTCTTGTAACCCCAGCTTTAATTATGGATACCTGGCAAGACGTCTGGGTTCCCGATTTTACCTGACCCGAAGCGTCACGTGGGAGTTTAAAAGGTGATGGAGGATGACTCTTTCCTCCATCCCTGCGTGCATCTTCTCCAAGTAAACCTCCTGGCCATGCCAGATCGGGAGAGAGAAAGGATGAGAGAGAGCTAAGGGGGGAGATCCGGTCGGCCAAGATGGCCGACCGTGCCGCTGGCGCTGTAACAGGCCGCGGCTGATAGAGAGAGAGAAGGGGAGTTTAAGGAAGAAATTGAAGGAAGAGAGGGAGAGAGGGGGGCTGGCTGCGGCGACAGCCAGCTCCTGTCAGCTCCCCCTCCTCTCTGGGGCCACCGGCAGCACACCTGCACACTTGTGGTAATCGGATAGAGTTTTACTAGTCTTTATGTAGCGCTCCATAAATAGCTAGAGAACCCCAACTAATTATCATAAGTGGCAGACACACGAAAATACATCCTGTTAAAAACTTTTCATTTTCATCTCAATTATATACACAAATCACTCAATCAACACTAAGCATCAACCTGCTCAGATAATATTTTTCATGACATTCCTCAGGCAGTTTACAAGATCACATTCACAATCGACATCAAAATCCTAAGTGCACACATCATGCTCATAATTTTCTCCAAAACATAAGTCTCGTATTCATATCCAAAAAGGTCTAAAACATCATTACATCTCACTGCACACATACATATACAAAATACAAATATCAAACCACACTCTCTCAATATACAAGGCTAGCATCTATACACCCTTGCATCCAAGCAAGCTTCACCAGCTAAGGGTTCTGTCCTGCTTATCTTGTGATCCTGGTAGAAATACTCACTGATCTGAAAGAACATTTAAATCATAGAGGGATGAGACCTAAGTCCCAGTGACTGGATAACTATCTAACTATGAAGAAATAGAGAACCATAACCTCTTATTTTCAATCGTATGCTGATACTATTTAGCTTGTACAACTCAAAGTACATTTTTAACATGCAATACAATATCAGATAAAATAAAATGTAGCTTATTCTTCAAATAACATATCAGTACTAAAATACTCTATAATAACTTTTCACTGAAAGATAACTCATTAAGATAAAATCCATGCATTACAATATAAAAATATGCATTCTTTATCTACAACCCAGACTTCTTTATTAAATTCTCAGACTCCCACCAAAATCTGCTTGCCCACTGGCATCTCAAGTAAACTCTCCCTCTCGGGATAACTACTTGGCCCACTGGCCCTTTTTATATCACAACATATGCTTTTAAATCTCATGATGCTGGGCTGTGTGTGTAATGTCTCTGAGGTACCACCCTACAGTCGCCCTTCCGTAGGTGTACTCTCATCGGGTGCGTGACTAGCAACAGGATCCCCGCACAAATAGCACCCTTTACCCATGCGGTTTACCCGGCAAAGTGCTTTGTTCCTTAACCCTGGAACCTCGAGTTTTCTCTCTGCCCCCATGGGCTATATATAGTAACCAGCTCCATTGAGCTATGATTCATGCCCCCATGGGCTGCTCACAACTGGCCCCACTGGCCTGGTTAAGCATGCACTCACCCCTGATTCTGGGGTTCATCGTACGATCTGTTCGCAAGGAGGTGCCGGCTCGATAGTAGTGTGCAATGCTCATGCTACAGTACAGTCTAAAGGGTGATCAGCCCCATAGTTGCCTGATGCTCAGTATGATATATACATCATTTGTAAAGCTTTATCATGCAAATATGCCATGTATACATTAAAAATCCCCTCATCGAAACTCATGCTTACGTGTTTATGCTCAAAACTCATGCTCGAAACTCATGCTTATTCTTTATGCTTAAAACTCATGCTCAAAACTCATTTATCAGAATATCATATACTAGGTTCTCATTTCTCATATTTAAAACATACATAATACTCTGCTAAACATAACACACTATAGCTAGGTATTAATCTCATTATACTAGCTCAAATTAACTTCTCATTGCTAGATGAGAAACCCACTCACCTTAGTAGGTTACTCCTCGATTGGTACTCAACTCTGGTATTCCGGCTCCCTGGAATAACCTCTTGACCTACGTCAACATACAGATACGATAGCTATTAGGATTATCTTCACGCGAGGCTTTCCCACGAACCATGCATGCATACATGATCTATCCTCTAATATCTCATTATTTTTTTTCATCCTTTCTCTACTCAAAATTTCTTCTACTATTACCTCAAAATACAATAATCTAAGAAAATCTAAAGTCATACAAGATCTAGGGAAGCTATAGCTTACCTGGAGTTGAGTACAACCCCAAGCTTCCTTTTCCCTTTCTCTTTCTTCCTCCTTTTTCTTCTTCTTCCTCTTCCTCTCTTTTCTCCTCTTCTTTCTTTATTTCTTTCTTTCTTTCTTTTCTCTGGCTGAACCCACGTTTTTTCCCCTTTTCTCTAATGACTTGGGGATCAAGTCATGGGAAACTTAAGGGTTAAGGCATGCCAAATTCCTCTTTTGCCCTTAAACACTCTTAACGCACGCTTTTGAAAAATACGTGGCTCACTTATAACCATGATATTTTGCCCTTAGATTTTCTTTTCCAAGTTGTCCTTAACACAATCAGCAATTGTCATCGGAGCCTTTTCCCATTTTGCCCCTGATATAGCATCTTTTTAATCAATTTATAGCCCAGATTATCATTTTTTACTTAAATCGATACTTTTATATAACATTTTTAAGAAATACTTTACCAGCTTGAAGAACTTGATTTTAGAAATCTAACGGTTCAAACGGCATCCAAATCGGACTTGAAACAGAATAAATATGAAATTCTCAAGATTTAACTCTGAAAAACCTGCCGTCTTGGAGTCGGCTCCAACAGATTTGGAGTCGGCTCCAGCAGAAAAGTAGGTGTCAGCTCCAAAAAAGTAGGTGTCGACTCCAGCTCTGCAGGTGTCGACTCCAAAGCGTGCCGAAAGTTTAAAACCGTGCCAGAGTCGACTCCACTCCAATAGTGTCGACTCCAACCACTAAAAACATCATTTCAGGATAAAACTCAAACTAAACTTGATTTTTCTTGTGATTTAAACCTATTAAAACTTAAGTCTCTCAATTTCTTAAATCAAACTCATTAACATTCAGAAATATACTTATTTACTCCAAAATTTCTTCTCCTTACATTTATCAAAAGGCCAACACACCCACATTTCATTGAAACTTTTTGACTTCATTTCAAATGAAAATGCCATAAATTACAAGGTTTTCAGGATGTTACAGCTCCAGTCTGGCCAACGGTGGCCAGCCGCCTCCAATTTGTTGGCCGTGCTGTCGGCACGGTAAAATCCACCCCGAAAACGAAATAGAGAAAGAGTGAGAGGGAGAAAAATTAGAGAGAGGGAAGGAAGTGAGGCCGCCGCGGTCGGCTCTGGTCCAGCCAACGGTGGTCGGACCGACTCCAATTTGGCCGGAGTTGATGCCGGCACGTCTACGTCGCGCGGGAGACGAAAGAGAGAAAGAGAAAGGGAGAGAAATTGATGAGAGAGAGAAGGGGGGTGGCCGGCCGCGGCGGCGGCCGGCTTCGGTCCGACCAACGATGGCTGGGCCGCCTTCGATTTGGCCGGCGGTGGCCCTGGTCGCCGGCTCATCTCAGCCCCTATTTCGATTGAAACAGTGGAGCTGGGAGAAAGGCGATGAATCGGGCCGGCTGGGCTGCAATTCTGTGGGCTTGTTGGGTCGTTCCTGGAGCCCTTTTTAGGCAGGGTTTTGGACCCTATAATGGGCCGGGAAATGGAAAATAAAATTATGGCCAGATTCAGGATGAATTCTAGTTTCTTGGGGTAATTCTATTTCCTAATTTGAACGCTTTTATTGGGAGATATTAAAGCCCAACGTCGGGCCCATGGATTAGTTCGGGTAGAGTTGTAGGAATCTTTTATTATTCAAATTTTAGAGATCTAATTATGAAAAATAATTCTGTAGGTGCCCAGTTGTCCAAGTAGCTGGTTTATCATTTGGAGTTGCGTATTGAGGTAAGTAAGCCAAATATAATAATTTTATAAATTATAAATTATGGTATTTATAGTTTTTGCATACTTATGAAATTGAGTTTTATTAATTATTTTGGAAATTGGTAAACTGTATCATGAGATTTAATTGAATATTGCTATAACAGTTGGTATTAATTTGCAAAGTAATGGTATATTGTGTTTATGCCAAATGTGATGTATATGTTTATTTTTAACTTTGCAAAGTGAATTGGTTACATGCAATGATTAAGAACGTACAAACCACCGTTTATGTGATATAAAAAGATTATGCTTATGATGATACATGATGTGTGATATGCATATATAATGATGACCCTGAATTATATTCATATGTATCGCCGCGGTTCTCCTATGATGTGGCATGTGAAGGCCACACAGATCTAGAGGATGTGCTCTGTTTGATGATGATAAGGCATGTGGAGGCTACACATTTGGGGGATGTGCTCTGATTGACGATGATATGACATGTGGAGGCCACACACATCTAGAGGATGTGTGCTGATTGATTATGAGGTGGTATGTGGAGGCCACACGCATCTGGAGGATGCGCTATGACTGATGATGATATGGCATGTGGAGGCCACACATCTAGAGAATGTGCTCTGACTGATGATGATTGGCATGTGGAGGCCACACATCTAGAGGATGTGCTATGATTGACGATGAGGTGGCATGTGGAGGCCACACATATCTAGAGGATGTGTGCTGATTGAGATATAGCAGGGCCGTGGACACATAAAATATAATATAAAAATGATCATATAAACAGTGGGTTGTTTACAATGCATTTTTTGGTATTTATTGTATAAGCTTCCAAATTAATTGAGTAGTGATATGCCTGTTATGATAGCATGATAAATGCATTTGAATTGGAAGTTTATGAAATTATGGCTTGATAATATCTTGATAAGATATGATGATATATGACTATTTTATATTATTATTATAGGCTTACTTATTGAGTGTGAGCTCATGTAAATCTCATAATATTTTCAGAGCCTCAGGATTGAAGATGGATTTATGGGGTAGATGGAGCTTTTATATAAATCAGTTTTTTTGATATCATTGTAACCCCAGTATTACTTGTGTGTAGGGTTTGTAGCCCAGAACTATATGATTGTGTGTAGGGCTTGTAGCCCAAACTTATATTTATGGTTTGTGTTAAGTTATGGATTGAATGGCCTAATTATAATTATTGCCTTATATTGATCAATGTGTAAATTTCGGGACGCCTTGCATGCCCGGCATGCGGCGGGTTGTCACCCTAGCTCAAAATTTTAGGTCTGGGGCGTGACAGTTTTTATGGTATCAGAGCCTAGATTTTGATCTTAGGGACACATACATATGATGACACTTTAGGCAAATTAATAGGATGACATTGAGATAATTATCACATTATATGAACTTCAGACCTTATGTTTTGAAAGCCTGACATGAAAAGTTTACCATAATTTATCAGGAGATAGGAATGACTCATCACACTGGAAGCCAACAAAATGATGAAGGTTCCCAGGTTGGAAATGTTGGTCAACCAGGAGGTCAGGAAGCTACTGGAGGTGCTGCCCCTATCAATCCAATCGGGGTTGATCATCAGCGACTCCAGACCGAGATGCTTCAGGTTCTTTCGGGCATGGCTCAGTCGATGCAAGACATGCAGCATCAGATCCTGCAAGCTTTATCCACTCAGTCTACCACTTTTGCTCCGCAGACTCAGCCTGCTTCCACTGTTCCGTAGACTCAGCCTGCCCTTATTATTCCGTAGACATAGCCTGCCCCTACTGTTCCATAGACTCAGCTTGTCCCTCTTGCTCCACAAATTCAGTCATCCGTACCTACTATATCCATACCATTGACCCAGCCTACTCCACCTCAACCCTAGGTAGGGATTGGCCGCAGCTTTGCAGATTTTAAAAAGTTTGTCCCTGCCCCTTTCTCTGGATCCACCAACCCTATTGACACTGAGCGATGGGTGCGAGACATGGAGAAGGCTTTTACGGCCCATGGTAGTCAGGAGATATAGCGGATCAGATTTGCCACCTATCTTCTTCAGGGAGAAGCTTATGATTGGTGGTTAGTGGAGGAGCAGCGTCGGGGTGGTCAGGTTATTTCTTAGGGAGAGTTTAAGGAGGTATTTTTTGATAAATACTTTTCCAGCAGTGTGCAGAGGCGGATGGAAACAGAATTTCTTAAATTGGAGCAAAGGAATCTGTCTGTGGCCCTGTATGAAGCTGAATTCACCAGGTTGGCCCATTTTTCTCCAAGTATTGTAACGAATGAAAAGGCCAAGATCACCAGATTCACTGAGGGACTGCGACCCAGACTGATGCAGGCAATCAATGCATTCGAGCTACATTCTTATAGTACTGTGGTGAATATGGACTTGGTGATTGAGAGGGATATGAATACAGTTTAGAAGGATTGGGAGCAGCAGAGGAAGAGGAAAGGGTCTACTTCTGGTCTACCCCCAGCTCAAGCCAAGATGAAAGGTGCACATCAAGCCCCAGCAAGACAAAGGAATAGGGAGACTCACTGCCACCACTGTGGGTATTTCCACTCAGGAAGACCTTGCCGTGGTGGGCCGGGTGCCTAGTTCCTTTGTGGAAAGACTGACCATAAGATTGCCACCTGTCCTCTTCGAAGAAATCAGCAGCCCTATTCCAGTCAAGGGATGAGTTAGAGGCATTTCCAAAAGAGCATGTATGGAGAGCTAAAGCACCATTGGAGCTTATTCATACTGACATATGTGGACCTATGAAAATCCCTTCTCATGTAGGTAATATCTACTTCATTATTTTTATTGATGACTATTCAAGGATGATATGTGTATATTTTATGAGACATAAATCAGAGGCATTTCTTATCTTTAAGAAGTTTAAAAATCTTGTGGAAAGACAAAGTGAGCATTATATCAAAGTACTGAGAAGTGATAGAGGTGGTGAATACAATTCAAATGAATTTAAAAAAATTTGTGAAGATGATGGTGTACAAAGACAATTGACTGTTAGCTATACACCAGAGCAAATGGAGTTGCAGAAAGAAAGAATCGTACTATTGTTGAGATGTCTAGATCTATGCTCAAAGACAAAGGCCTTCCAAATTCTTATTGGGCAGAAGCAGTAAATACAATAGTTTATCTGATGAATAGATGTCCAACAAGAGCTCTTCAAAATATAATACCATTTGAAGCCTAGTATGGTAGAAAGCCTTCAGTGAAGCATTTCAAAATATTTGGATATGTGTGTTATGCACATATTCCAAAGGAAAGGAGACATAAACTTGATGAAGTAAGTGAAAAATATATCTTTGTTGGATACAGTTCTAAATCAAAAGGTTACAGACTTTTCAGCTTGAAGCAAAATCAAGTGATCATAAGAAGAGATGTTATTTTCAATGAAAAAGTTGCTTGGGATTGGAAGCAAAAGAAAGTTGAAAAAATATTATTTCTCTTGATGAAGAAATCTATGATGCTCAAAATAAAGAAAATGAGGTTGAAGGTTTACCACAAACTTCTCCAAGTTCAAGTCCATCTTCAAGTTCTACTCCTATAAAAATAAGAAGGTTAAGTGACATTTATGCTTCTTGTAATTTCTGTATGATTGAGCCTAAAACTTATGAAAATGCTATGCAGGAAGAAGTGTGGAACAAGCAATGCAAAAAGAAATCAATATGATTAGAAGAATAAAACTTGGGAATTAGTGAAGAAACTAAGTGATAAGGAAGTCATTGGCTTGAAGTGGATCTACAAAACAAAACACAATCCAGATGGCACCATTCAAAGACACAGAGCAAGATTAGTAGCAAAGGGATACTCTCAATTACCTGGTATTGATTATCAAGAAACTTTTGCACCTGTTGCTAGACATGATACAATTAGAACTCTTATTTCTATAACAGCATATAAAAGTTGAAAACTACACCAACTAGATGTAAAGTCAGCATTTTTGAATGGAGTATTAGAAGAAAAAATTTATATTGAACAACCTCAAGGCTTCATCATCAAAGGTCAAGAAAATAAAATATACAAGTTGAAGAAAGCATTATATGGGCTGAAGCAAGCACCCAGAGTATGGTATTCTCAAATTGACACCTACTTCAATGAAAAAGGTTTTCTAAAAAGTCCAAGTGAACCAATACTTTATGTGAAGAAGCAAGGTAATAATATTCTTATTGTCTCTCTTTATGTTGATGATTTAATTATTACTGGTAACAATGAGAATATGATCTTGACTTTCAAAAGTAATATGATGAGAAGATATGAAATGAATAATATGGGTTTGCTTCATTATTTTTTGGGAATTGAAATCAGTCAAAGAAAAGATGGCATCTTTATCAGTCAAAAGAAGTATGTAGAAGAAGGCATTCTCAAGAAATTCAACATGAAAAATTGTAATAGTGTGGAAACATCATTTGTGGTAAATGATAAGTTGATGAAAGAAGATGAAAGTGGTGAAGCCAATGCACAATTATACAGAAGAATTATTGAAAACTTATTATATCTAACAATTACAAGGCCAGACATAATGTTTGCATCAAGTTTACTTTCCAGATTTATGCAAAAGCCAAGTAATATTCACTTTGGACAAGCAAGTCTTGAGATACATCAAAGGTACTAAAGATTATAGGATTATGTAAGACAGAAACAAGGATGATATTGTGAAGTTATTTAGGTTTTGTGATAGTGATTAGGCTGGAAGTATTGATGACATGAAAAGCACATCAAGATATGTATTCTTTTATGGATCAGGTATCATATCTTGGGCATCCAAGAAGCAAGATACAGTGGCATTATCTTCTTCTGAAGCTGAATATGTTTCAACAACTTTAGCAGCACAACAAATAATTTGGTTGAGAAGAATACTTGAAGATATGGGTGAAAAGTAAGAAGAAGCTACTACTCTGCTATGTAACAAATCTACTATTTCTATGACAAAGAATCCTATATATCATAGCCGCACCAAGAATATTAAAATCAAGTACCATTTCATTAGAGATGTGGTAGAAGAAAAAGAAATTGAAGTCAAGTATGTGAAGACTGAAGATCAAATCGCAGATATCTTCACCAAGGCACTACCCAAGAAGAAATTCATACACTTTAGAGATCTTATGGGTATCCAAGAACAACCATTAAAGGGGAGTGTTAAAATATAATGGTTGTTAGTTTTTAGTATTTTATTTTATTTTATTTAGTCTGAGTTAGGCTTTTAAATAATGGGCCTATCTTTTTATGCTTTGGTGGGGTAGCCTCATATGGATAAGATCATAAGAGGATTATGTTTATCCGTAGAAACAAGAAACAATATTTATATGGTGATGTGCTTAATAAAACGAAAGAGAACAATTTTATTCTTGAGAAAAAACCATTCTTCTACCTTGATTTCTCTTCCAAAATAATCTGTGTTGGAAACAACACCAATAGTTCTTGCTACTTGCCTTGTTGCCGTGAAAAGGCCCCACTACTAAAGGGACAGTTAAAAATTGCCTTAGGTTTCAAAAATTATGATAGAATTATTGATTAACAATCAAATCTTTAAGATATAATATCAATAATTAAATATTTAAGATATAATTTTTAACAATAAAAAATTTAGGATTTTTTTGTTGCATATTCTAATATGGCTTGATCTCAAGAATCAAAGATTGATATTAAAAATTATTATGATTTTGAATTAGTTTTTATATGCTTTTGTTATATTTTAGTTCTATATAAGGAGCAATATGGTGAATAATTTGTGTGTGCATAGATATAAAGCTTTCTTTCTCTCTTTTTTTTCGTTAAATAATTTTCTATCTTTTCCTTGCAAACCAACGACAACTAAGTCAAGATTATATAGTTCTAATTTATGCTATACAATAACAGTCCGAGCATTTCTCTTGAGGAAAGAAATCAGAAACACAACACCTTTCATAGGATGGAGTCTACGTCATCTAATTTCTTCAATGTTTTACCACCTATTTTGATGGTAACAACTATTAAGCTTGGGTTGTTAGAAGGACAGTATATCTTGAAGCATTGGATCTTTGGAAAGCTATAGAAGAAGACTATGATGTCCCTCCATTGCTTGACAACCCCATATGACTTAGCTCAAGACCCATAGAGAGAAAAAGACCAGGAAGTCTAAAGCTAAAGCCTGCCTATTCTCTGTTGTTTCAAGCATTATATTTATAAGAATTATGAACTTGGAATCAGCAAAAGATATCTGGGATTATCTCAAGAAGGAATACCAAGATAATGAAAGAACCAAAAATATACAAATACTCAACTTGATTAGAGAGTTTGAAATGCTAAAAATGAAGGAGACAGAAACTATTAAAGAATACTCTAATGAGTTGCTGGGCATAATAAACAAGGTACGACTTGGTAAGGAATTTTCTAATGAACATATTGTGTAAAAAATTCTTGTAACTTTTCCTAAAAAGTATGAGTCTAAAATTTCTTCATTACAAGAATCTAAGGATCTATCAAGCATATCTTTGGCAGAATTGGTGAATGCATTGCAGGAACAGGAGCAATGGAGAATGATGAAAAAAGAAGAAACTATAGAAGGTACACTTCAAGCAAAGGCAGAAAATTTAGGAAGAGATAAAGACAAGAAGAACAACAACTGAAAGAAGGATAATAAGATAGACAACAACAATAAAAATAAGGAAAGCTATCCATCTTGTCCATACTACAAAAAGATAAATCATTCACAAAGAAAGTGTTCGTGGAGACCTGATATCGAGTACAAAAATTATGTAAAGACTGGACATACGGAGCAGATTTGCAAGTCACAACAACAGAAGAAGGTAAAAGCTACCACTGAACAATATCAAGAGGAGCAACTTTCTATTTCAACATGCTTCGTAACAAGCAACAGCTTTAGTAATAGTGTGTTTGATAATGAAAGCTTATAATTCCCATGCATAATTTTATATGTGCATGCCTATTGGTGTGATTATATATTTTGATGTTACATGTGTTAGTTATATTAAATTAATTAAATATGAAAACTTATGATGAATATTATAATTGGTACGATCACACATTATTTAATAATGCATGTGATAGTGAGTTTTATACTAATGATATATGAAATTTATTATGATAAAAATATATATGTTATGTATAATTATAAATTGTACATGCAAAATTTAGGTTTTATGATTTGATATAATGATATTAAAATTCATGTTTTTGTGCCTATAAATTTGTATGTAATTAATAATTTAAGAATTGATAAATGGTAACAATGATGATAGTGATGAAAGACAATAAATTAGCCATGTGATTTGATTGCCATCATTAGTTGAAGCATAGCTAGTCTTGGTTGCCATTGCGAGTTGAAGCATAACTATATTTTATTGTTATCGTGGGCTAAAGTATGACTAGATTTTATTACTAACACGAGCTAAAGTGCAAATAAACTTAATTGCCACCATAGGCTAAAATGTACCTAGACTTGGCTACTATGTTGGTTGTCACTGCAAGTTGAAGTGCAATTAGACTTGGTTACCACTATTAGCTGAAGTGAGACTAAACTTAGTTACCATTGTGGGTTGAAGTGTAGCTAGACTTGATTACCATTGTGGATTGAAGTACATTTAAACTTGGTTGCCGTACTAAAGCATAACCAAACTTGGTTGTCATCATAAGCTGAAGCGTAGCAAGATTTAATTGATTTAGTTGCCACTATGGGCTGAAGCACGATTAAATTTAATTGCTTGCCATAGGCTAAGGCATAGCCATGTCTCATCTAACACTACAAGAAAATAGTATAATAGTGACAAAAATTTCCATCACTATTCCGTCACAAACTGGGTTTAGTGACGGATTAGTGACGAAAATCTTATCGTCACCATTTTGCCGTCACTAATTTAGTGACGGAAAGAGGTCCATCACAAAATAATAGCGACGGATTTGTGACGAAATATTCCGTCAAAAATTTGTGACGAAACATTTTTCGTCACTAAATTGTGACGGATTTACGACGAAATATTCCATCAAAAATTTATGACGGAACATATTTTTCGTCACTAAATTATGACGGATTAGTGATGGACTATTCCGTCACAAATATTTACATCACTATTCCATCACAATTTAGTGATGGATTATTGACGAAAATTTAGTCACTAAAACTTTGGTCACTAATCCGTCACTAATAGTGACGAATTAGTGACGAAAGAATCCATCAGTCATTCGTTATTGTTCCATCACTAATCAATCACTAATATTTTCGTCACTAATCCGTCACTATTATTTCTATTAGAAATCCATCACTAATCCATCATTAACCTAATAAAAATTCATCAAATTTTTATTCGTATAAATTTAAAATTATTTTTAAATTATAATATATTTAATGCATTCTAATGAAATTTATAGATTAAAATTTAAATTTAAGAATAAAAATGCATTTCATAAAATAAAATAAATATCTGTATACATCAACAATACTAATGTTTTGTACATTAGACATCAAATTATTAAGATGTCTTCGGCTGCCTTGAGGACTCTACACTTGAGAAATATACATCTGAAACAGTCCTTTGAGCATCATTTACTCGCTCTTCTCGAGCTTAAAAAAAGCTTTAAAGATCCGATGAACGAGCTTGCTTCATGGAAGGGTACCCACTGTTGCAGTTGGAGAGGAGTGGGCTGCCACAGTTTCAATGGCCATGTTGTCAGTCTCAGGCTCGATAACACGTCTCTAGGAGGTGAGATCAATACTTCTTTACTAGAGTTGAAGCATTTGCGGTCTTTGGATCTGAGCATGAATGATTTCAGTGGAACCAACATCCCAGAATTTGTTGGTTCACTCACAAAACTGAAGTATCTTAATCTTTCAAATGCAAATTTTGGTGGTCTTGTTCCTCATCATCTTGGCAACCTCTCTAACCTTCGTTACCTTGATCTTGGCTCAGATGACATTGTTCCCATCCCTCTTATGGTTAATGATCTTGGATGGATTTGTAATCTTTCATCTTTGCGATATCTTGACATGGGTACAATAAACCTTACAAGAGTGAGCAATTGGCTTCCTTCAATTAGTATGCTTCCATCCCTGTCAGTGCTACGATTATCCTCCTGTGACATGGATTACATTCCTCAATCTGTCCCATATCTGAATCTTACATCTCTTTCTATTCTTGATCTCTCTAGGAACCATTTCAATTGTACACTACCCAATGGTTGTTAAACATGACCAGCCTCACCCTTCTCGACATTAGTCAGAATTCTCTTCATGGTCCAATTCCTAATGTTTTTTGGGGGAATGATTTCTCTCTCTGTGCTTAACCTCAGCCTGAATCAACTTGAGGGTGAGATACCAGAAACCATGGGAAATATCTGCAGCTTGGAAGCTTTGGATCTGTCATGGAACAACATCAGTGGGCAGATGACCCAACTGGTGGTAGGGTTGTCTCAATGCTTTCCTAATTCATCATCCAAATAAATTCAATTAAGCTTGACCACAACTCACTTTCAGGTCCCATTCCTTTGTCCATAGAAAAACTGTCATCTTTGGAATTTCTGTATCAGAGAAATGAAGTAGCGGAATCATCAATATTGAATTTTCAGCTCAAACCAATCAGTAAAGGTGAACTGCTAGACATTCAATATTGAGTAATTTTTATTACTTAAATCCACTATAACAGTCCATCCATGTTATATAAGAGCAGCATTAGCAATTAGGGCTTTTTCAAAACAGAAATCAGTTACAGATATTAACTCTAGGCAAAAAAGCTCCACAAATGACATGAGAGATCCTTAAAAAATAATCAACACAAAAACACATCTAGACTACCTGATCAGAATTAAATTAGAAAGAGAATATAATGATTATTATGAATATAATGATCTCGACATTCAGCAGGACAGGAAATATATTTTTTATGCAAATATCTTCACAACTTAGAACTAACAGATAATCATCACCATTAGAATATGTTGTAAATAAATAATCAAACACCCAAAGTGTACAGAGGACATGTAAAATTAACATACCTTTCCATCTCTCAACAAAGCAAGTGAGATCAAATTACCAATGACCTGAACAATAGCAATTGAGTATTAAAGTTGCATATCATCAAGAACAATATAATAATAATTCCAGATAGACACCAAAAAAGTCATAAATGAACTAACAGGATTCCAATGTATATAATACTCTTGAAGAATATGACAAGACTCATGAATAATAAGACACTGAACTGATAAAGTTTTTTTTCATAAATACATGAACTTTCTGTTGGACATAATTGCAATCCAGCTTCCGGGAATTCACTAATCTCGGAAGGTCAGAGCTAGCTGACTCAGGGGCCCCAACGATCGCAAAGTAATCAACGTTCATTTTGGAATACAATGCTTGCTCAAGAGTCTAAACTGAAAACGAAGCTTCATCAGAAACTTCCCAGGATTCTTCTTCGTATTTTCTAAGGGCATGCGTGTTTTGAAAATTATATCGAAGGACTCAACTCATTCAACAGTGGATCATCAAAAATTTGGTTAATGGTAGGAACAACCCAACAAGAGACCAGCTCTAAACACAATAGCACAGAACTTGTGGATCATCAAAAAACCCTCAACTGAAACTTTATGTTCCAAATCCAAAGCAGTTGTACGTTCCATAAGAGAGCATTACAATGATGGTAAATAAGGGGCTTAATTGAATTGTTGAGACTAGTACAGTAGACTGCCTAAATTTCTTATGCAAACATCCTACAAGCAGAAAACTTTCAATCCTTTCATCAATTGCTCAACCAGACCTAAATCAATGCCAAACAGGGTCTAAAATCAATGCATGAACATGTTAAGCCTTCTATGTCAAATCCATTCAAATTTCAACTAGTTAAAGGGTTTTCTCAAAGCTTTCCTGAATCAAAGTAATGCTAATCAACCTTTCCAAATCTCCAACCATTGCAAAGAAACTGATGGAAAATCCACATGCCATAAATTACAGGTCAAGGTATAGATTTACTAATTAGGAAGACCAATTACGGGTCAAGGTATGACCCATGAAGGCACAGAAACCTATTATGACCAGAAAATTAACATTATGGCAAACCTATAATCTTCTTATATAGTTTTCTATTTGTTTCTAACTCACATCACAATTTCTTATATATGTATTCATGGGTAAAAGCCCAGAAATTCTGACACAGCTAAACCTGAAAGTGGGTAGAATGAATAAAAGAAAGCTTTATATCGGCAAAATATATATGAAAGAATTGATTCAGGAAAACAAAAGAGAACAAAATATTTAAATCCTTATGGATGTGAATGAGCATTTGCCAGAGATTTCTACTGAGGTTTGATTCCATCAGAGGGGGGTTGGGACTTACCTTGCGGTGTAGAGTCCTATACCACTGGTGGCACCCATTACAGAGAAAGAAGATAAATATTCCCAAAGTCCTAAGTCACTGAATTTAACACAGCCGGTAGCAAGCAGATCAAATAGTTTGAGCAAATAAAGAAAGAAGACAAATGAAAATAAATTAAGCAGTCAAACACCCATTACTCCAACTTCCCTTCTCTTCTCTTCATTAATAGAGACTGAAGAGATCAGTAAATTGATGATGATGATGATATATGCTTGCCCTGTGATCATTGCATTCCACACAACCAAATCCTTCCTCGCCATTCCATCAAAAATCCTCCTTGCAGACTCGAGATCACCACACTTGCCATACATATCAATCAACGCAGACCCAACAAACGAGTTCAGCTCCAATTTATGCCCCTCCACCAGAGTCTCCAAGGTCTCCGCATGCCACCAGGACGCTCACCAGAGTCACCTCATCCGCTCGAACCCCTCCGCCCTCATCGTGCAGAATAACTCGACCGCCTCCCTTGCGAATCCCATCCTGGCATACCCAAAATCATGGAATTCCAAGAAATCACATCCCTCTCACGGATTTCATCGAACACCTTGCGTGCGGAGCCCACCTGGCCGCATCTCGAATACATGGTGATCAAAGAGTGCTGGACGTGGTCGTTGGAGCGGAGCCCGAGCTTGAAGATGGACGCGTGGGCGGTCTGGCCGTGATGCAAGGACTGGAGGTTAGCGGAGGCGAGGAGGACGAAGGGGTAGGTGAAGTGGTTGGGCATGGCGCCGGATTTGATCATGCGGAGGTAGTAACGGAGGGCGAGGGAGTGGTTTCTCCAGCAAGTGACGAGGCTGCGGATCATGAGGTTGAAGGAGAAGTCGTTGGGGTGGGGGATTTGGGAGAAGAGGAGGGTGGAGTAGGGGAGGTCTTGGAGGCCGACGACGAGCTTGGAGAGGAGGTGGTTGGGCTTGTGGATGGAGGAGGTGAGCATGTGGGAGTGGATCTGCTTGAAGGAATCCAAGGACCTGCATTGCTTCAAGAGGCTCAGGATGCGGCGGCGGCGGCGGCGGCGATGGTGGTGGTGATGAGGTTCGAGTTCTTGAGCTCTTGGGGAGGGGTGGGTAGGGATTGAAAGAGTGGGAGGAGGGGAGGAGGTTTGGCCTTCGGCAGTCTGGATTTTAGCATCGTTTGATGCGGGCTTTGATTTTGGGTTGGCACGTGAGAGGATATGCTGGGTGCTGGTCTTAGATCTAATATGCTGTACATGATTTGAAAAATGGATCAAATATGCCATATATTTGGCCCATGTAGCCATACAAGAGGGGTCAATTGACTGGCCCCACTTAGGCTTTTATTTTATAACCTTGCTCCATGTCCATAGTCATGCAGCATTAGGCAAATGTGGTTCCCATACGTGACCATTTTTTAATTATATAATATATTTTTTTATATAATACATAATATATAAAATAATAAAATTTAAAATATTTTTTATTTTTTATTTTAATATTAATTCTTTTAAAAAAATATTAGACATGCAATTATTTATAATAAAAATATATTATTATTATAATTATTAAATTTTTTATTTTACTTTCTTTCTTCTCATTCAAATAAAAAATATTAAAAGTATAAATTTGGTGATGGAAGGGTAATCCATCACTTTCGTTACTAATATAGTGACGGATTGCTCTTTCGTCACTAATTTTGTGATGGATTAGTGACAGAAGGGCAATATGTCACTAAATTAGTGATGGATGAAGAAATCCATCACTAAATTAGTGACGGATTGCTCTTCCATCACTAAATTAGTGATGGATAGGGCAATCCGTCACTAAATTAGTGACGGATTAGTGACGGAAGGCCAATCCGTCACTAAATTAGTGACGGATGGGGCAATCCATCACTAATTAGTGATGGATTGCTCTTTCGTCACTAATTAGTGATGAATTAGTGACGAAAGGGCAATTCGTCACTAATTTAGTGATGATTTTCTCATCCATCACTAATTTTGATGGATTAGTGACAGAAAATAATTCGTCACTAATCACTAATTTGTGATGGATTAGAGACGAAAAGTAATCCATCATTAAGTTAGTGACGGATTGCCTCATCCGTCATAAAATTAGTGACGGATTGCCCAATCCGTCACTAATTAGTGATGGATTAGTGACGGAAGAAACATCCATCACTAATCCATCACTAATCCATCACTAATTTAGTGATGGATTGCTCTTCCATCACTAATTTGTTATGGATTAGTGACGAAAGGGCAATCCGTCACTAAATTAGTGATGGATTTCCCATCCATCACTAATTTTGATGGATTAGTGGCGGAAAATAATTCGTCACTAATTAGTGACGATTATTTTCCATCACTAATTGTGACGGATTAGTGACAAAAAAGCAATCCTCACCAAGTTAGTGACGGATTGCTCTTCCGTCACTATTTGTTATGGATTAGTGACGGAAGGGCAATCCGTCACTAAATTAGTGACGGATGTGATAGTCCGTCACTAATTTAGTGACAGTTTAGTGACGAAAAACTAATCCGTCACTGATTTTAATTTTTTGTCACTATTTTGTTACTAAAACCGTCACAATTTAGTGACGAAAATTTCCATCACTAATTTTCGTCACTATTTTGATATTTTCTTGTAGTGTAATATCGAGCTAGCAAGATCGATGTTATACATAATAAATCTAATTAATGATATTATTGATTAAGCTGTTATAGAAGAAAAAAGTTATATTAGAAATGCATTATTGGCTATATCAGATACTTATCTTGGTGAATTTGTATATTGATTCGGCGTAATACATAAGCTCTTCGTTCTGTAATATTGTTGTTATTTGTTGAATGCATATGCTTATATCTCCTATATTTAAATATGCATGTAATTGATACTATTGTCAAATATTAGACTTGTATTCAATTAGATATGAAAATATCATAATCTATTGATATTTTTTATGAGTATTTATACATATAATACATGTTAGGGATTTTAACTAGGCTAAGGCTCATATTATTTGTATTTTTTTTATAGAGCTTAAAGCATTTAGGCTTGATGGCTATGATCAAGTTGGAGTGACATTTAAGTAGATAAAGACAAATTAGATCATCTAATACTAGCTTTTGTTATTTCTTAATTTATAATCCTTACAAGTTAAATAGTATTTAATTCAATTTTAATGTACTAATAATTAATAATTTAATAAAAAAATCATAAAAAATTTAAATTATATAAAAAATAGTCTTTATATAATTTCTAGAGCACCACCTAAGGTCTATAATGATGCTACTTTAATACCCTATCATCACTTAGAAACTCTTTGGTTTGGTTTAGATTTTTCATCTACCATTTTAAAATCATGATATTTTCTATTAATATTGGTCCTTTCTAGCATTACCGGGCTACAATTTTACTTGATAAGCATCGAGTTGGACTTGTGAAAGCTAAACTTCCTCTTCCTTGAAAGTATTTCGGAATCTCTCTAAAACACCTCCAAGGAAGGATGACCCAGTTCCCAATTTAGACATGAAAGAAAAAGGACAGGCCTAGTGGCAAACCGTCTAATCCTCCTATTGCTTTAGAGATCCATGCCAAGGCTAATGTCATTAAATCCAATAGAAACAAACCTATGAATTTAAGGGTCCCTTAGAAACCTCTCATCTTCCTCTACCCCTCGGAAGATCATTACAAAGGGCTTACTTTGTGCATGGGTATCCATCACATAGCTACCTAGGTAGGTTTCCAAAAAAAGGACTTCTCCGGTCAAAAGACAAACCTATAGGCTCCTTAAAAAGTAACAAGCCGAGATGATCAAAAAGCCAACTGGCCCAGCTCACTTGATGAATGTATTTCTACTAAGAAAACAACTTTATACATCGCTTTCTATGCATGAAGGCATGCATCGAGCCATATGCCATGTGGACACGTATGTCATGGTCTATTGAACTGTGGCATGCCCGTACAAGCATGCTCGGTGTGTGCCTATGTGCAGCAAAGATGATGCACGAAGACATTAATTTTCTTCTATTAAATCCAAGATGAATTAATCTGGCATGACCAAGATGAATCTAGCATGCCAATCCATGGACCGATGGCTTGGGATTAGAGCCTATATTCATATCTATTCTGATTGATTATTCTTTTCCGCATACCCCAGTGAAAAAGGATGCTTTGTGATGATGAGCAACATTAGTTTAGCTGTGGCGTGGGGATGTGGACCACTGGTTAGATTAGATTTATATGTAAGGAGTGTTGATACGACTGATTCACTAGTATGCATGTATTATAAAAGTATACTAGTATGATGATTCTGAGTATAGTATATAGGTGATATAGTCTAATATCATAAATGATAAAAAGTTGCTAACTAATTTTTTTACATTGGATACATAATTTTATAGCATGATGTTTTGTAACATAATTTATTTTGTCATATTCATTATTTACTATTATATAAATTTTTTACTACATATCGATATCTGAATGTGTAAGAATTTTTATTGAGCTATGAGCTCATATCATATTAATATATCTTTTATAAAATGGAGAATTTGAAGACCGAGCAAGGCTTGAGACTTGTTGGGAGAGGTATTATGTTGATAGTTTGTAATTTCATACTATTATTATTACAAACTTTTTTATACTTTTGATGATAATGGATTATATATTCAGTTAGTTTGATATTCGAGTATATATGTGTTGAGAATAATGTCTTGCATGTCCTTAAGGTTTTGTTTTAAGTATATGTGGCTGTGTGATGATCCTCAAGCTGGGTAAAGTGGGTTCAGGCCATGATAATATGTACATACATATGTAGATAGAGAATTACATAGGAAGGCAATAGGTAGAATATTCCTTTAGTCTATCTTACATCATACATTGAAATCAGATCAATCATTACGATTTTTGACATTTAAAAAATATAATAAATTTAAATATTTTAATTTGCACATCTCTATAAATAACTAAAATTATGTGCATGCCCTCTTAAATTTATAATTTATATCTAATTTTTTAAATATATGCATCCTAATAATTTTATTTTCTATATAGTTTTATTTATATATATATATATATATATATATATATATATGTGTGCGTGTGTGTGCGCATAAAAAAGATAATATTATAGTAGTGTGATAGAAAAAGGGTTAGGCCACGGTATTACACTTTGAGGTGCATGAAACTATCATTCTTGGTGTCGTGCATTGCAAATGAACTTATCATGCATGATCCAATGGTGGCTCATTCCGCATCGAACCATCAAATGGTTCGTGGGACGTATCAATGTTTTAAAAATTGGATCAGATTGGTTGGTTCAATCAGAATTGATCATCAGTTCGGTTGATTTTATTATTAAAGTTAATTTTTATATGATTCGATAAAAATTAAAAAAATTTATTAAACTGATCGAATTTCAACCAGTTCAACCTGATTTTAATTTTTTTAAAATTTTTATTTAAATTATATTTATATTTTATTATTTTATATATTAAATTAAAATTTAATTATATATTATTTGATTCGATCAAATTAATTTATTAATTTGATCAATTAATTTAAATTTAAAATATTAAAATTAATTTATTGTCCGACCTAACTTCAAAACATCGCAAATCTTTTCGAGCATCACATTTCTTGCAGGTAAGTTTTGCATTGGAATAACGAATCACTTGGAAAATCAACAATTTTAAAGCCACTCCTTTATTCCGTTCAACAGCTGTATCATCTACAAGCTCGGCAGCTGGAATCATCTTTTTGCGTTCTTCCACGTTGCTTTGGATTTTCCTCCAACTTTTGTCAGAGAAAGACAAGCTCGTGGAAGACAGAGAACCTCCCAACCTGTAAAGAGGTCATACGCGAAAAGCAACTTGTCACGACCCAGAGGAGCGAACTTTAGCCCAGAAGGCCCCACTAAGGAGTCTAGCGTAACCTTTCGTCACCGAGAATGCAAATTAGCAGCAGTATTCCATCAGCCAAAAGGTGACGTTTGTAGCACTCATCGTATCAGCTAGGAACTGTCTAGAAGTGCAGGCGTTGAGTAACTAGATTGTTGTTTATTGAAAATAAAAAAAAGGAAAAAAAAAAGCACGCATATCAATAATGTTGGCAGCTTCCTTGCTCTATTCTTATTAATTTGATATCCGGTGGGCCAAGGCCATGCTAATGTACCTTGCATCTGCATGGTATCAGCATAACCTATAGCTTTATATGTTGATGAGGCCTTATGTTGAAATAGGAAGAAAAATATTAAGAAATAATGATTTTATTTTTTTATTGATTAGTGAATATATATACATAAAATTGGATATATAAAATTAAAAAATGATCCTAAAATTATGATTAATTCTCTAATAATGGCTAGAATTTAAAATTTAAAAAAAAAGCTGAACAAAAATAGAAAACTATCCTAGAATTACGGTTAATTCTCTAATATGCCTCCTTAATATGGAGCTTTGAGAAGATGCCAATCTTGACCCGTAATTCTTGAAAGCGGCTTTATGGAAGCGGTTTGGTAAGAATATCGATAAGTTGATTTGCTGAGAAAATATGATCAATACGAAGAGCACCTGATTGAACTTGATCCTGAATAAAGTGATAGTCAATTGCCACATGTTTCATGCGCGAATAAGAGACTGGATTAGAACAGAGATAGGTGGCACCAACATTGTCACAATAGATAATAGGTTGTATAGGAAGGATGACACCAACCTCTATGAGAAGGGAACAAATCCAATTGATTTCTGAAGTAGTGGTTGATACTCGTCTTCTGTGGATGACCGAGCAACTGTATGCTATTTCTTGGATGACCAAGAAATAGGATGACGATCAAGATAGACAATATAGGCACTTGTAGAGGTATAATCATCTTTGTTGCCACCCCAATATGCATATGAGAAGGCATGAAGCGAAAGTGGATTTTTCTTATGAAGAAATAATCCATGAGTTAATGTGCCACATAGATATCGAAGTAGTCGTTTGCAGCATTCCAATGTTCAAACGTTGGGCAATGCATGAACTGAGAAAGCTTGTTAACAGCATATGCGATGTCTAGGCGAGTGAGGCAAAGATTTTATAGACTGCCAATAATTGTTTTATATTCTGTTTTGTCAGCCAAAGCTAAATGAAGTGTGAGATTTTCATCTGTAGCAAGTGGTGTAGCAACAGGTTTTGCACCAAACATTTTTATCCGATCAAGAAGATCAGTGATGTAGCACTTTTGAATAAGCAATAAAATAGATGGAGTGGTGAGAACCTCAATGTTGAGAAAATAAGACAAAACATCAAGATCCTTGATTGAAAATCTTTGTGCCAAAAGGTCGATGTAGCGCTGAATAATATCGGTGTTGGTACCTATGATAATAATATCATCCACATAAATAAGTAGATATATAGTAATGTTATCGGAGTGAAGAATGAAGAGAGAAGTGTCTGCATGAGAGTTTGTGAACCCAGACTCAATGAGGAACTGGTGAAGTTCAAGATACCAAGCTCGTGGAGCCTGCTTGAGTCCATATATAGCCTTCTTTAATTTGCATACATGTGTTGGATTGTCTCTATCAACAACTCCGGAAGGCTGGCCATATAGACATCTTCAGAAAGATGGCCTTGAAGAAAGGTATTATTAACATCCAACTGTGGTAACTGCCAACCTCTACTAACTGTCAGGCTTAGAACAAGGCGTATTATTGTCGGCCTGACAACTGGACTAAAGGTTTCGTGATAATCCACTCTAGGTCACTAATGAAAGCCTTTTGTAACTAATCTGGCTTTGTACCTTTCAACAAAACCATAAGAAAATCATTTAATATAAAAGACCCACTTACATCCAACAAGATTCTGTAGAGAAGAAGATGAAACAAGCTCCCAAGTTCCATTCCGAACAAGAGCATCAAATTCATCATTCATAGCTTGTCTCCATATGGGTTCTTTTAGGGCTTAGTTAACAGTATGAGGCTCAATGTCTGACAGTTGAGAAAGGATAGCAATGAGATTCATTTTGGTTAGGGGCTTGTGGATGTTGTTTTTTGCTCTAGTAATTATGGGATGGGCATTTTGATGGGTAGTTTGAGCTATGGTTGAAGCAGAAGAGGTCTCAGAATTGTATGGTTATGGTGGTAAACAGTCAACCGTGGTTGCTTGCCGGTCACCCGAGCTGTATACGAGTAAAGGGAGGTTTGTGGACAGAGAGTGACGGTCAATTGGTGAGGAGGGGCATTCGACTGTTTGGGCATTTTGTGATGGATGTTGACATGAGGAATCCTTTTATGGAGGCGTATTGAGTGAGCCACTTGAAGTGGGTAAAAGTTGGATAGGGGGAAGCTCTTTGGAAGTGATTTCTAGGGTGGGACGAGCTAGATGGGATAGGCAAGTGGTAAAGAAAAAAGAGTTTTCAAGAAATTTAACATGATGAAAAATATATGTTTAGAAGTGGATAGATCAAGAAAATATAGGCACTTTGCGTTGGAGAGTAACCAAGAAAAAATACAAGGAGCGGAATGAGAGTCAACTTTATGTTTGGAATAAGGACGAAGCCATGGATAATATAAGCAACCGAACACCCGAAGTTTAGTGTAGTGGGTTGAGACTCAAAGAGTTTTTCAAAAGGAGATTAAAGATGTAGTGTGGGTGTGGGTATACGGTTGATGAGATATATAGCAGTGGCAAAGGCGTAAGTTTAATAAGTTAGAGGCATCGATGCATGAGTGAGAAGAGAGAGACCAGTTTCAACAATATGGTGATGACGTCGTTCGAAAAGTCCATTGTGTTCTGGTGTATGGGATGGTGTAATAAGATGGGATATACCATTGGTGAAGAAAAAACTATCAAGGGCTTGATATTCGCCACCATTATCTGAATAGAGAGTAACAATTCGGTGTTTAAATTGATTTTTGACTAATGCCTTGAAGGGCAAAAAATATCATACATATTAATTTCCGTTTAAGTGGATAATACCAAATATACCATGTATAATTATCAACAAAAATAATATAGTACTAAAAACCATCAATAGAATAAATAGGAGAGGTCCATACATCAGAAAAGATAAGTTCAAGCGGATGGATGAGGTTAAGGTAGAAGAAGAAAATGGAATTTTATGACTTTTATTACATGAATAGGCATTGCAATTATGTGTGAAAGAGGATAACGGGCTAGACAATGGTAAAGAAAACTTGAAAACAATATTTTTCATAATACTAAATGATGGATGATCTAGTCTAGAGTGCCACTCGAACGAAGTGGTCTTGACACTAGAAAATGCAAGCAACGGAGAAGAGGTAACTGAAGGGGATGGAGAAGAGGTAACTGAAGGGGATATAGTTGGCCACTCATATACGCCATCCTTAGGTTCACCCATCATAAGAATTGCCCCGTGTTTAAATCCTTCACCTGAAATGCAAAGGGTGAGAACTCAACAAAAACATGGTTATTAGTGCAAAATTGATATATCGAAAGTAGGTTCTTTTTCATGGAAGGGACACAAAGAACGTTTTGTAAATTAAAAGAGCGAAAGAAAGTAGGTATGGTGGTAGAACTAGTATGTGTGATGTGAAGAGCAGATCCATCGCCAATCATAACATCATCAGATCCTTGATACGGGTATGAAGAGAAAGATTGCTCAAGTCAGATGTAACGTGGTGAGATGCTCCACTATCCAGCAGCCAAATAGGAGTAGTGTTGTTGCCGAGAACAGCATGATTGGCTCATGGTTGATAGGGTGTGGATGGGCAATATCTGTGAGAACCTGAGGATGAGGTATTAAGGATTGTTGATTAGTGACAAGCCGAAATATCGGGCATCGTTTGGCAGTGTGTCCTTGAATGCCGCATACTTGACATTCAAATAAGGTTTGGGTTGGTGTTGATCATGAGGAGAAAGCACATTGGTAGGGTTTGGTTGTTGTGGATTGGTGGCGGAAAAGATCGCATCGGAAACCATCGAGGAAAAAAAAAAGAAATACGCCCAAGAAGATTAGGCTTTGATACCATGTTGAAATAGAGAGAGAAATATTAAGAAACAATGGCTTCACTTTTTCATTCATTAGGAGTGAATATATATACACAAAATTGGGTATACAAAAATAAGAAACTATCCTAAAATTATGATTAATTCTTTAATATGGCTAGAATTTAAAATTTAAAGAAAAGTTGTACAAAATAGAAAACTATCATAAAATTATGATTAACTCTCTAATAATAATTAAAATTTAAAATTTAAAGAAAAGCAGATAGAAAATTATTTTAGAATTATGATTAATCCTCTAATACCTTATTCTTTTATTAAAGAGCAAGCACGCAATTACATGAATTACCGGATCAGTTGCCAGCTGGGTAGTTTGCTGCTGCCCCAGCTATAAATAGGACCCGGTAGCCTTTGCCGGTTAATTAAATATTCAAGCTGCAACAACCATCCCACCACCACGCTTGATTCCCAATGAGTTCTCAAGACATTGCAAGCCATCCCCCAGTGGAAGGCGGGGAGACGCCCGACAGCGCCGTCGTGGAAAATTTGTTCAAGAGTGCCATGCATGGTATGTGGAAAGAGGCGGCGGACATCTACGCCCAGAACAGGAAAGTCCGTGAAACCAAGATCACCTGGGTTGGGGATACTTTGCTGCATCTGGCCACATCGAGCGGGTTGAAGACAATGTGATGCTGTTCTTGGCCTGCCTTGAGAAAGAGGACGTTGGCCATATACATATGATATTGGAGATCAAAAACGATAGCGAGGATACGGCGCTCCATATCGCCGCCGCACTTGGGATGGAGGACGTGTGCTTGGCCATGGCCAGGTTGCACCCCGAAATGGTGGTCAAAAATCGCAACCAGCGCGGAGAAGCGCCCCTCTTCAAGGCTGTGCGCCATGGCCACAAGAAAGCCTTCTTTGCCCTGCAGTCTGTATTGGAGACCCACGCCGTTCCGATCCCTATTGTCAGGAGGGAACATGGCGAAACCATCCTCCATAATGCCATATTCGCAGAGCACTTTGGTAAGTACATTTTAAGGGTAAATTTTAGTTGCAGTCAGATATATGAGAATATCCTTCAAGACTATCGCGTCTCTGGATCTTAAAAAAGAAAAAAATCAAATAAAAAAATAAGAAAAAAAATTATTGTGTCCGCAGTGGCTTTATATATATATTATCGTCACGAACACCTCTCCTTTCATATTGCTGGCGCTTGTGCAAAGTAACTAGCAGGTGTTTGCCGACATTGTTGAAGCATGGGCCCTAATTTGCATCATTCAATTCTGATCATGTGGTGCATATATAGATCTGGCCTGGGAGATCATACACATGCATCCAGATCTGGTGGACAAAGTAAACGAGAGTGGGGAGACGCCTCTTCATGTCCTGGCCGACATGCCGCTGGCTTTCAAAAGTGGGACCCGCTTCAGCCTGCTTGGCAGTGCAATCTACTATTGTAAGTCCCTCTCGCGTTTGTTAGTTCATTTCTTTGTATATTTATTATTTATAGGGCAATTTTTGAAGAGTGGATCGTTCTCTTTCTAACCTTGGAGTATAGCACGCATTCGATCAGCCCCAAGTCGTGTGGAGATGCGGAAGCGAGATGATATCCTTGCTGAAATTTCTGCAGCAGAATTTTGGATCTTGATCTTGGTAATCTTCCCAGATTGATTAGCAACTAGAATTTTCTTGGTTTCTTGCGCCCCAAGATTGTAAGAGAGGGTCGTGGCCTCTCTTCTTCCTCACGTGAACCTTCAGATCTGATCCAGAAAATCAAGAGACGTTGCCCAAGAAGAAGATGCTGCTAGGGTTTCTTCCTTCTCCTTCTTTGAGAGAGGCGGTTCCAAGAAGATGGCTAGGGCAGAGATGGCAGCAATAAAACCCTAGAAATCTAGGGCATCTATACGTGAGAAAGAGAGAAAGACGTGGATAAAAAAGAAAAGGAGAGGGATAGCTTATTCTAGGGAGAAAAGGGTTTTTTTTTCATTCATCTATAATCATCATCGTTACATGACTATATATAACCCGTCCCCATGACGGCCACCAAAATAAAACCAGCACCACACATGAACCGGTGCCTTATTATATGGATAATAAACCCTAAAAAACTCTTGGACCAACCCACACCTTGGGCCCAAACCCAGCCCAATGATAGACTAGCCCCTCAAGACCCAACAACCTGGGCCTTAACCCTGTGGAGCCTACAAACCTCTACCCTAGGATTTAAGCTTTGGAGTACCACACCAGGCTCTACAATCTCCACCTTGGTGCTTCAAAGCTGCTGAAAAATCTGCACATTCCCTCAGACCCATCAGTGTCACACATGAGAGAAAGCTATCCCATGGAAGAGTCTTCGTAAGTGCATCTGCCTGGTTCTTCTTTGTATGAACTTTTACCAGCTCCACTTCACCTTCTTCCACCAATTCTCTGATCCTGTGATACCTCACATCTATATGCTTTGTGCGTGCATGATAGATTGGGTTCTGAGCCAACTGCAGGGCACTCTGACTATCACTGTGTAACAATACTGTACCCTGCTTCACCCCATTTCCATGATGAGTCTCTTCAACCAAAGAGCCTCCTTGGCAGCTTCTGTAATCCCTATATACTCAGCTTCTGTTGTAGACAAAGCTGTAATAGGTTGAAGGGTTGATCTCCAAGAAATTAATCCACCATACATGCTGAACACATACCCTGTGGTAGACCTTCTTGTATCCAGATCACCTGCAAAATTTGCATCCACAAATCCTTCCAATGGACCTAATGACTTACTTGGGATATTAGATTTCTCCTTAGATCCATCTTGCTGCCCAAAAATTAGACCAAGTCCACGAGTTCCCTGAAGGTACCTCAAAATCCACTTGAGTGCCTTCCAGTGCTCCTTCCCTGGGTTCGCCATGAATCTGCTCACCTGGCTCACTGCATATGCTATGTCAGGCCTGCAACACACCATAGCATACATAATGCTGCCCACGGCACTGGCATATGGAACTCTCTCCATGTACTCTTTCTCTTCATCTGTCTGGGGGTTCTGTAACTTAGAAAGAGACATGTGACTAGCCAAAGGTGTTCCAACTGGTTTGGCCTATCCATCCCAAACCTCTCCAACACCTTGTGAATATATCCACCCAATGACAAGTGTAGAATTCCCTTGGTCCTATCTCTGTAAATTTCA
>UESW01004162.1:753393-931283 GCA_900491605.1 Calamus simplicifolius | reverse complement strand
AATGTCGATCGACCCTCTTATGATGAGCTTGTTCAGCAGCTTCAGCAAGCCAACGAAAAGATCGGCACCATGTCCTCAGTGCTAGAGAATGTTATGGCCCGCATGACTGCGATTGAGACTTCACAGGTTACATCGTCGAGCAACCCTCCACCTTCATCTTCCACTGACATCTTGGATGAGAGAGATTGAGTTGTATCTTCCACTGACATCTTGGATGAGAGAGATTGAGTTGTCTATGCATTGTTCACTCTTTTATCTTTTTTTTAAGCTGATATCAAATACTTTACTTTGGTTTAAAACATTTCGGTTGTATTTGGATTTTGAACTTTGTTGATGTATTTATTAATGCTATTTAGTTTCATGAACTTTAATTTAGAGTCATTCGTAACTAATTTGGCTTTCCACAACGAATTTAATATTAGGAACAAGTTATAATTGCAATAATTTTAAATGAATTTGCAATGAAAATAAATTTATTTAGCAACGATCTCTTTTCTGCAATGAAACTAAGTTCATTGCAGAAACTCATATTCAGTAACAAATTTAACTAAAAAAAACATTCGTTGCAGCAAACATTTAGCAACGAATTTTGTTTCAGCAACCAAAATAAATTTGTTGCAGAAACTTGACTTCAGTAATGAATTATCATATTTTTTTGAAAGTAGTAGCAACGAATTTTCTAGATTCTGCAACAAATATTTTCGTTGCAAAAAGTAGACTTTCTGTAACGAATTGTATTCATTGCTAAAAGTAGTGATTTGAGCTTCAGCAACCAACTTTCTGTAACGAATCGTAACGAATATAAATTCATTGCGAAAAGTTTTCCGCAACGATTTTAGCACTTTCAGTAATGAAAAAAATTCATTGTTGAAAGCCAAAAATCTTGTAGTGCACCACTAATGCACCCTTGGTTATCCTCAAACATCCACTCCCCGGCTGGCTTCTAAAAGCATACCCATGCTTCTCCAGGTAGCCCAAAGAAATTAGATTCTTCTTCAACTCTGGGACATGTTTGACATTGGTCAAAGTCCTTATAACCCCATCATACATCCTCACCCTTATGCTTCCAACTCCAGCAACCTTACAAGGATGATTATCACCAAGGCATACACTCCCTCCATTAGATTCTTCATAAGTTGCAAACCACTCCCTATGCGAAGTATAATGGTGAGAACAGGCTGAGTCGAGTGTCCAACAACTATCACACTTCTTGGTCCCATCTGAAACTACCAGTACATCATCTTCACTGTCTTCAGATGAATTTGCACCACCATTACTGGTTGAACCTCCTTGGAAATGCCCTTCCCCTTCTCATTCTTCAGAAGTGGGCAATTTCTTTTCAGGTGACCAATCTGATGACACTTGTAACACTTCCATGCTTTCTGCTTGCCCCGAGACTTAGATCTGTCTTTGGACTTACCTCTAACCTTTTCCCAGGGTCTTCCTTGTCTCTCATTCACAGCAAGTACCTCTGTGTTAGAGTTTCCCATGCGGATCTTTTCTCTTTGCTGGTTTGATCTCAGCACCCCCACAACCTCTTCATAATTCAGGGTCTCCTTCCCATACACCAAGGTTGTAATCAGACCATCATAGGAACGGGTAGCGAACACAACAAGATGAGGGTCTTGTCTTCTTCATCAATTTTTACATCAAGGCTCATCACCTCTGAGCACACTTGATTGAATTTCTGAATATGGGCCACAAGATCTCCTCCCTCAGGCATTCTCAAGCTGTACAAATGTTTCTTCAACCACAACTTGTTTGTCATGCTCTTTCCCATGTAAGTGTTCTCTAAAGTTTTCCAGAGCCCCCTTGCCGTGGTCTGCGTGCAAATCTCCGGCAAGACTTGATCAGCCAAGCACATCCTGATTGTGCTAAATGCAATCTCCTCTAACTCCTCCCAATCCTCACGACTTACATTATCCGGTCTTTATTTCACCAAGACCTTATAAATCCTTTGCTGTACCAATAAATCCTTCACCCTTTGCTGCCATAGGGTGAAGTTTCCCTTGCCATATACTTTTCAAAATCGAATTTAAAGCTACTAGATGCCATATCCAACCAAGAAACAATGCACACAACAAAAACAGAAAATTAAACTTGCTGCAGAAATTTCTGGTTTGATATCTTACCAAGAAACGCCCAAGATCCAATCTTTTCTCCACCAAATCACCGAGGCTCTGATACCAAATGAAGAGTGGATCGTCCTCTTTCTAACCTTGGAGCATAGCACGCATTCGACCAGCCCCAAGTCATGTGGAGATGCGGAAGCGAGATGATATCCCTGCTGAAATTTCTGCAGCAGAATTTTGGATCTTGATCTTGGTAATCTTCCCAGATTGATTAGCAACTAGGATTTTCCTTGGTTTCTTGCACCCCAAGATTGTAAGAGAGGGTCGTGGCCTCTCTTCTTCCTCACGTGAACCTTCAGATCTGATCCAGAAAATCAAGAGACGTTGCCCAAGAAGAAGGTGCTGCTAGGGTTTCTTCCTTCTCCTTCTTTGAGAGAGGCGGTTCCAAGAAGATGGCTAGGGCAGAGATAGCAGCAATAAAACCCTAGAAATCTAGGGCATCTATACGTGACAAAGAGAGAAAGACATGGATAAAAGAGAAAAGGAGAGGGATAGCTTATTCTAGGGAGAAAAGGGTTTTTTTTTTTCATTCATCTATAATCATCATCGTTACATGACTATATATAATCCGTCCCCATGACGGCCATCAAAATAAAACCAGCACCACACATGAACCGGTGCCTTATTATATGGATAATAAACCCTAAAAAACTTCCTTGAACCAACCCACACCTTGAGCCCAAACCCAGTCCTATGATAAACTAGCCCCCTCAAGACCAAACAACCTGGGCCTTAACCCTGTGGAGCCTATAAACCTCTACCCTAAGATTTAAGCTTTGTAGTACCACACCAGGCTCCATAATTTTTTCACCCCAGAAGTAAAGCCACTTCCCTTTTGGAAAGGGTATGGACGGAGGGGGATTAGAATTTAGAACCCATCCTAACTTTTTGAACTACTGATCCTACATTGGAGCTGTTCTCGGGACATGCCGACAAAATTGATATCTTTACAGTAGCTTGGATTATAGGAAGGATTGAGAATATGTAAATAGCACGAGCACATGGAGATGGATAGAATGACGACACTCCTTTAATCACTTGGAATAACATAGGTAGGCTAATCAATGAAAAGTCAACATGGGAAAATGGAGGAAAGAGGAAAAGAACGTTTTATGCAAGAATGGGGGCAAGGCAGTGACACTCAGAGAAAGCAAGCGATGTCTATTATATTATATCTCTAAATATTTGGCTCTACTTATAGATGCCTTGATCTATGATCTCTGGTTAGGATTAAGGTCCTAGCTAGGACTAGCACAAGCGCATCAAAGCTCTTGCTAGATATAGGCAATTGCATCTCGAAGGGAATTGTCATAACCTAATGAATCAATCCACTAAATGCCAATGGCCTCCAATAGCTAATTAATAACCTATTAGTGCATATTAATTCTTGTGGTTATACTTTAGAACAAATTGTTAAAAATATAGATTAATGACAAGAAAGTAAACCAAAGGCATCATGAATATGTATAGATTGTCATGCTAATCTTAGCCCCATAAGCACAGTTGCAAGTCTTATCTAACTAAAACAATTCATGGTCGGGTAGGTCTCTACTAGCTAGAGATGGTATAAATAATAGAAATGATATTTTGCTAACGAAATGGCAAATATTTAGAAAGATAAAAGTGAATCACAATACAAATCTTTCAACCCTACCATCTCTCGTATCAACAAAACGAATAAGTGGTCCGAATATAAATCCCTCAATCCAACTCCGGATGGAAAGATTGAAGATCCCTATATATCTTCTCAATACATGTAACTAAAGAATTTATAACATCTAATACATAATTTACTATAAATTAAAAACTAAGATGCAAATTTAGTGATTATAGTTTATTTAAATTTTTTTTTTGGAGGGATAGCAAATGGATGGTTTGTTTACAAATGATGAAAATCAAAAATATATTTAATTTACCTACTTACAAATATCAAACTATAACTCTTTTTATTTGAGAAATATAGAGCAAGTGTAGTAAAGAAAATTATATAGTGCCAGAGACATGGCAGAATGTCAATGTTAGTACATATTTGGACAAACTTCCAATTACTCACTACAATAAATTTCTGCTTTACCGACGCTAAAAATGTCATTTGTCGACGCTTAAAAGCGTCGGCCAATATTGTCCCGACGCTTTTATGCGCGTCGAGATACTGGGAGTGAATACGTTATTTGCCGACGCTTTTGAAAGCGTCAGCAAAGCGTCGTATTGTACCGACGCTTAAAAGCATCGGTAAAATTTGATCTAGCGACGCTTTAAAGCGTCGGCAAAATAAATTATTCTGATGCTATTTAACAGCTATTGCTCTAGCCGACGCTTTAAAGCGTCCGCAATAATTATTATTTTTAAAAAAAAAAAAAATAAGATCCAGCTCACCTTCTCTCTCATGGTACCCCCTCCCCAGCGTTGCTGCCTCCCGTTCCGTTGCAGCTAACAACGCCTAAGTAATCCTCCTCCGTTTCCTCATCATTTTTTCTTTCAAGTCTGCTTCGTTCTCTTCTTTTTTTTTTTTTCTTTCTTTCAAGTCACCCAACAGCATGGTGGAGGAAACCCAGCCCCCGTCCTCCCTGTCTTGCTCCTCTTTGCCGCCATTCTTTTTTTTTTTTTTGGCAGCTACTTTGTATTAAAAAAGAATGCCATTTTTTTTTGATAGAAAGAAAGATCATAGAAATACAATATCAAAAGTGATGGCAGGCCTTCATGGAAGAACAAATGAATACGCCACAGCAAAGCCTCCAGTCCTCTATGTTTTTATAACTAATCTCGCGTACATGAAGACAAAGCAAGGGGGAAGGAAAAGCATACGACGTGTCTAGCCAGCAAAAGCAAGGCCAGGAAGCAAATTCCCATCACTACCGTCTGCCATGACCACTGCACAAAACCACACAAAGCTTCTTCTAGTTAAAATTACTGAAGGATAACTCTGTGAAGTCATGGAGGAGGAGAGTTTAATTATTTTGATTTGTTTGTGGTAATGACTGACCAACCTCATCAGTCTTGTGGAAAACAGAGCTCATAACAGAAACCAAGCCCATCTGTTTGGTGAAATGAACGATCCCCAGCATGCTTTTGAGCTGCTGAAGAGAGAATATGATGGCTGCGCAGCATGCTTTGAGCTACCCAGAATCGAGTACACGAGCGGTGGCACGAAGCTCGAATCTGCCATTAAAATTTAGCCTACTACTTGTACCCATTAATTCGATTCAGGAGATCGAGTTTGAGTTTGAGGACGAGGCTTACAGAGGCCAATGATCGGAGGCAGGTTGGCAAGCTGGGCATAGCTGATTCCCTGCAGCGAAGCGAAGCATACATGTCGAGCTAAACTGGCGGACAGCCCAATCTATTACACGGACCACTTTGTCTTGTACAAGAACCACACACTAAGCTGCCTTCCCCGTGTGGCACAGCCCAGATACGCACTAAAAAGCCGATCGCGAAAGGCGATGGGTTCCACGCCAGCTCACACATAGAATCAAACACCTTTTAGTCAAAATAAGCCGGATCGACTTTGCGGACGGTGGAGCCCACCACCCACCCGTTCGTCCTCTAACCGGTGCGGCGTGCACGCCCCACACCCCGTCCAACCAGCCGCCCCTCCCTCATCCCCTCTCCCTTCCTCCAAAAGCCCACCCCGCCACCCCCCTCCCTTCTCGATCCGGCTCGTCTCGACTCCTCTTTCTTTAGACTTTGTTTGTTGTTTTGCGTTGTTGTTGTTAGTAGGGAAGCTACAGCCGAGGGGCTTGTTCGGACTGGCTAACCAACACGAGCTAGGCAGTTCTGGAGTCGGAGGAAGAGAAGAACAAGTGGGTGGTGCGAGCCCTGTATGAGGCGCTAAACACGCGGGACGTGGAGAAGGTGCACCAGCTGCTGGCCCCGGACCTCGAGTGGTGGTTCCATGGCCCGCCTTCCCACCAGCACATGATGCGCCTGCTCACCGGCGCTTCTCCAGAGGAGTCCTTCGAGTTCCCCCCTCTCCATCGAGGCCTTCGGTTCCACCGTTCTCGTCGAGGGTACCGACCGAGCCCGCTCCGTCTACTGGGTCCACGCCTGGACCGTGAGCGCGGATGGGATAATCACCCAGCGAAGCGAAGCATACATGACGAGCGGGCGGTGGAAGCGTCGTCCATCTTCCACCCAGCGAAGCTCAGCCGCTCCCTACTGGCCAGCGACTGCTCCACCCCTTGCCGCCACTTCCGGCACACTCTGCTCGCCCTTTTTCCTCAAAACAAAAAGAAAAAAGAAAGAAAAAAAAGAAATATTCATTCATTTCATAAGACCGCCGGACCATTCAATCGAAATCATCGAACACAAAATAAATAAGAAGAAGAAGAACAAAAAGAACAAGGGTGCTCACTACGCGAGGTTTCGGAAGAAAGAGAGGAGGGAGAAGACATGGGCGAGGAGATCCACCGGCAGCCGCTCTATCTCCGCCTCGGCGACCATCTCGCCCCCTGCCCGAGGAGGAATTGGGCAGAGAGAGGACAGATGGGGCGGAGAAGAAGAAGAGGTGTGCCCTGATCGGACAGCGGCTTTGAGTCTCTGCGGCGTCGAGAAGGAAATAGAGAAGAAGAGGCCAAGATTGATGGTTGCAACGGCGAGTTGGGAAGCAGGGACCAGCGGGTTGACGAAGACCGAGATGAGATCGACGGTGACGGAGAAGAGTGAGGGCCGACCGTGAGGACTTTAATGTCGAAGAAGCGGGGAGCACGGCCAAGCGGTGGACAGCGGGGTCGAAGGCGTGGCGGCCAGAGAAGAGGGACATTCGCTGTGAGGGCGGTCAGAGGTCAAGATCAGGAGAAGCAGAGAAGCTAAAGTGGGGAGGAAAGATTTTAAATCTCGGATGAGAGAGAAAGAAGTAGAAGCGGGAGAAAATAGCGCAAAATTTTTTGGCAAATTTTTTTGAAAGAAAATTGAAATACGATGCCGACGCTTTTTAGCGTCGGCATAGTATTAAAAAAAATTAAGATACCAATGCTAAAAAGTGTCGGCATTAGTTTAAAAAATTAATTATTTTAATTAAAATTTTTAATTAAAGTTAACGACGCTTTAAAGCATCGTTAAATTCTCGACGCTTATAAGCGTCGTTAACTGCTCGACGTTTTCTAATAGCGTCGGCAGATTTCGAATTTTTTCAACGCTTTCCCATAGCATCGAAAAAAGAGTTGTTATTCTTTCTTTTTTTATAGTGACTGATTGCATATTTACTGTTTTAAAGCCTAAAACCTTAGCTTGCAAAGTAGCATTCTTTGTTCTAATGTTTTCTAACTTTTTCCCTCTTCTTTCATCCATAGGCATACATGTGAATCCGCTCAAAGACAAATATTCAGAATACAAGAATAAATTCAGCAAAATAAAAACATTAGCAGTTTACCAAGCCAACATAATGGGAGACAGAAATTACCAGAGAACTACCAAGCATGCTACAATATCTTTACTTTCATAAAGCACATCTTCAAGAATATAGGTACATGCAAATGGCTAAATGATGCATTACTATTGATTCCTTTCAAGAATTGATATCAATATTACTCTATTAAAACCTTTTAAAAATGGTTTTTTCTATTCAATGAATTAATTTCATGTGGTTTAAATAAATTTCAGCAAGCTTGTTTTCTTAACTATTGGTATTTATCTTTTGCAAGTGTGCATGTATCATACAATTCATGTATCATATAGTTTTTCTTTTAGGTGTTATTTTGTTGTGGAATAAAAAGTGAGAAATAATAGCCATCTGGATATTGTAAATGGTATAGGACTTAGACAGAAAATTTATGATGTTTAGTAGAAGGAATAAGGTTGATATATATCCTAAGATGTTTGGTTAACTGTGAAAGTCAAGTGGATAGGTGAAATTTCATATGTTCTAGATAAAATTATCACTCTAGCAAAAATTGAAAAATGACTAAGTATATGAAAATTTATATCATGAAACATGAAGAACCAGCCTACTATTAATTTGACATACTGATTTCTTCAAAGTATTTCTTTCGGTGAGTTTTATCCTAAAAAATAAATTTCTATAAGCGGGGATTTAGGTCAAAGATTAATGAGTAGAATTATTAACCACAAACCAAATCTCATGCAAGTGGAACAAAGCATAAAAAAAAAACTATAGATGTTCATTTTTTCACCATGCCAAAGAGGGAGGTGTTTAGGTAGGGCACGAGATGTTATTACAACAGAGGAAGTATGGGATGCCAAAGAGCTAAACGACCCAAAACAAAGGATGCCCGGAGGTGCTGCTCTTTGATATGAAAATAGAGTAGAAGAAGAGAGCATGGGACTATATGGAGGTGCTAGGATTGAGGGTGCTCAAAGCAAAGCCAATAGTTCATCTTTATGATGTCCTACTTTCCATCCAATAGAGGTTTTGGTGCTCTAAGGCATGGAGATTGGGTGGAGAGGAAGGTAATGAGGAGAAAGAGAGTAATACTGTTTTCTCACTCTTTATTGCTCTCATGCAAGGCATTCATTCTGCAATGGGTAAAGCATTGATTGGATGGAATAAATTTATTCCCAAATCCATGGTGTAAACCTATTTGAGATGATGAGTAATTGAATAGGTTTATGATATGAGGTGGATTATATCCCATGAAGTAGGATAAGTTTCTATGACTACCTAAATGATGTTTGGCAAAATAAATATGAGAACTAGGGAGATACTCCCAACTTACTCTACGATCTAATAATGTCTTAAGGGGTATTTTGTTTGTGAAAGGAATATTTTAGGATTCCCACATTTGATGATTTCTTCAAAAGGGGGTTGTAATATGAAATTGCCACCTGATGAAAATTTAACACTAAAATTCCCAAACAAAAAAAAGTCTCTCAAGTAACTTATATATTATTTAATTATAAATTAATAATATATAATGATTATTGCAAAATATATATAATTAATTTTATAATTTCAATAATATAATAAATAATAATAAAGTCTAGCTAATTATACATATTAATATAAATAATAAAAACTATTGAGTTAAATTATATATAATAATTAATTATTTCAACATATAGAATTATTATATAAGTTTTACACTAATATATTAATAAATTTAATATTATTTAATATAATATATAATACAACATTAAATTTATCATATAATTAATATAATTTTATAATATTATTAAATTATTATTATCATTAGAATATTACACTATTTTATAACATATTTATTTTATAATATAATAAATATTAAATATTATGAATACAATATATGTGTACTAAAAAAATATATATTAATATTTTTAATATAATAAATGTATAATTCTTATTACAAATTTTATGATAATATTTTATATTAATTATTATATTATATATTATTTTTAATAATAATAATAATAATAATAATATTTTGTAACATTAAATTATATTAAATAATTAGAATAATTATTTAAGTATAATTATATTATGTATATTATATTATAAATATTTAATTATAATTATATATTTTAATATTTAATTATAATAATATCATATAATTTTTATATAACATATAATTATAATAATTACATTATATATTTGTAGTACATTCTATTATTGTGTGTTAATTATATATTTTATATAATACTATACATAATAATTTGTATCATATTGCTCTATGTTGCTTTCTTTTCAATTTATAAAATAAGGGCATTTTTGAAGTTTTAACTTAATTTTCTATCAGAAACTTAATAATCTAATTTGTTAACCAAATCTATTAATATAAGATACTAGCATTTTATAGTTAGATTACTACACGAATCAAATATGAGTATTTTATATATTCGAGCATTTAAAATCTAGGAATCACATGGTAGGCAATGAAATGCAAAAATGAAATCTTTCAATCTATGAATCAAACACCCCCATATAATCTTACTGGTTTTCAAGGTAGCTCTTGTATGATGGGAAGCAAGTTTCTTAAAAGCTAGATTGCAACTATTCTATTCAACAGGTGATATTGAGATGAAATGAGACATTATTTTGGTTAAAATGGAAGATGGAGAAATATCGAAACAAATAATAACCTCACCTATAGAAGCAAGATTTACTCCTACCTTTGATTTGATTTTAATGTTTAGTCATTAATAAAATCTAAGTAAAAGAAGGAATGAAACTAATCTCACTAAGTGCGGGACCTTTGTCCAATCTGTCTTTTAAATGGCTTATATAAGGTCCTTTTTAAGATTTTAGCCAGAAGATTAAGTAAATTTCTTTCCTCCTAACTGACGAGGCTCAATCAACTTTTATCAAAGGAAGATCGATTATAGAAAATTTTTTAAGTGCACGTGAAGTAGTCGCCTATTGCAATAGATTAATACTCCAAAGGGCTCTTTACAAATTTGATTTTAAGAAAACTTTTGATAAAGTGAATTAGACTTTACTTCTCTCTTATTTGGGGCTTCTTAAGTTAGAAAAGACTATACCTAATCAATCTTGGATACCTCTTCTGAATAGAAAAAAAATCCCAACTTACTTCTTGAAAAAATAAATTCTTATCTATCGATGGAAGGATCATCATGATAATGACATTCTTTTAGCTCTTCCATACTACTACATGTTGTTGGAGGCACCTAAAGTCTCCTTTTGATTTGTATGTGCAATCAAGGAATAATTCACACAATTATAAAAATATAATCATGAGATAACAAGATCTAATACGAAAAACTCTTCAACATGAAGGAAAAAACTATAAAAGCCAAACAAAGAAAATTTTCCATTCAGATCAATAATGGGGTTATAAAAAATTCTAGCAATGTTAGAGAACACCAAAAAAATTTTTTGCTCACCCACCATAAATGGATTTCAACAAAAAAATGAAACAAAAAGGACCCAATTAGGGTCAAAAAATTTCGCTTAGGATAAACAAAATCATTATTAAACCGTTGGATATAAAGAACACCTTATGAATAATTATTTTATAAAATTTAACCTCGATTAGAGATTGCATAACTTTTTAATCAAAGAAATAAATTGACAGTAAAAGATCTTTTATTTTTCTTCTCTTAGTCACTTTTTTCTTTGCACTTCTGTTTATCCCCTTTTTTTGTCAAAGATTTAGTTAACTCTATTATTTTATTTGCTTATAGGCTTGTGTAGAAGTAGGACCCAATTCAATACATCTCTCCCTCCTAATTTATGGAGGTTCTATTAAGCCTACTAACTTTTGAATCAAAGAAATAAATTGATAGTAAAAGATCTTTTATTTTTCTTCTCGTAGTCACTTTTTTCTTTGCACTTCTGTTTATCCCATTTTTTGTCAAAGATTTAGTTAACTCTATTATTTTATTTGTTTATAGGCTTCATAGAAGTAGGACACAATCCAATACATCTCTCCCTCCTGATTTATGCAGGAGGTTCTATTAAGCCTACTAACTCGTATGACTCAGTCTTTTCCTTTGGTATAAATTTTGTTATCATGTCTAATGGATTCTTCTCTATATAAATCTTCTTAATTCTTATTAAATCTTTTTCTAACACAACTTGGATCCAATAATATATGATATCAACATGCTTCATTCTAGAATGATATATGACATTCTTGCTTAGGTTTATGATACTTTGGCTATCACAATGTATCACAAAATTATCCTATGTCAAGCCTAACTATTCAAGAAAACTCTTCATCAATATCTTCTTTCTGCTTCTATAGCTACCATATATTTTGCTTCAATTGTGGAAAGAGTGGTGCACTTTTGCAGCTTAGACTGCCATAAAATTGCATCTCCTATAAATGTGAATAAGTAACTAGAAATAGACTTTCTCTCATATAGTTTTCTGCCTAATCTGCATTTATGAAGCCTTCTAAAATAGGGTTTTAAACCATCAAAGCAAAGACAAATCTTTAATGAGCCTTTAAGATACCTTAGTATCCATTTACTATTTTTCAATGTTATTTTCTTAAATTGGTAAGATACTAACTCACAACATTTACTGCATGTGCTATGTATGACCCAATGCATATCATGAAATACATCAGATTTTTTATTGCTGATGCATAAGGGATCTTCTCAGTTTTCTTCTTCTCCTCACTTGAAAGGTACTATTGAGAAATCAATTTGAAGTGGTTAGCATGAGGTGTACTTACTAATTTAGCATCTTTCATCTTAAACTTTTAAGTATCTATTTAACATAAATTTCTAATGAGAACCAAAGCTTCTTAGCTTTTTGTCATATAAATTTTTTATCCTTAAAATTTTATTAGCTAGTCCCAAATATTTCATATTAAAAGATTTATTGAGATATTTTTTCAATATATCAATTAAGCCAATATCTTGCTCAATAATTAGCATATCATCAATATACAATAGTAAAATAATAAAATCACTATTAAGAAATTTTCTAAAATAGATATAATGGTTTGCAGATGTTGTCATGTAGTTTTGATCCTCATAAATGAATCAAACTTTTTATACCATTGCCTTAAAGCCTGTTTCAACTAATATAGGCTCTTTTTTAACTTATAAACTAAGCGCCCTTTACCTCTCACCTTGAATTCTTGTGGTTGCTATATATATATATATATATATATCCTATAGACCACCATGTAGAAGGCTATTTTGGTAATTAATTATTCCACTTTTAAGTCTAAGCTGACAACTCTAATCATTGGCATCTTTACTACGGAAGAAAAGATCTCATCAAAATTAACTCCTTATTTTTGCTCAAATCCGTCGACTACCAATCTAGGCTTGTATCTAATCTACTTTGTGTCACCTTCTTGCTTTAATTTATAAGCCTGCTTATTTTTCAAATCTTTCATCTTCTTAGGCAACTCTATTAACTCATATGTGCAATTATTCTTATGTAATGAATCCATCTCTTTTTGCATAGCTTTTCTCCATGTATTTTGAATCTTGTCTGCCTGAGCTTCCTAATAGTCCTCGGTTCTCCGACATCTGTGAGCATCACATAATCTTTGTTATACAGCTTTAAAATTACTCATCTCCTCTTAATTAAATCTTCTCAAATGAGTTTCAATAGCTTCTTCCTCAGATTCTTGGGTAGACTAATTGGTTTACCTAGCATCAACACGAATAGGTACATCATCACTTGTAGCATCACTATAGTCTTCATAACTTTCTCCCCTTTCTTTAACATCTAATATAGAAGTGATTAGAATAGGATATGGAATGCATTGTACAAGACTATTTTTTCTTAGTTTTCTTAAAATCTTCTATAATCAATTCCACATAAAAAACAACATATGCTTCTATAAAATTTTCTTTGTTCAGAATGCCAGCCTATATCCAAACTCATCATCACCATAATCAAGAAAAATGCACGAGATGGCTTTGGCATTAGGGTTTGACCTACTCTCCTTAGGCACATACATATATAAATGCTTTGCAAGCTAAAATATATAAATGAGAATAAGAGACATCTTTACCGATTCAAATTCTTTGAAAAATATCACCTTTTAAAGAATGAAGGAGATAAATTAATTAAGCAGATAGGAGTTTTCATGGCCTTGCCCCAAAATGGTGTAAGCAAGTTTTGAGCATGCACCTTATTCTCTTTATAATAGTATGGTTCATTCTTTTTACCATCCTATTTTATTGAGGAGTTAAAGGAACAGCCAATTAATGTCTAACCCATATCTAGCACAATATTCTTTAAACATATTATAAGTATATTCTCCCCCAATATCAGTGTGCAGGCATCTTAGAAATCTTCTGTTTTCCTTTCTACCATGGCTTGAAATTTCTAAAAAATCACAAAGACTTCATCTTTAGTTTTCATGGTGTAACCCTATACCTTTCTTGATACATCATTTATGAATGTAATTAAATAGTGCACCCCCAATTGTTTTAACATTCATAGTGCAAACATCATAATAAATAAAATCCAGAGGCTCAGTATTTTTTTAAGGAGCATTTCTACAAAAGAAATTCTATATTACTTGTCAAATAAGCAATGATCACATGAGATGATATGTATACCTTTAGGAAGAAGGTTTTCTTTTGTTAAAAACTTCATGCCTTTTCGGCTCAAGTCCAAGTATTCTTTGCTATAAATTTGAAGAGACATCCTTTGAAACAATTTTGGTTCTTCTTTGAGAACCTACATATTAATTTTGTAAAGAGTGCAAAACCTTTTTTCTTTAAAAATAACAAGTGAACCTTTTATTAGTTTACATCTTCCATTACAAAAATAACTCTCAACAAGGATACCAGTTGAATTCAAATTAAACTGTAAGTTAGGGACATATCTAGCATCTTTAAGAATCATCCTATGCCTAAGATTGGTTCTGATTACAATATCTCTTTTCCTTCAATTTTAGAAATATCTTTGTTTTCCATCTTTACAACTCTAAAATTACCTTATTGGAAAGATGAGAAATAATTAATATAAGGAGTAGCATGGAAGGACGCTCCACCATCAACAACCCAATTTGTTTTTGCATCATTTGCTAGAAGGTAATCTGCATTAGAAGTTGCTAAAATGCCAACATCAGAATCAAATGTCATTACACTTATTTCTTTTTCCTTCTCTTTTCTTCACTAACTCCTTCCTTCTATACTCTTTTATATTTGTAGCACACTCTCTGAATGTAACTTTTTTTGTGACAGTAGTAGTATTCAATATCTTTTCTTAGCTTAGATCTTTCTCTAAACTTTTTATGATTTCGAGGCTTTCTACTTTTGCTTCTACCACATCTCTTTGTCACTAGTGTTTAAGAATGAGAGACCCCTAATGACTTTCTTCTAGTTTTATCATTCAATAAACTTTAAGTAACTAGACTCATATTGACAATTCCATTAGGGGCTAAATTACTTAGAGATACCACTAAAGTTTTCCAACTCTCTAGCAAAAAACTCAACAATAAGAGAGGCTGAAGCCTTTCATCTAGTGACATTTTCATTGCAACCAATTGATTAAAAATGCATTTTATTTCGTTTAAATTCTCCACAATAGATTCACCATCCTTTCACTTTAAATTTACTAGTTCTTATAAGAAAAGCCTTGTTTCTTGCAATCTTCTTCTCATATAGGTTTTACAATTTCTTTTATAAGGCTTCTGCTAATGTTTCACTAGTAAAATAATGAAAAATATTGTCATCTACTCATTGTCTAAAAAATATTATCATCTACTCATTGTCGAATGTGGCCATTTCAATCCAATTTCTTCCATTCTTTAGCTATCATCTTTTCTAGCTTAGCTTTTCTCCTTCAATCGATCCAAAAAGGCCTATGTAGTATAACTAATCTTCTATATTAGTTTTTCAAATCATCTAGTTTTTTTCATTCAACGTAATGGTACAGCTTTTGATATTTGCATTCATTTTGGTTCACATACAAAAATCAAGATAGAAGCCTAGCTCTAATACCACTATAGAGGCACTTAAAGTCTCTTTTTATTTGCATGTACAACTAATGAATAATACACTCAACTATGAAAATATAATCATGAGACACCAAGATTTAATATGAAAAACCATTCAATGTGAAGGAAAAAACCACAAGAGTCAAACCAAAAAATCTTCCACTATTCAGTTCAATAATGGAGTTACAAAAAAAAGTTCTAACAATGTCAAAGATCACTAAATAATTATTTACTTACCCAACATAGATGGATTTCAATAGAAAAATGGAATAAAAAAAATCTAAATTAGGGCCAAGAAAAATATCACATAGGAGAAATGAAATTAGTATCAAACTATTAGATATGAAGAACACCTTACAAATAATTATTCTCTAAAATTTTACCTTGATCAAAATTGTATGACTTTCTAATTAAAAAATAAGTTGACAATAAAAGGTCTTTTATTTTTTCTTTTTTTTGGCCACTTTTTCCTTCGCACTTTTGTTTCCCTTGTTCTGCTTTTTTTTTTTTTTTTTTTGAAAGGGTTTATTGGGTCATGGGCCTGACAGTAGGACCCAACCCAACATATGTCTATTTTCAAATTGCCAAATTGGTAGCTTAGAAAATTGACTAATTACAGAGAGCCTTGCTATAGAAATGCAAAGAAAAACTAGAGGAAATCAACTGCTTAGTAAAGTCAAATGTATATGTAGAGACCAAAAGGAGAGGGGATTGGGAATCAAGAATATAAAGATTTTGAACTCTTTCCTCCTAACTAAAAGGGTTTGGAAGCTAATTCATGGACTAAAGTCTACTTAAAAAAATCAAATGGGAAGACTATATTGTTCCAAAAGAAAGATGGGAATAAGAGTTCGTCAATCTTCAGCCGACCTATCCCCACTTTGAAAGGATATATATAGAAATGAAGTTGCTTTGAGCAATTGTTCTTCCTTTAAATTGGAGAATGGACAAAATATTAGATTCTAAGAGAATGCTTGGGTAGGGCTGATCCCTTTGACATCCCTATATAGTAGGTTATATTAGAGAGCAGTCTGATATAATTGCTGGATAGCTTCTTATGGGGTTAGCATTCTATTAGTTGGAACATTAAACTTTATGGCCTTCTTTCTATGGAAGATGCTGATCAACTCCTTTTTCTTAATAATTCGATTACCACTTTAAGGCCCTCAAGAATTGCTAATACTCCAATACGAAAGTTCACAAAGAATAATATTTTTCTATTAACACATTCTATAAATTTCTTTACTATGGTAGTTTGATTTGGTCATATCATAAAATTATTTTAAAGGTTGCTATTCTGTTAAAGCATAACATGTTCTCATGGTTAGCCTTAAGAAACTAACTACACACAAAAGATATTTTGGTAAAAAAAGCTGGTTTGTAAGTAATGGTTACTTATTATGTGAAGCCACAATGAGAACTATTAATCATAATGCCCCTTTGTAAAGTGTATATGGCTCTCTATAAAGGATAGCTTGAATATTAGAAAATAGTTAATCAATTTTTAGGATTTATGACCAAATTGGAGGAGAAAAAACATCTACCTAAATCTTAGAAAGGCTTGAGATTAACCATTCTATGCACTAAATCTGCATATTTGGGCTGAGAGAAACTCAATAATTTTTTAAGCAAAAGATACCCCAACAATTTGATTCCCTTCTAAGGCTTTCCACTTATTTCAAGTGTGGAGTCAACTTTGCTCATCAACTTCACAAAGTCATTATCATCTAGTCCCTTTCTAATCCTAGGTGGAGTTATAGCTTTCACCATGCTTTCTTTTATACTTTCGATCCTCCCCTTGTTATTCTCCTCTCTCTACCTTTCTTTTAATTTTTTGAATATTACCATACTCTAATAAGATAGTGGGAAGTTCTTGACTTCTTCATTTTCTCATTAAAAAAAACCATTAATATTAGCTTATACCAATTGATATCATAGGCTTTGGCTAGTCCTAAAAGTCATTGAAACACCTAATAGTCTCATGGAATTGGAGACTATTGGATCAAACTTGCATGCTTGAAGATGTGACCAACAAAATAGAGAAATTTGTGTTACTCGAGCCTCATCTCAAAATAAGTTTGACCTGAATAAAACCTTTGGCATCCATCCTTCGCCTTCCATGCACCTTCTTCACATTGCAACCACCATTGCCTGCCCCATTTCCTACAGCACCTTTGCCACCTGATCCCCTCCAGCAATCACTATCAACACCTTTGTTGTGCACTCCGACCCTATCCTTCCGCCGCCCCCTTCCTCAATGGATAGCAGCTTCAATGTGTGCTATGCCATCACGTTGTTTGCCTTCTCAAGTAGTCATGTCAGATTTCAAATGGAATCCATTACTCCGAGCACAAGAAATCCTTGGTGAGGTTTAAGGAGAGAGCAGGTTTGGCTTCAATTAGAGTGTTGAATGCCATGGTATTCTGTACAATGAGTGGCTTTGGTCAAGCTCTAGTTGACATTGTACATCAAGGCCAAACCCAAGCCCAACCCAATTAACCAATAGAACCCAAATATGGCTCACAGCCTGCTAGTCTGAAATTGATCAATTTTAGAATTTATATCAAATATATAAGCCTCTTTATTTATTGTTTTGGATCATTTATGCTACAACTTTTATCTCCTTTTAGTTTTAAGCCATTAAATTTATGGTCAAATAACTCACATATTAATCTTCACTCAAGTCTTATCAAATTATTGTGGGATGATGATAATTACTAACAATGATACAAGCCATTAGATATAATCTTTTAATTATAAAATAATTACACATCAGAAGTTATATGATTTGAGAATTCTAGCTTACACATCAAAACATCAAAAATTTAATAGTTTAATAATATTAAATAATATATATTTTGATGATATTATGCATATGCTAGAATACTCTAAATTATAAAATTTTATCTGCATAAATAGTCTAGACGTATTAGATCTCATCGAATTTAAGATCATAAATGTTAGAGCCCATGTTCGATCATGTCTTGATCATATAAAGTAGAGACCTACTTGATAGAAATTTATTCTACCTTTCTCTTTATATATTCATGGATTAAGGGATTCTGATCCAAAGCATTAATCTTAACCCATATACAGGTCATGATTGGTTGAACCATACCTAACTTATGAACCCGATGGGCTAGGTTAGATGAATTTCATAGACTTAGGAATTGCTGCTCCGAATCGAAATATACCTATGGATGTAGTGGTTATCGATAACAAAGAAAGGGTGATAGAGAGGCAAAGGGTAGCAGGTGAGAAGGGGTGAGCTGGGTAGTCGCGTTTCTCTGATGGGGTTGGGCTGCAGGTGATGGAACGCGTGGTGGCAGGGGCACTCGTGAGGACTAAAATGGTTCCCTCGTCCCACATGAAAAATGGGCAACACTTTTTCACTAAAATTATTCTATAATTTTTCATTACCTACAGTACTCTTAATATCTGGTACTGCCAATTTTTCTATCACCAAGAATTTCCAAAATAACAAACTCAATTACTGGATGCTTTCACTCTAAATAACTTTACTTAATTGTTCTTATTTGAACAACATCATTTTCAAGAAGATGACAAATCATGTGGCAGTTAGATTTAGTTTTGGTTGATCTTTTTTTTTTTTTTTTGAGAGGAAATTATTTGGTGTTGTACGTTGTTTTTGAAACATTGTATTTATAGGTGTTTAATACGTCATCTTAAGTGACTGACCATCTAAAATAGTAGCAAGTTATGCTTGGAGGAGCAGAATTCAAGTTTTTCTATAAATATGTAATATTAATTTTCAATATTTTGTGGCTACATAATAGCTTATTCTTTTTTATATCGATAATGTTTCTCACTTGATGTCTTTGGCATCGTAGATCTTTTCATAATGTTGGCACAACCAGGCAAGAAAACCGATGTTAAATTGTACAATAAACCCTAGACAAAAAGCAAAAATTAAACAAGTCATGGTCTTACGCGCGTTGAGGTTCAGGGAAATAGTTTTGGTCATGATTATCATTTTATGTATCCTTTTAAGAGTATTGAGTCCTTATACTGCAATAATTTATAATTATTTTATTCTATATAATAAACAAACACACACATATGTAGATATATCCATGTGTACTCATCTAAAGCAAGATCAAGTTGCATCTAATGTAACTCTAAGAAAGTTTTATTTTGTACTTAAATGTTGAAGATTTCATATCGGTGGTTCGAGCATTTGAGCATAGTCTACTATATTTATACTGTTTGTATACCAAAAGTTATAATTAAAAATTCTTAATTTATGCATCAGGTGACCAAAAGTTGTTATTATTTAAATTATCAAATTTTTAGAAACTTAATGCATAAGTTAGAAGACTTTAAGCCGTATCATTTTTAATGTGCAATATTTTAGATAGTAGATTATATCTAACAGTTTAACTTATTAGTATGAAACCTTAATCATCTAACTTAAAGATGATCTCTTAGTAACTTAAACTCGACCCATATCTCTTTATGTTCGCCTTCGTTAGGGCTATTGCAGTTTTTATTTTTTAACTATAACTTTTAGTGAAGCATACAAATGCTATCGATCTCGCATTTCTGCTAAACTGACAGTGAAGTCCCATTTTCAGATGCAGTTCCTCGCTTGGACACTACAGATGGGGACCCAGGTACACGTACTCTTGTAACCGCATTTGATTTTGGCTGCCAACAGAGTTGGCAGGGTTGGCAGCCGAAAAATCCTTACACAAAATGGTCACCCAAAAACATAAAGGGCAAAAAAAAAAGGTCATAGCTTAATCTTTAAGAAATATGGCATAACTGGTAAGTAAAATTATTCGTTGCATTAAATTGAACATGAATACTTAGTAACCGGTTAGAAAAATTATTCATTTCAAATTAAACATGAGTACTTAGACCATGGAAAATAATCATGACAGATAAATCAACTTAAAGAAGTTCTATTTAATTATAAGTCTTTCTGAAGGAAGAAAATATATAGAAGGAGCTCAAGCAAAGTTGAAACTTTCCATTTTACACGCTATTCTTTTTCTGGCTAATCGATTGCACCACAACTTTCTTTTAAAAGATATAATTTGTAATGATCCGAGTCCGCAAATTCATGAACCTGTTTCGTTATAAGAAAGCAAGATGGACAATGTCCACACCAATTGGGCCATCATAGCCCAAAAAAAAATTCAATTGGTACTTGTCCATCTTCTTAACTAGTTATAAACTATACTACCAACTTTCAATTTTTCAATATGAAACTGTTGGAAGGGGCATCACAATTTACCCCTTATAGAGATGATGTTCTCGTTGCCAGAGGGATATGATTACAACTATTTAAACGTTCTCATCGCTAGAGGCACATGACAAAGTACTACATTGATGGGAGCTACCTCTTAAACCTATGGGGGCCACAGAACAAAGTGCTACATTGATGGGAGCCACCTCTTGAACCTGTGAGGGCTAGCTTTAGAATCCTGTCTGCTTGATGGTTGTGATCATGTGCCTCTGATGACGAGGATGTCGCCTCTGTAAGAGGGATAGGTTATGATGCCCCTCCCAATGTCCCGCATTAAAAAATTAGAAGTTGGTTGTATGGTTTATAACCAGTTAAGAAAGATGGACAAGTACCACATGAATCCTTTTTGAACTGTGATGGCCCAAGTTGGTGTGGACCTTGTCCATCTTACTTTATGTAATGAAATGGATTTGTTGGTTTTGCGGGCTCGAGAGCTACGCACCTTGCCTTTATAAGGGGATAGATTGTGATGCCCCTCCCAATGGGAGTTGATTATATGGTTTATAATCAATTAAGGAAGATGGGAAAGTATCAATTAAATTTTTTTTTTTTTTTAGCTGTGATGACCCAAATTGGTCTGAATCTTATTCCTTTTGCTTTCTTATGAGAAACAGATTTATGCCCAGATCGTTACATAACCGAGATTTTTCATAACAACTGACGCAACTTGAACATCTAAACTATGAGTTTTATGCGAGCCGCAGCAAAAGGCAATCATTGTGTTGTGGTGTGATGAGACCGTTCTGGCAATACATGTCATTGCTGAAACATTTGGTGGAACTATACAATGGCAGTAGTCCGCCATTACACCATCGATAGAGAGTTAGGTGGGCTAATTTCCTTACCCATTTGAAAATTTAGTACCAGGCTAATTAACTTGATGGTGCTTTTCTTTGTTGAGCTTGGCAGAGAACGGTGCACAAGCGCATCGAGATGCCTCAAGAAAACAGCAAAGATATCCAGAAAATTACCGCACATGCGTCAACTTCTTCAAGCTTGCAATGAAATTTCTGATAGTCATCTTTGGAAGTACAGGTTCGCATTCTAGCTTGATTTTTTTTTTTTTTTTCCTCCCATCATTGACAAATGTTCTCTTGCACGGCCACACACAAACGGCTTCGCTATTTTGAGTGAGTTATGCTTTTTTCTCTGTTAATAGATTTACCCAATTAATTATACGTACGGCCAGATCCAAATAGCTAGCTCCGTGAGCCTCTATGCCATACACTTCTCTTTTATAGGTCCAACGATATGTCAACAAGAACTCGGATATGGAGACATTTCAATCAGTTCATAACTATGAACTTTGGATGTTTCTCATTATACGAGTCATTTCAACACGAGTCATTTCAACACCTAGATTGAACTAGAGCGTTAATCACCACATTTTGTGCACGAGGAAAGCTCCCCAGCCATATGGCACAAGGGAGTGACACATCACCAGACATGGGGCATTTAAGAAAATAAATCAGAAATAATTGAACTTTTCAAAAATCTAAGCAACTCAAGCTTCGCAGGAATTGGGCTCCTTGCAAAAATAACTTTGAATATAGTCATAGATCGACGTAGAGACATATAACCTCTCAATCATGACTACCACATATTAGGTGTGACTGCAATACACAGACACGGTTGAGAGCTTAGACCAACCCTGAACTAGAAAAAATTTGAACTTAGCTTTTGCAATGAGCATATACATTCCTACAACCTTTGGTCAGTAAATGGGCGGGGCCTGGTGCAATAATGAAGTTTTTTCCATAGCACCGACCTAAATAGCTGATCCGAAAGAAAAAACCCTATTACACTGCGCACGATGATTGACTACAGTACAATATGCGTACATGCATGCTTTAAAAAAAAATTCTGTTTTTATGCACACATTCTAAGTATTGAAGTTTCTTCTGCACGGTATATGATATAGCATGACTTTTCCTCTGAATAATATAAAAAAATTGCCTCATGGGCCAGCCTATTAGCATCCAAAACAAACATTCGATCATAGTTTGAAAAATGCAAATCACACACACACCCATCCGCACGCACGCATACACACAAAATAAAAAACTAGGGATGTAACTAGGGCAAGTGTTGCAAAAATTTTCAGTAAATCAGTAAAAAATCATGCATAAATATTTAAATTTTGTTTAAATTTTAGCTAATCCAAGTGAGCTGAAATTGTAGGGCTGCAGAGGGTACAGGAATTGAAAGCGAAGAAAAAAAGCATGTTTTTGCATGCCAGATCATGGAAGAACTTGTTCGCCGTGGCGGGGTATGGCATTATGAAGAGAGTTCATCAATCGTGTTAATGAATAAGGAACTTAAGGAAGGGCCACCAATAGTTACACCAGAACCAGAAGTTAAAGACAAATCAAATCAGGCCTCTTCTTCACAAAATCAAGTTCAAGCTGAAATTTTAAAACAACTTGAGAAATGTTGCTGCAAACAAATTGAAGATGATTCAAAACAGAAACCAGTCGGAGGTATCTCTAACTTTATTCTGAAAATTATAGTTTTGCTGCTCAACAATTTGAAGTTAAGCAAACCGAAGCCACGGCCTAGCTAGTGGATTCAAATGTTGGATGTTGTCCGAGTACTTCTTGACCTAGATAACTTTATGAAGTGGTGCTTTCATAGTAATAGCCCTTTGAGTTCACAAATATATTTAATCTAACAGATAGCCAAATATTTTGGGCAGTCATGAGAGCCTAACTTTTCTTTCTCTCTACAACTTCAAAATTTTTGGCAGCGACACCAATCCTAGTGGCAGCAAAGAAGGGTGTCACAGAAATAGTAGTGAAAATGCTGGAGGACTTTCCAGTGGCAGCTTTTGACCTGGATCGTGATGAGAAGAACATTGTACTGTTAGCAGCGCAGCACCGACAACCCGAGTATACGAACTTATGCTGAAGAGGGAATTAATGAGGGATCGTGTGTTTAGCGCAGTGGACAAGGACGGAAACAGCGCCCTGCATTTGGCTGCCAGGCTCGGCAATAATATGCCTTGGCCCTTGGGGCAGCCCAGGACCAGCTCTTCAAATGCAATGGGAGATCACGTGGTTCAAGGTCTCTCTCTCTCTCTCTCTCTCTCTGTCTCTCACACACACAAAAACGCACGTACGCACAATGGACGGCTGCTTCTTGAACCCTAAACCTTATCATTTGGAATAAGAGTCATAGGAGTGTAAGGTTTTACTATGAATATTAATTGATGAGATGCCACCTATCCTACTACGATTGCTCCCTATTCATTGGATCAGAGATATATATTTTGTTGCTAGCTAATATAATGCCTGTTTGCATGTCTTGCCCCGAACATCACAGTACGTGTCCAAGTCAGTGGGCCCCGAGATCTTCATGCGGCGCAACTTGAGAGGCGAAACCGCTCAGGAAATCTTCATTGAGTCTCACAAGCCTCTGGTCAAGGAGGCCAGAGAGTGGTTCAACAACACCTCGCAGTCGTGCTCCGTGGTCGCTGCCCTCATGGCAACGGTGGCCTTTGCCTCCGCAACCACTGTGCCGGGGGGGGGGTCAACCAGGAATCGGGCTTCCCCATCTTCGAGGACAAGCCTGCCTTCGAATTGTTCGCCCTCTCGGCGCTCATAGCCCTTTTCTTCTCAATCACCTCTCTGGTTACGTTCCTCTCCATACTCACATCCTGCTTCCATGAGCGGGACTTCGACAGGATCCTCCCCGCGAAGCTGATCGTCGCCCTCACGGCCCTTGTCATGTCTATCGGCGCAAACCTCGTGTCCTTCTGTGCCGGTCATTTCTTTGTCATCGAGCAGAAGATGAAGTATGCGGCGTATCTATTATATGCGGTTGCCTTCCTGCCCGTACCATTCTTAGCTGTGGCACAGTTCCCGCTTTGCATCGACCTCGTAAGGGCCACCTTCGCCGTGTTGCCGCATCGAACCCAGAAATCAAGTCCTTTCTGAATTGTCTGGCTGGCGTTTCGTACGCTAGTTTGCTTCACCGAGTGCGGATTTATTGGCTTGTGCTGGGACCCCTGCCAGATCTTTAATCTTGTTTGTTTGCCTGCTATGACTGTGGATTTTGATTGGCTAGCTGCATGTGTGCTCTGACGTCTGACCTCTCTGATGTTGTTTAGCGACATATCGCCATGTATTCAGCTGCTCTATTATTATAATATTTCATTTTTTGAATACCGAACCAATCCCTTCTATTGAAGGCTGAAGTTAGCCAGAAAGCAATGCTCTGAGAATCATGCACGAGGTTCCGTAGTTTGTCCGCTTTGCTTTACTTTTAGATTCGTGCTTCGACTATCTTCTTCCTTGATCTCCGACGATCTTCGTCGACTGGATGTGCGCCTCTCCTCCGGCTGTCGTTCTGCCTTCCTCCATCTCCCCATGGCTCCTGATTCGGCCGAGGAGGTTCGGATTCCCCGGAGATTTGCTCAGGTTTTCGGTTTCAAATGGGTGTCTTCTTCTCCCTCTCCGTCGGAGGTGGTGTTGCTGGAGTCCATTTTCCCGGACGTTGTTCAGGTCCCGGTTCCTATGCTGGAAGAGGAGGCGGCGGGGTGGAAGCAATCTGCAGTTATGGCCCGTTCTTTCTCTCGATGGGTGCCGGCTGAAGCGTACATCCGGGAGTTCAGGCGAGCCGGGATCTCTGGTGGCATCGTCCCGGTCTCCTTGGCGTTCCTCTGCCACTTATTCCGTTTTGAAGATCCAAAGGCAGTTGATTTGGTTCTCAATCGGCCGTGAGTGATAAATGGCCAGATTATTGGTACTGAAGCCTGGCGTCCGGATTTCTTTCCGACCGAGCAGTCCATCTCCTCTGCGTTGGTCTGGATGAGGATGCCTAGCCTCCCAATGGAGTTCTGGAAGGAGGAAATCCTCAGGTCCATCTTGGAGCAAGCTGGATCCTTCTGTTGTGTTGATGCTGCGACGGCGTCAAGGAACAGGGGAGGGTATGATAGGGTGGCGGTGCGTGTTAACCTGTGCCGTCCCCTCCGTCCAGGGACTAGGGTTCATGGGTTGTGAGGTCCTTTCTGGCAGCCTTTCGTCTACGAATCCTTGGAAGGCTTCTGCCCTAAGTGTGGGTCTTTGCATCTGGAGGGTCCCTGTGTGCCTGAGGCCATGGCTGAATCGGAGGACTCTGTTAGCAGCTTCATCTTCGGGCCGTGGTTGGCTGCAGTCCGTCAACGGAGGCGTGTTGATGATCCCCTGCTTCAGTCACAGCCTTCTGCCTCTGGTCCCCGCTCTACTCCTCTGCCTGGTTCATCGGAGCCGAGTCTGAAGGATGGCTGGAAGACCCCGTCGAAGGTGGGACGAAGACGGCCTCCTGGGTCAGTGAATATTGCTCCTGTTAGCAGTGAGCCGGGAGGGATGAAGGATTGCCCTGCTTCAGCCTCTGAGGCAGTGCCGATTCCCCTGGTGAATGATGTATCTACTGTCATAGTTAAGAGGAAGCAGACGCTGGCTAAGGGAGGGAAGAAGAATTCTCAGTCTCTGGTGGCCGTGCCAATTTTCCTTCAGCATGCCGTTTCTAAAGAGTCAGTTAAGGGAAAGATTCAGGTGGATCACAGTGGATTCTCTGAATCAGTTTCTTCCCAATCCCTAGTATCAGTTAACCCTTTTGCTTCCTTGGCTTTGGCTCCTTCAGTTGATGGCCAGGTGGAAAATAGGGTAAAGGGTTCGGGGCCTCTCAAGCGGGCGCGAACTGTTGAAGGTCTGCCCCCCAGATCTATTTCTAAATCGGATAAGAAAAAAGGGAAAGACAAGGGAAATATGGCCAAATGTAGAGTGGAAATCATTCCTTGCCTACAAAACTTGCCCCAGCCTCTTTGCTGCTTGGAATCGAATCAGGAGGTGCATCGGAGTAATCCCGATAGGCCTGTAGACCAGGAGGGTCAGGGTACTGCTGTAAATCTTATGGGTCTGGGTTCATGTCCCATTAATGCAGATTCAGATGTCCTGCAGGACAGCTCTCTTCAGACTGCTGATAGTGTGATGGTAGAGGACCAGGAGGTGGTCCTAGCTATTTCCAGTTAATCTATGAAGACTTAATTTGGAATGTTAGAGGAGCTAATAAGCCTTCTTTCCGTTCCTCCTTTGGTAGATTGATTCAGATACATAACTTTGATATATGTGTCCTAGAAACCAGGCTGTCAGGAGAAAGTCTGGTGCGGTTTCAGAGGCAGATTGCCCGGTCCTGGTCTTCATATGCGGTGGAGGCTATGGGGTAGTCTGGAGGTATTTTGGCTGTTTGGCGTGACTCTGCCATCACGATTGATGATTTCCATCAAAGTAATCAACAAATAGATCTTGCTGTCTCAGAAGGGACTTCTGATCCCTGGAACATATCGGCAGTCTACGCTAGTACGGATTACCGTGAGCGTCGTACTCTTTGGTCCGATTTGACTTCCCTCCTAGCTCAAGGGATTCCTGCCATTATTGCTGGTGATTTCAACTGTATTACCAAGCCAATGAGAAGAGAGGGGGTAGGCCTGTCACCAATTCTGCTGATATTAATGAATTTAGATCATTCATTGGATCTACAGGGCTGATGGATTTGGGGTATTCGGGCCCAATTTACTTGGTGCAATAACCGGCAGGGGACAGCTCGCGTCTGGGAGAGAATTGACAGAGCTTTGGCTACTCCTCAGTGGATCCAAAAATACCCTGCTGCCACTGTTACTCACCTTCCTAGGATTGCCTCGGATCACTGTCCTATTCTGATTTCCTTGGAGGCTGATCTTCATCAGAGGAAACAGTTTAGATTTGAACGGTTCTGGACGGTCCACTCTACAGCTCGGACTATCATTTTCCAGATCTGGCACCTTCCTATCAGGGGTAATGCTGCCTATCGGATTTCTCGTCGTCTTATTTTGGCCAGCCGCAGACTCTCCAGATGGAATAGACTGGAGGTTGGGGATCTGGTTAGGCAAGTGGAGAAGGCTAAATCTATTATTTGTGCCATTCAGTCGAAGGAGGACCTCGATGGCTTTCTATTGGACTCTGATCTCTCCTTGTTGCAAGAGAATCTTGCTCGTCATCGACAGCAAGAGTTATATTGGAGGCAGCGATCCAGGGTTCAGTGGATCCGTGAAGGGGATCATAATACTAGATTCTTCCATCAGGCTACAATGAAGCGGCGGGCAGCCAACAGAATCCGGCGGTTAGTGGATGCTGAGGGGAATTATCAGGAGGATATTCACCATATTCGTTCTCAGCTTCTTCATTTCTTCCAATCCAGATGGTCTGAAAGTTTGGGCGATGGGTTCCGGTTACTCAGGTTTCTGATACCCGGAAGGTATCCTCTTCGGATAACGCCTTGTTATTCAGGCCTATTTGTGCGGAGGAGGTTCGTCAGGCTCTTTGGGAGCTTGGTCCGGATAAGGCTCCAGGGCCGAATGGGTTCCCGCCCTTCTTTTTCCGTCATTATTGGGATATCGTTGGGCAGGAAATGGTTCAGGCTATCCAAAATGTTTTCCAATCTAAGCATATTCCTGAGGATTGGAACCGCACACTTATTACCCTTGTGCCTAAACGCCCGGATGCTTCTCTACCACAGCACTTTAGACCGATTAGTCTCTGTACTACTATGTACAAGGTTTGTGCCCATCTCCTAGCTTCTTGCCTCCGTGCTGTGATCCCCCATATTATTTCTAAGGAACAAGGGGTGTTTATTAGAGGATGGTCTATCTCGGATAATGTCCTTATCACTCAGGAGTTTATGCACGACCTTCATAGAGCCCCTGCGAGACGGTGTCTTATGGCCATTAAGCTTGATATGGAGAGGGCTTATGATAGACTGAGCTGGAACTTCTTATATCGTTCTCTTCAGGTGTTTGGTTTTGATGAGAGCTTTACTGAATGGGTTATGGCTTGCATCCAGATGCCTTCCTTTTCTTTGATCATCAATGGGAGCCCGACTGAGTTTTTCCAGTCTTCGGTTGGATTACGTCAGGGATGCCCTTTATCTCCCCTTCTGTTCATCTTGGCTGCGGATGATCTCTCTCGAGCTCTCCATCAGGCTCAGTACAATCAGAGGATTGTCCCTTTTAGTGTGGGGGATGCGGGTCTTTCCATCTCTCATCTTTTGTTTGCTGATGATTGTATACTTCTGGACCAGGCCTCTACTGAAAATGCGGCTTCCTTTGATTCCATTATTCAGTGCTACTGTCAGGCTTCGGGCCAGAAGGTAAATCTTAAGAAGTCTTCTATCTGCTTCAGCCCGAAGACTCCCAGACTCACCAGTGAAGCTATCATTAATCGGTTGGGTATCACTACTCAGATTGATTGTTTTATGTATCTGGGGATCCCCATGACTGGCAGACGTCCTCGCTGCTCCGATTTTGTGGACCTAGAGAGGCGGGTCCTTCAGCGTATCGAGGGTTGGCATGTCACTGATCTATCTATGATGGCTCGGATCACCATTATTCGATCGGTTCTCTCTTCCCTTCCGCTCTATATGTTGTCGAATACAGCCATCCCGACTACTTGCTTGAGAGGATTGAGAGATGGTTTAGAGATTTTTTATGGGTTTCTATGCAAGACGGGCATGGTATTCATCTTCTATCTTGGGACAAGATCTGTATGCCTATTCATGAAGGAGGTCTCGGGATCCAATCCTTGTTGGTTAGGCGTCAGGCTTTACTGGCCAGACATGCTTCTCACTTCCTTCTGGAGCCGCACTGTCTCTGGAGCTCGGTCATGCGTGCAAGATATGGTGACTGGAAGCCAGAAGAGTTCATTTCGTCGCCCAGGGGTAGTTCCTCCTTTTGGAAGGATGTGTGCCAGGTTGGCGACTCTATTCAGAAGAATATCTCTTAGATGGTTGGTGATGGTCACTCTATAGATGTCATTCAGGATATGTGGATTTCTGAGCTTCCTCTGTCTCAGTGGCCCTCATTTTTTAGCACTGATATTCCCAATGATACGAGGGTTAAGGATTTGATCTCATCAGTCCCCCCCTCTTGGAATACCCACATGGTGACTAGTCTATTTGGTGAGGATCTATCTCAGCGGATTCTATCGATCCCTCTTATCTCTTGTCCCTCCGTTGATGAGGCTATGGCAGAGATCCTCCCTCCCTAGGGCCCCTCTCAGGGATCTTGTCAAGATATTTAGGCCTCAGGCTCAAGAAACGAACGATGCTGCGTGGATATGGATGCTTCCCACTCTTCCTAGGGTTCAACTTTTTATCTGGAAGCTTCTTTGGGATGCCTACCGATGAGTGCTATGCTCTCCCGTAGGGGTCTCTCTATCTAGTCGACCTGTCCCTTGTGCGGTATGGAGGACGAGACTACCGATCATGCTATATTCAAATGCCCTAGAGCTAGATGGATTTGGCATTTGATGGGCTATGAGTATAAAGCGGATGTCTACGGTTCTCCTCGTCCTATCTTTCTCCAGGATCTCCGGATGGTTCCTCAGCACATACGTGGTCTCTGGGCGGTCACAGCATACCAGATTTGGCTATCGAGGAATCAGATTATTTTCTCGAGGACTGTATTTCTTCACATCAGCTTATGAGGAAAATCAGATCATTGTCCATGGATTGTGCCCGTGCTCTTCATTCTGTTGGTTTTGACGCCTCTGGCCTCTGGGGTTCCACTGCTGCTTCGGCAGCGAACCGTCGTACGATATTCATTTCCTGGGAGCCCCCTCCTCCAGGTTTGTCAAAATCAACTTTGATGGGAGTGTTCGCGGCAGACTAGCTGGTTCGGCCTTCATCATACGCGGTCCACAGGGCAATATGATTGCGGCTGGTGGATTTGGCTCTCTGGACTTCTCTGTCCCCATGTCTGAGCTTTACGCTGCATGGGCTGGTATTTCTTATGCGTTGCAGACTCTTCGAGCTCAGAGGCTTGTTATTGAGGGAGACTCTATGATTGTCATACAGTGGATGCGGAAAGAGAGTGCTCCTGATGTATCCACCAATCCGATCTTGAGAGATATTTGGACCATGCTTCAGGAGGTGGTAACTGCCCAGATTCGTCATGTTTTCTGTGAAGCCAACACAGCAGCTGACTGGGCAGCGACGGTCGTGGCTCAGCATGTAGGATATAGGATATGGGTGATGGGTGAACCATGTCCCACTGTGTTATTACAAATTTTGCAATCTGATGTATTTGGGCTGACTCACACTAGACTAGTGTGATCGCCCGTCTTTATCAAAAAAAAAAAAGGCTGAAGCTCATCGTTCCCTCGCTTTATCTTTTTATCTAACGCTCTTTATGTCCTTAGATTTTTCATAATTTATAGCTAGCATCTGATAGCCTAAAATTAAACATATTGATCTTTATCATATATATATATATATGAAATTAATATATTTATCATGATAAATAATGTAAATCATGAATAGATACATAAATATCTTTATCCATTGCTCCATGCAAATAGGTTGACTTTTTTTCCAGATCAGGCTCTTCCATATCTTACGGTCTCTCTCAGCGATGACATAAACTTCTGTAGAGATCAAGCGCAGAGACCTCCCTGTTTTATTTAACTTTATGCCTTATCTGTCCATCACAGAGGGCGCTTCAAACTGATATGGTTGATGGATGTTTATCTTAATTATGGATTCAAATTTTGAATTCATGTAATTCCTCGATATCGAATATAGGACCATCTTAATCGTATCTAACCGATACACTTAATGAACAAAAAAAATCAAAATTCTCCCACTTGGTCCATATATTCTATTACTATAGTAAGAAACAAAATATATGGATCATGGCAAGAGGTCCTCTTAAAATCGAGTATTATTTACCATGTATCACAATGTATTATATTTTTCAAAAATAAACCCATATAACTTAATGAATAAACTTCATGTTTATTCTAGGTCCAACTTAATGATGTTCATCACAAAATAAATGTGTACACTAAATAACTGAATGTGAAAAAATATTACAACAATAAAAGAGTTTTATTGTACAAGTAGTTGTCCATGCAACTAAATTATATCATGAGATCAACTCCCATTCGTACCATATGATCCTTAAAATGCTTAATTGGCATGCCTTTAGTCAAGGATTAGCTATCATCAATTCAGTGCTAACATATTCTATGACCACTTTGTTTTCTTTAACATGTTCTCTTATGGCTAAATACTTAATGTCGATGTGTTTAGTTCGACTACCACTCTTGTGATTTTTAGCTAAAAATACAGTAGCTGAATTGTCACAGTACAATTTAATTGGCCTAGCAATAGAATCAATAATTCTAAGCACTGAGATGAAACTCTTCAATCATACACCGTGCGATATAACCTCAAAGCAAGCAATGAACTCTGCTTTCATATATAGCAGAGGTAGCAGTCAGATATGTGCTTCATGACCTTTTAGCAGCTCTTCAGTGGTCTAAACCTGGATTACACTAATATCTTTCCAACATTCTAATTGCAAATGCTATGTCAGGCCTTGTACAGACTTGAGCATACATCAAGCTATCAATAGCTGAGGCATATGGAGTATTTTTCATTTTCTCTCTATCAAAGTCATTTCTTGGACACTGATTCAAATTAAATCTGTCACCCTTGACTATAGAAGCTATACTCGGTGAACAATCTTTCATCCGAAATCTCTCTAAGATTTTGTTGATATAGGTTTCTTGAGATTGACCTATAATACCTCGAAGTCTGTCTTTCTAAATTTTAATGCCAATAACATAAGAGGCATCACCCATATCTTTCATGTCAAAATTCTCAAAGAGAAATTATTTTACCTCATGTAACATACCTTTATCATTGGTTGCAAGTAAAATATCGTCTATGTATAGGATTAGAAAACAAATTTTGCTCCTACTAGCCTTCTAGTATATACATTGATCCATGATGTTCTCTACAAATCCAAATGAAGAAATCACATCATAAAATTTTAAGTACCATTGTCGAGAGGCTTGTTTCAATCCATATATAGATATCTTAAGCTTGCATACCAATTTCTCATTATCACTAGAGAAAAAACCTTCATGTTGTTTCATATAAACTTCTTCCTCTAGATCTTCATTGAAAAATGCAGTTTTTACATCCATTTGTTGCAGCTTTAAATCAAAATACACAACAAATGCCATGATAATGCGGAAGGAATCTTTCTTAGAAATAGAATAAATATCTCCTTATAATCAATTTTCTTTCTTTGAGTGAATCCCCTAGCAACGAGTCTTACCTTATATCACTCAATGTTGCCTAACGAGTCTTTCTTGGTCTTAAAGACCCATTTACAGCCAATGGCTTTTGCTCCATTAGGTAACTCAACAAGATCCCAGACTCTATTAAATGCCATAGAATTTATCTCATCTTTCATAGCATCATACCGTAAAATGGATTCCTTATAATTTATGGCTTGTGAAAATATTTCAGGATCATTTTTAGCTCCAATATTATAGTCCAACTCTTGAAGATACACAATATAGTCACTAGAAATTGCTAATTTCTTTTCTCTTATAGATTTTCTTAATGTTGTAACAACCTTCTCTGGCGAAGTTGATTGTTCAACTATCTCTGATAACTCATGAGAGACTGGATCTACTAGTTCATTATCAACAAATTATAAAATTTTAACGACTGATTGTATAATGCCCATTTAATCTTGAGGGGCACTATAAACGATAATTAGTTTGTCACTTGAAGTGAAAGGTTGAGCATCAGAATATTTTCTTTCAGGAATCATGCTCTACAATTGATCACTCCCACTGATCAAGTCATTCTTAAGAAATTTGGCATTTCTTGATTCCATAATTCTAGTTATGTGAGATGGACAGTAAAATCTATATCCCTTGAACCTCTCGACATATCCAACAAAATACCTACTAATGATCCTAGGATCCAGCTTTTTCTCTTATGGATTGTATTCTTCACTTCACATGGGCATCCCCACATGCGTACATATTGCAAACTTGGTTTTCAACCTTTAAATAACTCAAATGGAGTTTTAGAAATAGCCTTGGTTGAAATCCGACTCAATATATACACGGTCATCTTGAGAGCTTCTGTCCACAAGGACTTAGGCAGTTTGGAGCTGCTAATCATGCTCCTCACCATGTCCATCAATGTTCAGTTTCTTCTTTCTGCTACACTATTCTGATCAGGTGAGCTAGATAAACTGTATTAGGAAATAATCCCATGTTCTTAAAGAAACTTCACAAATGGTCCAGGCATTTATCCATCCTCTATGTATCTCCCATAATACTCACCTTCTCTATCAGATCTCATAATTTTGATTTATTTTTCACATTGTGTCTCTACTTCTACCTTGAACATCTTAAAGGCATCTAATACTTCGTTTTTATTACGAAGCAAGTAGAGATACATAAATCGTGAGTAGTCATCAATGAAGGAGATGAAGTATTTTGGACTATAAAAATTTATATTCAGACAACAAATATCTATGTATATGATCTCTAATAGGTTTGAACTTCTCTTGGCATCTTTCTTTGACTTGTTGGTCTGTTTGCCCTTAATGCAGTCCACACAAGTGTCAAACTCAGTAAAGTCCAAAGTATTGAGTACTCCTTCATTCACTAACCTCTTGATTCTATCTATGGAGATATATCCCAATCTTTGGTGCCATAATATAGAAGAGTTATCATTTATAACACATCTTTTCATGCCAGCCCTAACATGCATCACATCATGAGTGGTATTATTTTATAAATTAATATAGAAAAGACTATTAGACAAAGTACAATTTCCAACAAGTTTAGATTTATAATATAAACTGAAATAAGTATCCAAAAAGTTGAAGAAATAACCCAAAGGTACAAGTTTTGAAACTGAAATTAAATTTCTAGAAAAATTAGGTACATAAAAGGTCCTTTCCAAATTTAAAATAAAACCACTACTAAGAACTAAAGTACATGTCTCTATAACTTCCACATATGAGCACATCTTGTTTTCTGAAGAGATATACTGCTCACTTTCCATTGGCTTCTTTAGGTTTTGCATACCATGCAAAATATTGCAAATGTGGATTGTAGAACCAAAATCAATCCACCATGTGTTATAAATAACATCAGCCATATTAGATTCATAACAGACAAGTGAGATTATTTTACCTTTCTTTTCAAGCCAAGTCTTGAACTTGATGCAATCATTCTTCATGTGTCCCTTCTTCTTACAAAAGAAACACTTGAATTCATTCTTAATGTCAAATTGTGATGGTATTTTACTTTTATCCTTCTTTTGGGCCCGTGTCCGATCCTTTCCATTTATAGTCAACATTGCACTCTCATCCAATTCCATCAACAGTCTACCCTCTTCTTAAACACACATGGCCAAAAGTTCATTGATTGACCATTTTTTCTTATGTGTGTTATAAGATATCTTAAATGGTCCATACTGCTGTGAAGGGTGTTTAAAATATAGTGCACCAGAAAGGACTTAGACATTTCAACCTCAAGAGTCTTCAGTTGAGCTGCAATGTCCCTCATTTGCATAATATGTTCACGCACACCTCTTACTTCAGTGAGCCTCAGAGATGAGAACTTCAAAATTAGGATGCTAGCAAGAGCTTTGTCTGAAGTACTAAATTGCTCATCAATAGCCTTTAGTAGCTCCTTGACATTCTCATTCTTATCGACTGAACCATGTATACCAACAAAGATTTTTGTCTTTATAAATATTACACTCAAGCGATTAGATCGCTCCCAATGTTCATAATTCGCAATCTCACTAAGAGTGCTAGTCTGAGTTACTGAAGGTGGTTCATCCTTCCTTATAGCATAATCAATATCCATCCAACCCAGATGAAGGAGAATTCTCTCTTTCCAAACCTTATAGTTATCATCCTTCAATTCAGGTATGTCACATTTTATATCAGAGAAATTTACAGATTGCATAACTGCAAAATTTAAACATAAATGCTTATTATCAAAAATTGAGGCTAATAAAAATGCTTTAGCAATGTAAATCATGCATTTAGTAAATAGTAAATCTACTGACATAAAACTTGCCTGTGGGTTAAAGCTCTAATTCAATTAGATTCACTTAAGTCTATATGATAAAACTATCAAATTATGTTCCTTCTTTCTAATTCCTATGGGTAGATTAAAAAAATATAATTTGATATTTTATCCTAATTAATTACAAATATAACTAAAATTTCTGTGGGATAAAATTTATTATATCTGTATAATTAATTACAATTAATGTCTATTATTTATGTGATTCATTAACTTTATTATACAATTTTATAATTAAGGATGCTGTGGCTACTCCTCAATTATTCAATTATATTTATCACTTAGACATTATAAAAATTTTATACTCAATTATGTTACTTACAATGTATGCATAATTCATAAAATTTATATACATAAATTTTAAATATAATTGAACATAATTAGGCCAGGCCAACAATCCAACCACTTGATGAACGAGCCATCAGCTCGTCATCCTCACCCAATTCTAATAGTTTAATTTAACAAAAAAATCTCTCAATCACCCCAAAAATTTCTCAATATGGGTTAGATATGGTGTGGCCCAGACTGCCACAGTCTAGCCTACCGCAGTCCAGGCTGGGTGCACGGCCCAGCCTGGCTAGCGCCTGGCTCAGGCCGCTAGGCCAGCCAACGCCGGCTAGGCCCAGGTGCTAGCCACCGGGCCCAAGCATCTGCTCCCCTTTTTTTATTGAATCCTATTTGGATGCCACATTTTTCATAAGAGGCATCTTCCATCCGTCCTCATTCGGTAAGAGGCGCACCTCATCGCACATATCCAAAAAATGTGTAAACAAGAAAATCTAAAAACGTGTAAGTAGGGAAGCCCACGCTTTCTCTCATGGTGATTTGATTGTGAGACATTTGAATTTCTCTTTTATTTAAACTATATCCAAAAAGGGTAAGTGAACAGATAGATGCATGCTTCATGGCATAGATCTTACTGATGCATCTCTTAAATAAAACTAAATTAAATAAACTAAATATTAAGAGTTTACCAGATCTAATGCCCTTTCAAATGATTCTTGATGACCTATTAACTCTCCCGGTATGCAGGTAGTTGGGTCAAACGCAGGTACTACCAGTAGCTTCCCTTATTGGTACGTTCCTAATATTCCTATTATATACTAGTTGGATCAAATAATTCAGGATACTACCAATAGCCTCCCTTTTGGACTATCCCTAGATGAGAGAAATAGAGATCAAGAATGCCTTGCCCTCTTTATCAGATAAATAAATGATATAATAATTATTTTACAGGGATTTTATCATATCTGTATTTAATGGAAACAATCCCAATAATCAAAGCAGAGGTATTTTTATAGGCTATGATACCAAATGATAGACTAAAATTAAATATATTGATCCCTATCATATATGCGGAAATATGGGACCAATATATTTATCATGATAAATAATGTAAATCATGAATAGATACATAAATACCTCCAGCCATTGCTCCACGCAAATAGGTTGACTTTTCTTTTAGACCAGGGTAAGGCTCTTCCACACCTTACGGTCTCTCTCAACGATGGTGTAAACTTCCATAGAGATCATGTGCAGGGATCTTCCCATTTTATTTAGCTGTATGCCTTATCTGTCCATCACAGAGGGCGCTTCAAATGGATATGGTTGAGGGATGTTTATCTTAATTATGGATTCAAATTTTGAATTCACGTAATCCCTCGATATCGAATATAGGATCATCTTAATCGTATCTAACTGATACGCTTAATGAAAAAAAAACCAATAGCACCATCCCAAAAGCGGCTTCAAAGAACAATCCATGTGGCTTTTTCTTTAGCATTGTAATTAATTTTATGGGACATGCCAAGCCACAATGGAAAGCCCAGTCAGGTGCATCAGATACGTGAGAAATTGAAATGAAAGCTTTGAGTCTAATCCTGTCTATAGTATAAATGCATTATTGTATTAATTCTTTTATATGATTTGAAATTATAAAATTGATCCTAAATAACTTTATTCTTCATATATGCTTTGAGGTAATTGTTTCCTTATTGTGAAATTGACATAAGTGTAATGTATGTTTTATTGTGATAGTTAAATGTGAGTATTTATGAATATGATGAATGTTTTGTTATTCATACATGCAAGTGTGCAAGTGGGATTCTTATTGAGGTTTGGCTCATACTATCATTACTTTATATTAAATTAAGATACTTAGGGTTGGCGTGTAGAATGGGCTGGAGTAAAAAGAAGAGACAAAGAAATTTTAGATTCTTGATTCTGACAAACGTAGTATTTTTATTAAAAATTAATTATGTTCTAAATTGATGTTGTAGAGAGTATTAAAATATTTATTTTTAATTTAAAATTGACACTTTTGTCAAATTGAGAATTTGAAGGGAAAAAAACTTACATTTCCATGAAAATCATACCTAGGGATATCAAGTGTCAAACCTAGTGAATGGGTTAAGGTGTGATAAAGTGTCATTGGCCGGTTGCAACCTTCTTGGTGGGCAATGAACATTAAATTATGTATAAATTAAAATTTATAAATTATCAATTCGTTTTTTAAAGATAATTCAATAATTACAAACCATGCAACCAAGACGGTGATAAACTATCAAGTGCATAGAAAAAATAATCAAACATAAAAACCAAACAAAGACCAAATTTATGTAGAAAATCCTTCAATGTGAAAGAAAAAATTGTGGATGAAATTCCTAAATAAATCCATTATATTAAGAGAATAGTTACAATATCCCTCAAGTTTTTCCAAAGTTGAGAATACTAATTTTAAAGAAAAATATGAAAATGCCTCTGTAACCAAATCTAATGCCACCATAAAATCCAAAAATCCTATGAAATTTTTATGATTCAATAAAACTTAATACTTTAGTTAAGCAAGAAGAATTAATTTCTCGTTCCGTATTAGTCAGCGACAGTTCATTCTAAACATTAGAATATTGTCTTATCAGTTTATCCGGTCCTCTAAAGATAGTTGTAAGAAACAAACACGATACTCTGATTTAATTCGATTTTATTAAACTGACTTAATTTAATTTTAAGCTCAATAATTTAAAACTAAACCAACCAAATTAATTTAAACTATTACTTTTTTTATAATCAAAATAAATTTGATTTTGACAGGTGAGTTTAATTCAATCTTCATTTTAATTTCATATGCTATCTCTTTCCTTCCATTTCTAGTAAACTCTAGGATCTTCCATTGACTAGCAAAAACTTTTTAACAACCTCAAACAAACTCTCTAACTAGCTAATAAACTAGAAACCCTCTTTTCCTGTACTTATAAATATTTAGGAGCAATTCATTTTGATTGTTAAAAACATCCAGAGTTGAAGCAAGCCCTTCTCTCTTCTTCTTCTTCCTTTCTTTTCTTCTTCCTGTCTTCTTCCTCTTCTTCTTCCAAGTTGTCTTGTTGAAGTTTTACTGGACCTTGCCGGAGTTCAAAATGGCACCAGCGACAAGGGTATCGGGTTAAATTCTTAACGCATATAAATCCCCTGTTTCATCTCTCAAACCTCTGTTTCTCTTTAATTCTGATCAATTCGTTTGATAGGTTGGTTGTTTAAACCAATTGGAGTGAGGGAAAGATTCATTAGAAGTTATAGAATCATGGGTGCCGTTGATCATCGTCGACATAAGTTGCCAGCTACCGGGTGAGTCCAAAATCCTCTATTTATTTTCTAATTTGCTTGGAAGATAGATGGCTAAATAAAGCAATGGGATCCCAGTAGAAGTCAGGTGTTAAGCAACATGGTATCACTGATGACCTGCATCACTATCATCAACTAGCTACAGAACCCCCTCTATTCTTCGTTGTCTGGGTGAGGTCTCGGATTACAGATCTAGAGACGTAGAAGAGAATCAAGTCAGAGATTACTAATGTTAAGTTATTGTTGGGAAGAGAAGGTTGAAGCTAGTTAGATCAATGGCCAAAAGTCTTTGGGTGAAGGCCAGCCATGGCTAACCTTGAGTGAGATAAGGCGATTGGTTAGTGCCATAGAGGATGGAGGTTGGAGGTTTGAATTTCATGAGGGTGTTAGGTGGATGGAGGAAGAAGACGAGCATCTTCCTTGATATAAGGTAAATGGGCCGAGTTATTTAATTTGAACCAACCAGAGATCAATGGGTTAGTAGAATTCACAGGGGTTTAAATGGCTATAAATAAATGAGATAAGTCTAATATAGTAGATCTAATTGAATTTGAAATCAATGTTGATGGGGCCAGTTGACCCCATGAAATGTAAAATTTTTTATTTCTGGACGGCCCCAAAGGCCGACAGGCTCCAGCGCCAGCCGCCAGCCTCGGCCTCCAGCGTCGGCCTCCAGTGCCAGCCTCCTGTGCTGGCCAAAGGCAGACAGGCTCCAGCGCCAGCCACCAGCCTCGGCCTCCAGCATCGGCCTCCAGCGCCAGCCTCCTGCGCTGGCCAAAGGCCGACAGGCTCCAGCGCCAGCCGCCAGCCTCGGCCTTCAGCGTCGGCCTCCAGCGCCAGCCTCCTGCGCTGGCCAAAGGCAGACAGACTCCAGCGCCAGCCGCCAGCCTCGGCCTCCAGCATCGGCCTTCAGCGCCAGCCTCCTGCGCTGGCCAAAGGCTGACAGGCTCCAGCGCCAGCCGCCAGCCTCGGCCTACAGCGTCGGCCTCCAGCGCTGACCTCCAGCGCTGGCCTCCAGCACTGGCCAAAGGCCGACAGGCTCCAGCGCCAGCCGCCAGCGTCGGCCTCCAGCGCCAGCGTCCAGCGCTGGCCAAAGGCCGACGGGCTCCAGCGCCGGCCCCCAAGGCCGGCACATCAAAGGTCGACACCCGCCAAGGCCGGCCTCTCCAAGCTAGACGGCCCCGACTCCTAGCCGGCCCCTATTTCTCTAAGCAGCTCAGCCCCGACACTTCCTCCGTCATCTCCAGTCCCGCCGAGTCGGCCAAGGCCGTCCCCGACCAGCCCGACTCAGCCCCGTCGTCTCCAAGTTCGCCGAGTCGGCCAAGGCCATCCCCGGCCGGCCCGACTCGTTCCCGGCGTCTCCAAGCTAGCCGGCCCCGGCGTCTCCAGTCCCGCTGAGTCGGCCAAGGCCGTCCCCGGCCGGCCCGACTCGGCCCCGGCGTCCCCTGTCCCGCCGAGTCGGCCAAGGCCGTCCCCGACCAGCCTGACTCGGCCCCGTCATCTCCAAGTCCGCTGAGTCGGCCAAGGCCATCCCCGGCCAGCCCGACTCGGCCCCGGCGTCTCCAAGCTAGCCGGCCCCGACACATTCCTAGCGGCCCCGGCATCTCCAAGCTAGCCGGCCTCGGCGTCTCCAAGCTAGCCGGCCCCGGCACATTGCTAGCCGGCCCCGGCATCTCCAAGCTAACCGGCCCCGGCGTCTCCAGTCCCGCCGAGTCGGCCAAGGCCGTCCCCGGTCGGCCCGACTCGGCCCCGGCGTCCCCTGTCCCACCGAGTCGGCCAAGGCCATCCCCGACCAGCCCGACTCGGCCCCGTCGTCTCCAAGTCCGCCGAGTCGGCCAAGGCCGTCCCCAGCCAGCCCGACTCGGCCCCGGCGTCTCCAAGCTAGCCGGCCCCAACACATTCCTAGCCGGCCCCGGCGTCTCCAAGATACCGGCCCCGGCACATTGCTATCTGGTCATGGCGTCTCCAAGCTAGCCGGCCCCAGCACATTCCTAGCTGGCCCCGGCGTCTCCAAGCTAGCCGGCCCCGGCGTCTCCAAGCTAGCTGGCCCCGGCGTCTCCAGTCCCGCCGAGTCGGCCAAGGCTGTCCCTGGCCGGCCCGACTTGGCCTCGGCGTCCCCTGTCCCGCCGAGTCAGCCAAGGCCGTCCCCGGCCAGCCCGACTCGGCCCCGTCGTCTCCAAGTCCGCCGAGTCGGCCAAGGCCGTCCCCGGCCAGCCCGACTCAGCCCCGGCGTCTCCAAGCTAGCCGGCCCCGGCACATTCCTAGCCTGCTCCGGCGTCTCCAAGCTAGCCGGCCCCGGCACCTCCTGTCCCGCCAAGTCGGCCAAGGCCATCCCCGACCGTCCCGACTCGGCCCCGTCGTCTCCAAGTCCGCCGATTCGGCCCCGTCCCGGCACTGCCTTGCCGGCTGGATGGGCCCTAGCCATCTCAGGTCGATCCAGCTCGGCCCTGACAAGACGGGACCCTCCGATTCCCGCTAGATCAGCCCCAACGGTTCAAAAACCGCCTCTCTGATGCGCGCCACCCGACAACGTCAGACGCGCAACGTGCGCCGCCCAACAGCCCAGCTGCTGATGGGACGTAACCCACCAACCAGCCCAGATTCACGCAACGGCTTAGCAGCCCTTCTGACTTCACGAAAACCCACGTGATGGTGCCAGCGTCAACCCCTATAAAAGGGTAAATTACGTCGAGAACAAGGCAACGCACATTTTACGTACTCGAGGCCCTAACTCTCAGAGGAACTACCTGATCCTTCTGAGACCTCTCCCTCCTCAAGAGCTCTCTCGAGCTCCTTCTCTACTGTGACCTCTGTCACTAACTTGGGCGTTGGAGGGCCCCACTGGAGAACCCTCTCCGGTCTTGGGACTTCTTTGCAGGCAACCCGGTGAAGAAGAAGAGCCTCCGTTCCCGACGTCCAGGAGGGGTGATCGAGCGTCATCAGATTGGCGCGCCAGGAAGGGGGTGCATAAGAAAAGTAGCGAGCATCTTCCCTGAGCTACACCTTCCATCCCCTCTCTTCTCCTAGAAACCATGGTAGTGACACAAGCCCAGGATGCCTCCGTCAGCTGCCCGGTGGGGCTCCCCCCACCAACTAGACAGCAGGAGGCCAATCCCCCCGCTGCCAGCCCTCCGGTTGCCGGCCCGCCACCGGACGCCGCCCTCCAAACAGCGGAGCGGCTATCAACCCTCTCCCAGCAAGTTCAGAATCTCACTGCCATGGTCCATGGACTCCAGCAGCAGCAGTCCGTGGCCACCCAGCACCAGACTGCTCCCCCACCAGCCAGTAGTCGGCGAGGGGAGGTTCTCCTTGGCGAACCACCGGTCGACGTCAGGTTTCCCCAAGGAAGCCTCGACGCGAGCCCTCCAAGCGGCCGCGGTCCCCTGGCCACGGCCCCAGCGAGCTTCCTCCCAAGCCACGTCATCACGAAGAACCCAGGCGGAAGTCCCGACTTCCGTCTCCATCTTCTGCTTCCTCTTTTTCTTCTTCCTCCGAGCCATCCCGGAGGGCTCCGACGATCAACCGCCAGGCAGAGGAACGCCTGGATGAGTACAACCAGGGCCTCGACGAGCTCACCAGGAAGATAAACCACCAGCCGGAGGAAGAGTTTGACACTCGTCCTCCTTACACCCGCCGCATACTGGAGGAACCGGTTCCCTCCAGGTTTCGCTTCCCCCAGGTGGACCCATACGACGGTACGACCGACCCTCTCGACCACCTCGAGAGCTACAAGGCTATGATGCAAGTCCAGGGCGCCTCAGACGCCCTTCTCTGCAAGGCCTTCCCTGCGACCCTGTGGAAGGCTGCCCGTGCGTGGCATTCACGCCTGTCCCCCCACAGCATAGACTCCTTCCGGGAGCTGGAGAGGGCATTCCTGGCCCACTTTGACGCCTGCCGCCGAATCCCAAGGGTGGCGGACAGCCTCTTCTCCATCCGCCAGAAGAAAGGAGAGTCCCTGCAAGACTTTGTGTCCCGATTCAAAACCGCCACCCTCGAGGTCTACCACCTCGATGATGCGGTGGCCACCCTGGCGCTGAAGCGGGGACTCCTTCCGTCCCGCTTCACCTTCTCCCTGGACAAGAAGCCCCCGAGCTCTTACTCCGACCTTCTCCTCCGAGCCCAGAAGTACATCCGGGCAGATGAAGCCGACCTCACTCATTAGGAGTCATCGAAGGGCTCCAGCCACAAATCCGCTCGCCCTGAGCCGAGCGGACCTCCTCGACATCGCCGATCCGACCCACCTCGCCGGTCCGACAACAGGCGCCGGAGCCCTGTCCCCGACGAGGGTAAGCTCACTCCTCTCCTCGCCCCTTGATCCCATATCCTGATGGAGATCGAGGGCGAGCCCTACCTTCAACGTCCTCCCCCCATGAAGAAGGGTGTATCCTGCGACAGAAGCCGCTACTATCGATTCCACCGGGACTACGGCCACGACACCGACAGCTGCTACAGCTTGAAATGGGCCATCGAGGAGCTCATCCAATGGGCTACCTCGGCAAGTACGTCCAGAAGATGCCACAGCCGCTGCTGGCCATCATGGGGCCTCCACCGGCTCAAGCCGCCGTCGACAACACTCCCATGGAGCGGACTGTCGGGATGGTGTCCTGGGGGTCGACCTCTGCGTCCAAGCGGCCGAGGGGGGAGGATGCTCCAAATAATGTAATGCCCCAGGGGGAGACTGCTGTAATAGAAAATGTAAACAATGAGGGCGTAGTCGTCACTATGATGATCGCCAAACACCCTGTAAAAAGGATATTAGTTGATAGTGGCAGCTCAGCTGACATCCTTACTTACGACGCATTTGTTCGGATGGGTTTATCTGTTGACTCCCTTCAACCCGTGGCAACCCCGCTAGTCGGATTCACTAGAGACTCTGTGAGGGTCGAGGGCAAAATATCCTTGCCTATAACGACCGAAACCCCGCCATGCCAAAGCACCGTGATCATGAAATTCCTAGTTGTGAGGGTCCCTTTGGCATACAACGCCATTCTTGGACGTCCTGGCCTGAATCTTTTGGATGCGGTCATCTCCATCCGACGTCTACTGGTGCAGTTCCCCACCAGCGAAGGAGTTAGAGAAATGCGCGGGGAGATAAGCCCGGTCTTACCTTGCTATCATGCGGCGTCGAGCCCTTTGGAGGCCGACCCGGCCCTGGAAGTGTCTGACCCTAGAGATTCCGCCAAAGGAGGGGAGCCCGCCGAGCACCTCCTGACTTTCCCCCTCAACGACAACCCAGCAAGGACCGTCCGTGTGGGTGGACTCCTTCCCCTGGAAGATCGAGAGCGCCTCTTAGCTTTCCTACGGGCTAACTCGGACGTCTTCGCTTGGTCAACGTCTGACATGCCCGGCATCCCTCCGGAGGTCATCACCCACAGGCTCAACACCGACCCGCGCCACCATCCAATCCGTCAAAAGAAGAGGAGCTTTGCCCCCGACCGACAAAGGGCGATTGATGAAGAAGTCAACAAGCTGATCAGCGCCGGCCACATTCGGGAGGCGCACTACCCGAGCTGGCTGGCCAACATAGTCATGGTGCGCAAGGCAAATGGGAGCTGGAGGATATGTATAGACTTCACTGACCTCAACAAGGCGTGCCCAAAAGACAGCTTCCCCTTGCCAAGAATTGACCAGCTGGTCGATTCCACCTCTGGTCACGAGCTTCTCAGCTTCATGGATGCCTTCTCCAGATATAATCAGATAAGGATAGACCCCAGCGACGAGGAGCACACCTCCTTCGTGATAGAGAAAGGCATTTACTGTTACAAGGTGATGCCTTTCGGCCTCAAGAATGCAGGAGCAACCTATCAACGGCTGATGAACAAGGTGTTCCAAGACCAGCTCGGTCGGAACATGGAAGTCTACATGGACGACATGCTGACGAAGAGCACCCGTGCTGCCGACCACATCTCTGACCTGGAAGAAACTTTTAACAACCTCCGTCGCTTCCAAGTCAAGCTGAACCCTAAGAAGTGTGCTTTTGGGGTCACGGCAGGTAAATTTCTGGGCTTTATGGTGACCCAGCGCGGAATCGAGGCAAACCCAAAGAAGATCAGCGCCATACTTGACATGAGGCCGCCATCCAACAAGAAGGAAGTGCAACGGCTAACGGGAAGGATAGCGGCGCTGAGTCGTTTCCTCTCTAGATCGGCAGAGAGGTGCTTGCCTTTCTTCAAGGCCCTATGGAAGGTGAACGGTTTCACGTGGACGGACGACTGCCAGGAAGCTTTCGACGGCTTAAAGGCGTTCCTGTCCTCCCCACCGCTCCTCTCCAAGCCGAGAGACGGGGAGAGTCTTTTCCTTTACTTAGCCACCTCCTCAGAAGCCATCAGCTCAGTCCTGGTGCGCCTAGACGCTGACGGAACCCAAAGGCCAGTCTACTACGTGAGCAAGGTCCTGCACGACACCGAGGTCAGGTCAGGTATTCCAAAACAGAAAAAGTCATTTTCGCCTTGATAGTTTCTGCCCGGCGTCTTCGCCCGTATTTCCAAGCCCATCCTATCGTGGTGCTGACGGACCAACCTCTCCGAGCCATCCTGGCCCGTCCGGATACTTCGGGTTGACTCGCCAAATGGGCCATCAAGCTGGGGGAATTTGACATCTCTTTCTAAGCATGACCGGCCTTGAAGTCCCAAGTCCTGGCCGACTTCCTGGTCGAGTGCACTTGGGCGGAAGAAGATCTCAAGGAGATCCCTGGGGAGTAGCCCAGGCCCGAGCCGAGAGGTGATGGAGAGACCTAGATCCTCCACGTGGACGGCGCATCGAATTCTCAAGGGAGTGGCGCCGGCCTCATTCTTGCCGGGCCGGAAGGAGAAAGAACCGAGTGCGCCCTGAGATTTCTTTTTGAAGCCACCAACAACCAGGTGGAGTATGAAGCCCTTCTGGCCGGGTTAAGATTAGCCCAGGAGGTTGGAGCAAAGCACCTCAGAGCCTACACAGACTCACAACTCGTCTCCGGGCAGATCAATGGAGAGTATGAGGCGCGCGACCCCGTTATGGCGCAATATCTGAAAAAGGTTCAACTCTTGACCTCCTCACTGCCTTACTTCAGCATCAGTTACATCCCCCAGAGCGAAAACGCAAAGGCTGACATCCTCTCTCGACTGGCTACCTCCTCCGATGGCCTGACAAGGGACGCCTACATCGAATATCTAGAAAGGCCCAGTATAGAGGGCGGGGAGGAAGTCCTCCCGCTCACCCCGGAACCTACATGGATGGATGCCTATGTCCGCTACCTCACCGACGGCACCCTCCCTGATGACCGCAACAAAGCCAGATTGCTCAAGTGGAGAACCTCCAAGTTCATCCTCCTCGACGGGCGCCTATACAGAAGGTCATTCTCCTACCCGTTGCTTAAGTGTGTAGGCCCCGCCGACGCCGACTACATCCTCAGAGAAATCCACGAGGGCATTTGCGGGAATCATCTGGGGGGCAGATCCTTGGCCCAGAAGGCTCTTCGTCAGGGGTACTTCTGGCTCACTATGAAGGAGGACGCGGCCAAGCTAGTTCAAAGGTGCGACGGCTGCCAGCGCCACGCGCACATCCAGCGTCAGCCACCTGCCCCGCTGAGCCCACTCTCGGCTCCGTGGCCCTTCGCCCAATGGGGAATGGACATCCTTGGACCGTTCCCCCCAGCTTCAGGACAGCGGAGATTCTTGCTGGTCGCCATCGACTACTTCACCAAGTGGGTCGAGGTCGAGGCGTTGGCCAAAATCACGGAGAGCAAAGTTAAGACTTTCTTCTGGAAGTCGATCATATGCCGCTTTGGCTTGCCTCACACCCTCGTTATGGACAACGGTCGCCAGTTCAACAACGAGGCATTCAAAACCTTCTGCGAGGAGCTAGGCATTCGCCACCAATTCACCTCCATCGGCCATCCCCAGACCAACGGGGAGGCTGAGGTCATGAACCGCACCATCCTCAGAGGGCTGAGGACTCGCCTGGATGGCTCCAGAGGATGCTGGGTAGAAGAGCTCCCCAGTGTGATATGGGCTTACCACACAACGCCCAGAGCCCCGACGGGCGAAACTCCTTTCAGCCTCTCCTTCGGATCCGAGGCCGTCATCCCCATCGAGATCGGATTGCCCAGTCCGTGTGTGGAGTCCTTCAGTGAGGAAGGCAACCCTACGCTGATTCGGGCCAACCTAGACTTCATCGATGAGGCGCATGACAGGGCGAGACTGCGCATGGCGACCTTTCGTCAGCGAGCGGCTAAGTACTACAACGCCCGGGTTCGTCCCAAGGTTTTTCGCCGTGGAGACTTGGTGCTACGAAAGGCCGAGGTATCAAAGCCTACCGAGGGGGGCAAGCTATCCCCCAACTGGGAAGGACCCTACCGCATCAACGAGGCGCTCCACCGGGGAGCATACAAACTAGAAGAGCTTGACGGGAAGCCCATTCCACGTACCTGGAATGCGGATAACCTCCGCCAATATTATCAATGATGTACTCCCAGAGGCATAAGTAATAAAGAAAAAGGTCCTTTCTGGCGACACAGTTTGTCCTCCCTTGCGCCAAGTCTCTCAAAAGGAGCTCACTGGCATCGCGGCCCACGGGACGCCACTCGGCCCCGGCACGGCGGTGCCCCCGAGTTAGTTAAGTCCCTAAAGGCTCCGTACCCGGCTGAGTCGCCACCTGGGCAGAACACAAACCCCCAGGCTGGTTCAAAAGGAGCTCACTGGCATCGTGGCCCACGGGACACCACTCGGCCCCGGCATGGCGGTGCCCCCGAGTTGGTTAAGTCCCTAAAGGCTTCGTACCCGGCTGAGTCACCACCTGGGCGGAACACAAACCTCCAGGCTGGTTCAAAAGGAGCTCACTGGCATCGCGGCCCACGGGACACCACTCGGCCCCGGCACGGCAATGCCCCCGAGTTGGTTAAGTCCCTAAAGGCTCCGTACCCGGCTGAGTCGCCACCTGGACGGAACACAAACCCCCAGGCCGGTTCAAAAGGAGCTCACTGGCATCGTGGCCCACGGGACACCACTCGGCCCCAGCACGGCGGTGCCCCCGAGTTGGTTAAGTCCCTGCACGGCGGTGCCCCCGAGTTGGTTAAGTCCCTAAAGGCTCTATATCCGGCTGAGTCGCCACCTGGGCAAAACATAAACCCCCAGGCTGGTTCAAAAGGAGCTCACTGGCATCGCGGCCCATGGGACACCACTCGGCCCCGGCACGGTGGTGCCCCCGAGTTGGTTAAGTCCCTAAAGGCTCCGTACCCAGCTGAGTCGCCACCTGGGCAGAACACAAACCCTCAGGCCGGTTCAAAAGGAGCTCACTGGCATCGCGGCCCACGGGACACCACTCGGCCCCGGCACGGCGGTGCCCCCGAGTTGGTTAAGTCCCTAAAGGCTCCGTACCCGGCTGAGTCACCGCCTGGGCGGAACACAAACCCCCAGGCCGGTTCAAAAGGAGCTCACTGGCATCGCGGCCCACGGGACAACACTCGGCCCCGGCACGGCGGTGCCCCCCGAGTTGGTTAAGTCCCTAAAGGCTCCGTACCCGGCTGAGTCGCCGCCTGGGCGGAACACAAACCCCCTGGCTGGTTCAAAAGGAGCTCATTGGCATCGTGGCCCACGGGACACCACTCGGCCCCGGCACGGCGGTGCCCTCGAGTTGGTTAAGTCCCTACGGCTCCGTACCCAGCTGAGTCGCCCCTCGCAGCGGTTCCACACCCCCAAGGCGGTTCAAAAGGAACCTGACGATGCCCAGCTCTCAGGTCACCCTCCGGGGTTCACTCCCGGACCCCGCATTGGGAAAGGATTACTGGCCGCCCTCAGCTAGCCGAAGAAGGCACGCAGACGTCCATCCAGGCGGTGCAAGGTGCCAAGGTAAAGGCTCTACACTCCTTTCGCTTGGCCGATGCGGGGCATGCAAGCTCAAGGAGTGGGGGGCATTTGATGGGGCCAGTTGACCCCATGAAATGTAAAATTTTTTATTTCTGGACGGCCACAAAGGCCGACAGGCTCCAGCGCTAGCCACCAGCCTCGGCCTCCAGCGTCAGCCTCCAGCGCCAGCCTCCTACGCTGGCCAAAGGCAGACAGGCTCCAGCGCCAGCCACCAGCCTTGGCCTCCAGCGTCGGCCTCCAGCGCCAGCCTCCTGCGCTGGCCAAAGGCCGACAGGCTCCAGCGCCAGCCGCTAGCCTCGGCCTCCAGCGTCGGCCTCCAGCGCTGACCAAAGGCAGACAGGCTCCAGCGCCAGCCGCCAGCCTTGGCCTCCAGCGTCGGTCTTCAGCACCAGCCTCCTGCACTGGCCAAAGGCCGACAGGCTCCAGCGCCAGCCGCCAGCCTCGGCCTACAGCGTCGGCCTCCAGCGCTAGCTTTCAGCGCTGGCCAAAGGCCGACAGGCTCCAGCGCTAGCCGCCAGTGTCGGCCTTCAGCGTCGGCCTCCAGCGCCAGCGTCCAGCGCTGGCCAAAGGCCGACGGGCTCCAGGGGGCCGGCACATCAAAGGCCGACACCCGCCAAGGCCGGCCTCTCCAAGCTAGACGACCCCGACTCCTAGCCGGCCCCTACTTCTCTAAGCAGCTCAGCCCCGACACTTCCTCCATCATCTCCAGTCCCGCCGAGTCGGCCAAGGCCGTCCCCGACCAGCTCGACGGCCCCGTCGTCTCCAAGTCCGCCGAGTCGGCCAAGGCCGTCCCGACTCGGCCCCGGCGTCTCCAAGCTAGCCGGCCCCAGCATATTCCTAGCCGGCCCCGACGTCTCCAAGCTAGCCGGCCCCGGCACATTGCTAGCCGGCCCCGGCGTCTCCAAGCTAGTCGGCCCCGGCGTCTCCAGTCCCGACGAGTCGGCCAAGGCCATCCCCGGCCGGCCCGACTCGGCCCCGGCGTCCCCTGTCCCGCCGAGTCGGCCAAGGCCGTCCCCGACCAGCCCGACTCGGCTTCGTCGTCTCCAAGTCCGCCGAGTCGGCCAAGGCCGTCCCCGGCCAGCCCGACTCGGCCCCGGCACATTCCTAGCCGGCCCCGGCGTCTCCAAGCTAGCCGACTCGGCGGGACTGGCGGCGTCACCAGTCCCGCCGAGTCGGCCAAGGCCATCCCCGGCCGGCCCGACTCGGCCCCAACGTCCCCTGTCCCGCCGAGTCGGCCAAGGCCGTCCCCGACCAGCCCGACTCTGCCCCGTCATCTCAAAGTCCACCGAGTCGGCCAAGGCCGTCCCCGGCCAGCCCGACTCGGCCCCGGCGTCTTCAAGCTAGCCGGCCCCGGCACATTCCTAGCCGGCCCCGGTGTCTCCAAGCTACCGGCCCTGGCACATTGCTAGTCGGTCATGGCATCTCCAAGCTAGCCGGCCCCAGCACATTCCTAGCTGGCCCAGGTGTCTCCAAGCTAGCCGGCCCCGGCGTCTCCAAGCTAGCTGGCCCCAGCGTCTCCAGTCCCGCCGAGTCGGCCAAGGCTGTCCCCGGTCGGCCCGACTCAGCCCCGGCGTCCCTTGTCCCACCGAGTCGGCCAAGGCTGTCCCCGGCCAGCCCGACTCGGCCCCGTCATCTCCAAGTCCGCCGAGTCGGCCAAGGCCATCCCCGGCCAGCCCGACTCAGCCCCGGCGTCTCCAAGCTAGCCAGCCCCGACGCCTCCTGTCCCGCCGAGTCGGCCAAGGCCATCCCCGACCGGCCCGACTCGGCCCCATCGTCTCCAAGTCCTCCGATTCGGCCCCGCCCCGGCACTGCCTTGCCGGCTGGATGGGCCCCAGCCATCTCAGGTCGATCCAGCTTGGCCCTGACAAGACGGGACCCCCCGGTTCCCGCCAGATCAGCCCCAAAGGTTCAAAAACCGCCTCTCTGACGCACACCACCCGACAACGTCAGACGCGCGATGTGCGCCGCCCAACAGCCCAGCTGCTGATGGGACGTAACCCACCAACCAGTCCAGATTCACGCAACGGCTCAGCAGACCTTCTGACTTCACGAAAACCCACGTGATGGTGCCAGCGTCAACCCCTATAAAAGGGTAAATTACGTCGAGAACAAGGTAACGCACATTTTACACACTTGAGGCCCTAACTCTCAGAGGAACTATCTGATCCTTCTGAGACCTCTCCCTCCTCAAGAGCTCTCTCGAGCTCCTTCTCTACTGTGACCTCTGTCACTAACTTGGGCGTCGGAGGGCCCCACCAGAGAACCCTCTCCAGTCTTGGGACTTCTTTGCAGGCAACCCGGTGAAGAAGAAGAGCCTCCGTTCCCGACGTCCAGGAAGGGTGATCGAGCGTCATCAAATGTCATTGATCTAAGAATCTAAAACTAATCTATTCATCCTGATTTAATTGATTTGAGTCAGTTAATATAAAATGGGTTAAAAAATTATGATGGATTCAAACCTTTATGAATTAGACTAAACCAAAGAATTTATCTTTTATTTTAATGGAAGCCATCCCATTTATGTAGGATCTTATAATATTGTAGGCTAACACTAGTTGGTTTAAGTAGATTAGGCCTATAACCACAAGACTTAATTCATTTAAGGAAAAGTCTTTATGCATCAGCCTTCGGTGCATAAAGCACACATTGAGCATGCGAATTGGCCACACGCCCATGCCACTGCACGTACCACAGTCCAATGTGGCATGGCATGTACCGCATGCTCGGTGGTATAGATGCACAGTCAATCTGCATACCCGTTGCATGCTTTATGCATCGAAGGTCAATGCACAAAGACTTTTCCTTCGTTTAAAAGCAGTAAGCATATCAATTCTTGGCCCCAAATCCTATCAATTAAAACCCATAATATTTGGCCCCAAGAATTGAATTTAGTTGTTGAAGTTAATAACCTGAATATTAATTATGCTGGATTAAAAATGGGTTGAGGTAGATTTGAGTTGGGATAACCTAATTAAGCTCTAGTTAAGGTTAGTGGTAATCTAGCTAATTCTTTAATAACCTAATTAATGACCCAATTAAGCTAAGGTAGGCCCAATTGCTGTTTAGAAATGTAAATTAGATAATGGTTAATTAATTTCATTTGAGTAATGATTAGTGTATACTATAAGGCGATTAAGCAAAGGTTAATAAGGGATAATTTGATAATTAGTTAGTTTAGTAAGTTTTTTAGAAAAGTTAATTAAATAAATTACCAAATGACCTAATAAAGTCATAAATGGCCTAGTTAAGCATAGTTAAGAAGGGTATATTGGTAATATTTAAAATATGGGCTAAAAGGGCATAATGGTAATTTTTAAATTATAAATTTTAATCAATTAATTATATTTATGTTAATTATAGGTGAACTTTGATTTGATTTGATTGAAAAGACTATTAGAATTAGCGATTCAAGGTAGAAATTCTGTAACTATTATTATGTAATTGTTTCATGTCTTTTATATCTGCATACATCATGGATTTATTGTTAAATTTCTTAGCATGTTTTAATTACACACGATGATTTATTTATGATGTTGTTATATACGTTATAGAACATTATTTTTGTTATGACATGGTCTTGGCTTTGGGTTGAAATATATAAGTATGATATGTTGAGATATATTAATTTGGTTATAGTATGTTTATGGTTTTGTTGGATATGAGTTGTAATAATGTGGGCTTATAGATTAATCACTGAGATGTGTATTTGATTATTACTGCTAATACGTAATACTAGTTCTATTAGTATTGGTATGATTTCTTACTAAGGTAAACCAGTGGCATCGAAGAAGGGCTTAAGAGTTGCAAAAGGCTAGTGTAGAACCAGTTATGGTTTGTGCATATAACATGGCTCAGTTTATTTTGTTGGACACTACTATGGGAACCAACCTATATGTGTATATCGCCAAATTTGTTGCTAGATACAAACTACTAGTATGAGATTTGTCAGTATGTATCTTCAGCATGCAGAGTGATATGTCCAATGTTGAGGTTAATTAAGATTATAGATATAATATTTATTGTTGATACATGATACTAGTTCAAACAATAATAGTGTGATTCCGTACTGACCTACACCGTCGGCACTAGGGAAGGACATGAGGATTGAGAGAGGTTGGTATGGAACCAATCATGGTCTGTGAATATAATGTGACTGAGTTTAATATGCTAGGCACTAGTATGAAAATCAATTTATGCATGTGCATATTATTAGGTTAGGTTGTTAGACATGGGTTACTAATATATGGTTTGTCGATATGTATATTCAGTATGCAGAAGATTGAAATGTGGATTATTTGTTTATATTGATGATTTTGATTTGATTTATGTTGGTATTTGGACGTGGCTGGTTCTAAAGTTTTACAACTGGCTTTATGGATATGTTATGTTACTTTTTGTTAACATATATTTTGATGTATCATATATTCTAGTTTTTTTTTGGTATATTCATGATAATTTATGTAGATTTTATATTAGACTTTTAGTTCATTAATCTTTGCCTCATTTTGTTACAGAGGATGATGATGACAGGTATTTTTGCTGGATCCAGATTTGAAAGCCGGGTACCAGGAGTAAAAGTAGTATATCATTTAGTATATCATTTGGCATTGTAAATATATTGCTATGTACATTAAAGTTAGCATACGGACATTTATATACTAATTGATAATTTAGGATAGTATTATGAGTTCTAAGATTTGGATTCCGCTGATAATATTTTGGTTATCATTATATTATTTATATTGAGATTTAGAAAGCCTTGCTTTTAGAGTTTGCTTTAAGAGCATGTGACAGTGCTGCGATGTTCTTAGATCAAATAGGAGGTTGCAGCATTCTAAATCCCTTTTTTATTCTTTTTTTTTCTCAATCGCGCCAGTGAGATGCCGACGATCCAGGCTTGCCTATGATCTTCGACTAGTTCTTGAAGTGAGTAATCGAGGAAGTTCTAACTTGGAACAAATAGTCGTTTCAAAAGTTACCTAAACCCTCTTTTCCTTTTACCTATAGCTAGCTGTTAATCTTGTAGGGGAATCAGAGTATCAACCTTTAGGTTTGAATTGAAGTTCAAGTTACCTAAACCCTCTTTTCCTGTCACCTGTAGCCAGCTGTTAATCTTGTAGCGGAACCAGAGAATCAACCTTTAGGTTTGGCTTTACGTTCTAGCTCCCTCTCTTTCAAGAGTTATCCTGATTCCGATGCGTTAGGGCGTGACAGACAATCTCAACCGGTGTGACCTGGCACTCAATATTGGCCAGGCCTCGGCCTCATGTTTGATCGTTGATCCTCGTCGCTCATTTCACGATAATTTGTTAAAATCTACGAGCCTTAGGAGCACGTACCCAAAAAGAAAAAGAAAAAGAAAAAAAGCAAAAGTTTACCTGGGAGCTTGTTACTTTTTGGTCAGACAAGAATCATAACTTTAAAGTTACATAAATGCTCCCCGCGTTCAACGTAGAACGAGTGCCTCTCCGGTCTTACTGGATCCAGACAAAGCTCAACTTTTACTTAGAAAGAATAGTTAATTTCTTGTTTTGTACGAGTGATCGATAGTTAATTTTTAAAATTGAAATATTGCCTTGTCCGTTTACCCCAAATTCCCTTTTTTTGTCTTTTTCTTCTCCACTGTGCCAGTCAGATGCCGACGACCCAGGCTTGCCTCCAATCTTCAGCTTGTTCTTGAAGCAAGCAGTCTAAGGAAGTTCTAATTTGGAACAATTAGTTGTTTCATAAGGTCCCTAAACACTCTTTTGCTGTCACCAATTGCTAGCTGCAATATTCTAAAATAATTCAATATCAAATAAAAAAATTTATAAATTTACAAATTTATCTACTATCAATTAACTTAAACTTAATTTTTTTAAATTTAATTTATTAATAAATTAATTATATTAATAAATAAATTTAAAGTATATCTAATCTAAATGTACGGATGTTAATGGACAAAAGAAAAGAGTATACCCATTTGAATTCTAATAGAAATTAGAAGTAGACGGTGACTGTGTTTGCTATAAGAAACGGTTGATTATGTTTGAGCTAACTAGAACATTGTGTTAAAACTTGATTTATTTATTATTTAAACCCACATCTTAATTAAAGACATTATTTTTTTCTCATCCTTAAATCTATAAAGAGAGAAAGAAATAGATTTAGTTATATTCGAATGTAATTAAATTTAAATATTTTTCTCATCCTTAAATCTATACAAATTTTAAAAACATTCTATCTTTTTATTTTTTTCTATTTTTAGGATTGTGAGCTGTATGGATTCAAAAATAAAGAAGATAATCAGATTTAGATTTAATTATGTTTGAATATAATTAAATCTATCTTTTTTTTTTCATATATATATTATTAAAATAACATGGGGCATTTAACCTGGCTCATTGATAAGTCAAGCTTTAAAAAGTTACTCAAATTTGACCTATAGATTAACTAAAATTGAGCTTCAACCGATCATTGCCAAATCATGCCGGATCTTTGGACAACTTAATTAGTTAATTTGCAGCCCTAGTAATAGGGTTGGTTGCCTACGGAAGCGGTGTATAGCTGTCAGATAGAGTTTGGGTTAGATCTTTAATACGAAAAAAATGCTAGATATTTCTTTTTTGCATAAGCAATCTTTCAATTTCCTTTAAGATTCAAATGAACTAATACAAAAAGATGTTTGCTTGACAAACGTCAGATGGATCCAAAAGAATTTATTTTAAAAGATTTTAATATCTTTTAGGTCCATCCAAACCATATGGATAATAAAAAATGAGTCATATTTCTATTTTTTTTTAACTAGACAATAATGATATGAGTAATATCCATATTCTATCATCATGTACTTCTTCATTCAAGAATAAGAATATAAGCAATATATCTTGAAAAATAAAGATATGAGTCATATACATATTCTTTTTTTACTTTCATACTTTTCTATTGAATAATAAAAATATGAGTTATATTTTTATTTTTAGTTTGAAGAATAGGAATATAAGCCATAATTTTTTACTCTTATAATTTTATACTAAGAAAGGAATATGAACCGCATATCTACTTTTTCATTCTTATAAGCAATGCTGAAGCTTTCTTTATTTTTTTTTTTCTTTTGAACCTGTTTGATGTTCGCGAATATCTTTCCATATTATTAGTCCGTTCAATTTTTTTTAAAAAAAAATTAAGCTATCCAAAAATTGTTCATGCTAAATTTTTTTTCTGGTACCATAGATCCAAATCAAGACGTGGCATGTAGTGATGCATTGTACAAAATCTGGCAATAAATCCTCCCTGTGTACCATTCAGCATGGATGTTTTGCGTGCAAGGGATGTGCATGCAGAATCTAGCCTTAATTTGCATGGTCACATGCAAACTTTTCCTTTAGAAAAAGCACCCCAATGATGCATTGTTATCGGTACAGGCACCAAGGTGATTTGGGCCCTGCCTCTGCTATTATAAAATCCGCTACCTGGGCCTTTCCGGCCGCGATCGATGTGCTAGCTACTTGCTATCATTCTTGTCGGTGATGGAAGACATGGCAGGGGAAGTCACTAGGAGTGGTAGAGAAGCAACGATAGAGGCGGCTGATGATAGTAGGGGTGAAGAAGCAGTTGAGCTCGAGATCAAGAAAAAATTATTCCGAGCCGCCAAGGAGAGCCAGTGGAAAAAAACTAATGAATATCTACAAGGAAAATAAGTTTGCCCCGATCGCTATCAACAGGGGGGGAGACACCATTCTGCACCTTGCCATCTCCATAGGCAACCAACATGGTGTGATCAAGCTCATGAAGCTCATGGAGGAGGCCGGCTGCTTACGTGAGATATTGGAGACGAAGAACAAGATGGGGGACGCGCCGATCCACGAAGCTGCATTCTTGGGGATGGACGAGGTGTGCTTGTTTTGGGCAACGGCTACCCGGAGCAGGTGCTGCGGGTCCGCAACGAGCAGGACGAGACGCCACTACATGTGGCGGTGCTCCACGGCCAAAAGAAAGCCTTCTTTGCCCTTCAAGCGGCCATTGATGCAAAATGCCCGCAACTGGGAAGGATGCAACGACGAACAGAGATGGCGACACCATCCTCCATACTGCCATTTCAAGAGAACATTTTGGTGAGTGCTTCTTAACCGCTAAGTTCTCTTCCTATTTTATATGCGAAAAAAATGACCAAAGCTTCGGCGTTATACTTAAAACCAATGGGCGCGCCAACCGCCTACCGTGCTCTCTTTTTCGGTAAATCAAGCACATTTTGGACGTGTTTATATGCATGCATGCTACAAAATATACATCTATGTATGTTTATTTCTTAAAACACCATTTATTGAAATATTTATCGTTTACAAAAATAAAGCATATTTTATTTAACATTTTCATTGTTTCATTTATAAAGCAATTTTGAAAATTTCTTTTTTTTTTTTTCTCTACAAGAAAGTTGCACCACCTAAAAAATATATTTTTATAGAAACAGTAATGGTTCCAATGGGATTTGTAAGGGAAAATAAAGTTGTTTTTAGAAAAGGCGGTTGAGAGATATTTGATTTATGGTGTTTTAAGATCTTTTGTAATTAAGGATTGAATTAAAGAGATTCTGAGAATAACAAGGTTGATATATATTGTTGAACTTTTCTAATTAGGTTAATTAGCTTCATATCAAAGTTTCGGTCCATTAAAGGTTACCGGTTTACCGAGTTCTTGTACATTACTGATTCTTTAGGTAGTGTTTGAAATAGGGAATAAGAGGGGATATCCTCTGGATATCCCCTCTTATTCCCAAAAGCCATAACTATAAGGGATAGCAGGGAATAAAGTTAACCAAAGTCCATGGTTAACCATGGTTAACCATGGGATATTCCCTCAATTTATTCCCTAGAGAATGCAGGAATAGCTGGTTATCCCTCCAAATAAGAGTAAAAAAAGGTTATCCCATGGATTTACCTTTTTGCATTTGATATGATCAATGGGATAGCCAAGGGATATCCCTAGGGATAGCCAGGGAATAAATTCTATCCCGTACACTTATCCATGGATAACATTTTTCCTATCAACACTACCTTAATGATTAATAGGTTAGTTAATATATTATGAGCTTAAATATGCATTTTTATTATGGGACAACTAATGACTAAAAGTGACCCCGTGGAGTTTGACTTATGCCATCTGACCTGCTTAATAGCCAAATGTCCCATCGTACGCATGCAACTAATGATAAGGAATTGAATGTCCCCAGTTCAATCCAAAGGGGAAAGTCATTTAGACAGTGTTTGATAAAAAAAATAGTTATTTTTGAATAAGTATATAGGATAGAATTTATTCAGGGGATAGCTGAGGAAACAATCAACTTTTATAATAACAATTTTGCCCTCAACATATAAGTCCATAAAAAAATAGCCATTCCTTTATTTCTTAGGAAATAAGTTCAGGGGATAACTCTTAACTAAGGGTTATCACCTTTGGTTAACTTTTTTTTCAGACTTATCCTTCCTAGTCATTGCTTTTGGAAATAAAGAGGATATTACTTTCTCTTATTTTCTATTTCAAACACAGCCTTAGAAAAAATCATACTGCACCATTTTCGATGCAGCAAGCATGCATTAAACATATGAATTGATTGCACACTTATATTATCATGCATGCAATATGCATCAAAATTTATTGGATCTCGCTATGCCTAGTAACATGAGTGCACAATCAATTTGTGCACCTAATGCATGCTTTCGGTGCAGCGAGTCTTTTCTCGGTCATTATTGCTGAAAAATGTGCTTTGAGAGTATGGTTTGTCCCCGGACCCAGACCTAAAGGGCAGAAAAGGCATTAGCCAGCGGCTACTTCAAGATGCTTGCAAGCTATTGGCAAGCCCTTTTTGGTAACCCTACTAGTGCTTGAGATTCAGCCCTACTTTTAACAACAGGGTAAGCAATGTAATAGGGCTGTGGTGATATGCTGTACAATGGTGAAACCAAGAATACGATTGAAAGAGGGCAATTTAAATAACTTATCATCATGCATATATTTTAAATAATTACTTGGAGTAGCTCATAAAAAAAGAGATTGTATTATAAATTTGATGTGCTCACGGCGGGACGGTCTAGGGAGGATTAGAGGATCTAAAAACAAGTTAAGATCAGACAAGGAATTAGAAAAATGATAGGCTTTTACGTTTATCTTCTATAGTGTCTACTTCTTTTGCTCGAGTGTATCCTATAGGTTTTTTTATTAAAAATTAAATTTTATTATCACGTCCCAATTCATCATTTATGCTAAATACACACAACTGCGTATCTGTTGTGTGGTCCCAGAGTTCTATACAACACTTGATTATGTTAGTAGTTCAAAACAAAAATTTTAATATCAAAAGAAAACCATAGTTTCCAATTCAACTATATTAGATTATTTATTTATAAGATTAAAGATTTTTTGTTGACATATTTCTTAATATTTTTTTCTTCCTCACTCTAGTCTCAATTTATATTTCGATTCTATGTATCCTGTGACTCTAAAAGAGGGGGAAAAAAACAATAAGTAAAGATGACATTGGCTACAACTTAGTAAGATATTCTACTCATGCATCCACATGTATAAATAATACAAGTATCACGATTATAAATAGTCAACAGATAATTATAACAATAAAAACATACATTATACTTATCAACATATCTAATATTAGACTTCAATTAAAATAATATTTTTTAGTTGAAATAAAATCAAAATCAATATTTTCAAGAATAGAAATATTCAAAGCCATATCATTCAACATCAAATCAATCATTTTTTCAAGTGCAATTAACATTAACTCTTTGTTTGGCCTTGGGCTAGTTATATCTCCACTTTGGTAATGACTAGCAACCCTAAGTAATATTGGTCACATTTCAACTTGAGCTTGGCATTTTGTGCTTCAAGCCATCATACTAAGCTATAAGAACAATGCTACAGCCTATGGTCTCAAATTATAATAACCATGCTTTATATACTAGTAGAAAACTAGGAAAATAAAACTAATCTAATACCTTCCATCAACCATACTATTCACCATTTTTAATTATTAATTAATCATAATCATACGTACTAATTAATATCAAATTTATCATATTGTAATATCAAATTTATGTTTTACTATAATATATATGTATATAACACATTACAAAAACCATCTTCTAATATCAAATTTATTTTTTACTAAAATATATTTGTATATGATACATGTGCTGTGAGACCCAGCCCTTTTGACTAACTTACTTTAAAATAAAGTACAATTTGATTGGATTGAATTAAAAATATAAAAAATAATAATTAAATTTTTTTTGAATCTATATTCATGATGTTTGGTATTGAGTTAGCTTTCCAACGCATCTTCAAAGATTAATTAAAGAAGTTAGAAGCAATTTTATAAACATATATCATTATTAACGAATTTCTTATAAATTATGAAAATATTATTGTTGGTGATTAATGATAATTTTAGGTATTTTTATCTGAAATTTTATATTTTAAAATTATATTGGATCAATTAGAAGTCAGTTCTAAATCAGAATGTATTTTTAAATATTTAATGAATATTTATCTCTTTTATTTTCTTAAAGAAATTAGTATCCTATAATAATTAGGAAGTTTATTAGTTTTAGGAGATTAAAATTTTATGATGAGTGAGACATAAGGTGGGCACTGGGCCGTACCGTGCCATCAGGCCCTGATGGGCCGTGCCAGGCATGGCCCGGCATTGCTACAGTACCGGGCCGTGCCGGCACTGCCCAGTTTATCGGACCGTGTCGGGCTTAAAAAAATTTTTTTGTTAGCCCAGCACGGCATGGCCCATGACGGGCCTGGCCGGCCCATCGTGCAGTGCCGGCATGGCCCAGGTGGGCCTGAGCCGTGCCGGCCCAGGTGGGCCAGAGCGGTGCCGGCCTAGGTGGGCCATGCCAGGCACAGCCCAGGGGGCCTGGGCCGTGCACAGCTCAAATAAAAAAATTATAAAAAATATAATTTTTTTTTAAAAATTATTAGGAATAAAAATTTTATTAATATAAAGCCACCATAATGGTGGGGGGTTTGGCATAGACCCCTACCAGTTTATTAATTTAAAATTAAAATAGTACAGAAGGGAGGGGGGCTAGGCCTGACCTCTAGAACATAATACAATAAGTAAGAAGAAAAAAATAGAAAGTCGCAACCGTCATATCATCGCCGATCGGATGGATCGCAACCGTTGGATCGATTATCGTCGATCGAGATCATGGCTTGATCGATCGCAACTATCGGATCATCTCTGATGGGATAGATCGCAACCGTTGGATCGATCATCTCCGATTGGGATCATGGCTTGGATCGATCCAATCGTCGGATCGTCTCCAATCGGATCGATCGCAACGATTCGATCGATCATCACCAATCGAGATCATGGCTTGGATTGATCGCAACCGTCAGATCGATCATCGCTGATCGGGATCATGGCTTGGATCGATCACAACCGTCGAATCGATCATCGCCGATCGGGATCATGGCTTGGATCGATCGAAGACGTCGGATCGTCTCCGATCGGATTGATCACAATGGTCCGATCGATCATCGCCGATCGGGATCATAGCTTGGATCGATTGCAATCATCGGATCGTCTCCGATTGGATAGATCGCAACCGTTCGATCGATAATAGCATATCAGGATCATGGCATGGATCGATCGCAACGGTCGGATCGATCATCGCAGATCGGGATCATGGCTTGGATCGATCGCAACCATCGGATCATCACCGATCGAATGGATCGCAACCGTCGGATCGATCATCGCCGATCAGGATCATGGCATAGATCGATCGCAACCATCGAATCATCTCCGATCAGATCGATCGCATCCATCGGATCGATCATCCCTGATTGGGATCATGGCTTGGATCGATCGCAACTGTCGGATCGTCTCCGATCGGATTGATCGTAACGATCTGATCGATCATCATCGATCAGGATCATGACTTGGATCGATCGCAACCATCGAATCGTCTTCGATCGGATTGATCGCAACAGTCCGATCGATCATTGCCGATCGGGTCATGGCTTGATCGGTCGCAACCATCGGATCGTCTCCGATCGGATGGATCACAACTGTTGGATTGATCATCGCCGATCGGGATCATGGCTTAGATCGATCGCAACCGTCGGATCATCTCTGATCGGATTGATCGCAACCATCGGATTGATCATCGCCGATCGGGATCATGGCTTGGATCGATCCAGATGTCGGATCATCTCCGATCGGATGGATCGCAACCGTTGGATTGATCATCGCCGATCAGGATCATGGCTTGGATCAATTACAGACATCGGATCATCTCCGATCAGATGGATCGCAACCATCAGATTGATCATCGCCGATCATGATCATGGCTTGGATCGATCACAGACATCGGATCATCTCCGATCGGATTGATCGCAACAGTTCGATCGATCATTATCGATCGAGATCATGGCTTGGATCGATCGCAACCATCGGATCATCTCTGATCGGATGGATTGCAGCTGTTGGATTGATCATCGCCGATCGGGATCATAGCTTGGATCGATCGCAACCGTCGGATCGTCTCCGATTGGATGGATCGCAACCGTCGATCGATCATCGCCGATCAGGATCATGGCTTGGATTGATCGCAATCGTCGGATCATCGCCGATCGAATGGATCGCAACTATCGGATCAATCATCGCCGATCGGGATCATGGCATGGATCGATTACAACCATCGGACCGTCTCCGATCGGATCGATCGCAATTGTCGGATCGATTATCGCCGAATAGGATCATGGCTTGGATCGATCGCAACCGTCGGATCGTCTCCAATCGGATTGATTGCAATGGTCCGATCGATCATCGCCGATCAGATCATAGCTTGGATTGATCGCAACCGTCGGATCATCACCGATGGGATAGATCGCAACTGTTGGATCGATCATCCCCGATCGGAATCATGTCTAGGATCGATCGCAACCATCGGATCGTCTCCGATCGAATTGATCGCAACAGTCTGATCGATCATCGCCGATCGGATCATGACTTGGATCGATCGCAACCATCGGATCATCGCCGATTAGATGGATCGCAACCGTCGGATCGATCATCGCCGATCAGGATTATGGCATGGATCGATCACAACCGTCGGATCATCTCGATTAGATCGATCGCAATCGTCGGATCCATCATCGCCAATCAGGATCATGGCTTGGATCAGCTGGCTGGTGCCTAGGCGCATAGTGTGCTTCTGGCGCCAGCCGTGCCATGGCACGACCCACAAAATGGCCCAGCAGGGCCGTTCTGGATGGCACGGCCCACAAAATGGCCCTTCTGGGCCGTTTTGGCACGGCCCAGCAATGGCCCGTGGCCCATTTCTTGATGGGTCACGGGCCGTGCCGAATTTGAATTTTTTTTAGTGGGCCGTGCCAGGCACGGCACGATAATTTTTCTGGCACGATGGGCCTGGGCCGTGCCTGGCACGGCACGGCCTAGTGCCCATGCCTAGATATAAGTTAATCTATTTGTAGGCTACAGTATGCATTTTAAAATTTTATAAAATGTATTTGCAATGGAAGCAATAAAATATTGAATCTAATCCAATATCAGCCTAAATAGGATCATGATATGAAAATTATATATAAAAGTGTAAAAAAAAAGTATACAGATCAAATCTGTGTAAATACAAATAACATAGATCATATCTATGTTTGTGGCATAGTGCCTTAGATCATATCTAAGTTATCAGTAATTATAAAATCTCTTACCTTTGGATGCTTAATGACTGTCGCAGCAATGAAAGACGGTAATAGGTAGTACTTCTACGAGCTCATAAAGATGTATGGCCTCTACAGGTGATTCGCACGGGGTTCTGATCCTAACTAGCCTCTTCGGAGTGCTAGCGCTTATCCAAAGCTTCGATGACTAGGTTTTTCTTTTCAACACAAGGGTGCTCTTGGAGTTGTAAAAGAACATGAAGGATAGATTTCGTTGGAGAAGATCTAAAGAAAACCCTTCCTTTCTCTTTCCTAAGACCTAGCTTAATTGCTAGGATCCCTACACCCCAAAATCCTTCTTCTCTCCTCTTCTTTTTTTTAGTTAAAAACCACCCCTTTTAATGCCCATCATTAGCTCCATCAAAATAAAAACTGTGAAGAGAAAAAGGAAGGAAGATAAGGAAGAAATCATTTCTCTTCTTTTTTAGCCAAAAACCACCCCTTTTAACACCAATCACTAGTCCCAAACCGTGGAGAAAAAAGGGATGGAAGATTATGAAGAAATCCTTCCTCTTTCTTTTCAGCTAAAAGTCACATCTTTTAATGCTCATCATCAGCCCCATAAAATTGGAAGCCGTAGAGAGAAAATGGAAGGAAGATAAGGAATGGGGTTAATTAGGGAGAGGTCATCAACATTCCTTTTTAATTCAAAATTCAAATTCAAACTTGAATTTAAAAATTAGTTTAAAATTTAAATTCATAATTTTGAACTCAAACGGATAAGGAAGTTAACATTGGGCTCAATTGAACCTAAATTGAGTTCAAATCAAATCACATTTGATTTAACCCAAATTATCATAGCTCAATCAAATTGAGCTAGCCAGCAATCGTATTGTTAATTTAATCCTTCAATTAATTACTAACATTTAGTTTCTCAATCATCAAGTCAGGCAGAATCCCTTATGGTATGTGACGTCATAGGTTCGAACACTAAGCCGATAGCACTGGAGCACTTTCAATACTAATCGAAGTCGCCATCTAGCAATGACACCCAACGTCCGGATAGGCCGAAGGTTGCATAGCAACAATCAAGAACCTTTGGCATACGGTTACCATATAATTTATCCCTTTGATCCTCAATGCTCAAGATGACTTAGAGTTTAACAGCCAACCCTTAATCAGCTCATCCATAAAGTGTCTCAACTTCACAAATCCTGTGACTTCTCACAAGGACTACCCTAGCCAAGGTTTTGCTAAATTAAAATACAGTGAGACATTCACTCCAAACATTTGAAGGGGTCAATCCCTTCTTGATCCATTTACCGCTCCACAAGTACTTGACTACACCCAGAAACCTTCTGCCACTAGATTAAAAATTCAGATAGTCTAGCACCAAAGTACAGTAGGTTGCTTGCAAGCTACCATTGTAATCTCAGGTCAGAGGGACACTTATATCCATATCCGTTCGTGAACACTTCTTGGCAAAAGAGCGTTCCTCAAATTGATCACGTTCAGCGAGATAACATACACCTCACCTGCATGTCATACTAGTGTCAACACACTCCTATATGACATACAATGACCTATACTTGATATATAGTTGTCCTATATATAACTACATATCATTTGGTCATAACAATTTTAAGAACCACTCAATAAACCCTTCTTTTATTGAATCAATTATGGTTCTAAGGACTCCATCACAAAAGAATTCATTTCAGAAGATGCAATATGATGAACCGCCAAATAAACATTTTACTGATTAATAATTCACATACATTTACAACTTGCACAATCATCTACATGTTAGTTGATTGGCTTTAGGACACAATTTTCAATAACTCCCACTTGGACTAAAGCCACTCAGAGTAGTATCTAATACCCATCTTTCATTTATGGTCATCAAATTCTTTGATTCTGATAGCTTTAGTGAAGGGATCAGTTAGGTTCTCCTTTCTATCGATCTTCTGAAGGTCAATGTCACCTTACTCCACGATTTCTCGCACAAGGTGATAGCAGCACAAAATATGTTTAGCGCACTGGTGGGACTTTAGCTCTTTAGCTTGAGCAATGGCACCAGTGTTGTCATAGTACACCAGAATGGGACCATCCAGGAAAGGTGCTACTCTTAGCTCACCTAGAAACTTTTACAACCATACAGCTTCCTTTGCTGCATCCGATGCCATAATATATTTCGCCTCGCAAACTGAGTCTGCCATAGTGTGCTACTTGAAACTTTTTCAGCAGATCGCTCCTCCATTTAGGGTAAAGACAAACCCTGACACACTCTTGCTGTCATCCCTATCTGACTAAAAACTGGAGTCAATATACCCTACAAGTTTTAAGTCAGGTTCTTCATAAATTAGCCATTGGTTCTTAGTATTTCGCAAATACATAAGGATAATCTTCACTACTTTCCAATAAGCTTCACCTGGGTTAGACTCGTATCTGCTCACTACCCTTAGTGAGTATACCACGTCTGGTCTAGTACATGTCATGGCGTACATGATAGAACCAACTGCCGAAGCATATGGAATCCTACTCATATGCTCTCTCTCCTCAGGAGTTGTCACACAATCCTTTTTGGAGAGATAAATTTCATGGCCTATTGGGAGATAGCCTTTCTTGAAATTCTTCATACTGAACCGCTTCAGCACAGTGTCTATGTACATAGACTGGGATAATCCCAGAAGCTTTTTAGATCTATCTCTATAAATATTTATACCAAGTATGTAAGAGGCTTCACCCAAGTCCTTCATAGAGAACTGAGATGACAACCAAACCTTTATTCCCTGTAGTGCTGGGATGTCATTCCTAATTAAAAGAATGTCATCCACATACAACACAAGAAATACAATTACAGAACCATTAACCCATTTATAAATACAAGGTTCTTCTCCGTTTCTAATGAAACCATACGCCTTGATACATTTATCAAAATGCATGTTCCAACTCCAAGATACCTGCTTCAGTCCAAAAATGGATCTTTGAAGCTTGCACACTTTTGACTCATCTGTGGATGTGAACCCTTCAGGTTGTATAATATACACATCCTCTTCCAGCTCACCATTCAGAAAAGATCTTTGGATATCCATTTGTCAAATTTTATAATCAAAGTATACTGCCAAAGCAAGCATAATCCGAATGGATTTAAGTATTGTCACAGATGAAAATGTCTCATCATAGTCTATACCATAACATTGACGATATCCCTTGGCAACCAAATGAGCTTTATAGGTCTCTACTTGTCCATTTATGCCTCTTTTCCTTTTGAAAATTTATTTGCACCCAATGGGTTTTATCCCCTCAGATGGATCAACCAATGTCCATGCATTGTTGATTTCCATAAATTTCATTTTGAATTTTATGGCTTCTAGCCATTTCTCAGATTCAGACCTCTGCATTGCATCCATATAGGTGATCAGATCCTCATTGTTTTCATCGAGTTCAATAGGATTGCCATCCCAGATCAAGAAACCATAGTATCTATTTGATTGACATAGTACCCTACTAGATCTCCTAAATGGTTTTTGTATGGGCTCTGGGTTTGATCTAATCAAAACCGCTTCTATATTGTCTCTTAAGTGTGTCGGTTTTTCTCCTTGTTGAACTTCACTAAGTTCAATCTTAGTAGCTCCAGTTCCTTCACCAAGAAACTCCTTTTCTAAAAAGACAGTCCTAAGACTGATGAACAACTTTTGTTCTTCAAGCAAGTAAAAGTAGTACCCCTTACAAGTAAGCACCGGTCAGACCTTGGTCCAAGCTTATCTATTTCCAAACATTTAACATAAGCCGGGCAGCCCTAGACCCGAAGGTGTGAGAGTATCGGCTTACGTCCAGTCCATATCTCATATGGTGTTTTGTTAACGAACTTACTTGAAACTCTATTTAAAAGGTAATATACTGACTCTAAAGCATAACCCCAAAAGGAGATCGGTAGATAAGCAAAGCCCATCATGGACCGAATCATGTCTAACAGGGTTCGATTCCTCCTTTTAGACACTCTATTTAACTGAGGTATCCATTAAGAGAGCATCTCATTCTCCTCAAGATATGTCAAAAACTCACTGGAAAGATATTCACCACCTCGATCTGGTCGAAGGGTTTTGATAAACTTTCTAGTTTATTTTTTAACTTCATTATGATATCATTTGAATATTTCAAACAATTCAGACTTATGTCTCATTAAGAATATATAACCATACCTTGAAAGATCATTTGTAAACGTAATGAAATAATTATACTCACCTCTGGCACTAACATTCATAGGTCTGCATACATCGGTACGTACCAAACTTAGAATTTCATTGGCACATTCACCTTTTTCACCAAAAGATGACTTGGTCATTTTACCCAAAAGACAAGATTCACAGGTTGGTAATGATTCAAAATCATTAACCTCAAGTAAACCTTCTTGTCTCAACCTATTTATCCTATTTTTGTTAATATGACCTAGCCAACAGTGCCAAAGGTAAGTATTACTGATATCGTTTATCCTAGGGCATTTGCTAGATGTATACATTACACTAACAGGTCATGATAGTACATATATGCCATTACTCATATATCCATTCATCAAAATATAATCATTCATAATGATTTTGTAAATGTCATTCTTTATTGATTGTTCATAACCAGACATGACCAATTGACCTATAGAAATGACATTTAAAATAAAAGATGGACAATAATAACATTCATTTAGAATGATTGTACAAGACTCGAAAATAAGTTTGATGACTCCCAACGGACTGAAACTTGACTTTAATTTTCCACATTTAAGAATCTCTTGCCACCCTCGAATCTCCTACTAATTTAAAGTCTCTGCAAAGAATTGCATATGTGAATTAAACTTCCAATATCCAATACCCAATTAGTAGAATCATAAATAGAGAAACTACAAGGCATTATTATATAAATACTTGTCCAGCATTTCCTTGCTGCTTCCTCTTCTTGGACCTATTCGAATCAAGGGATGCAATATAAACAGAACAGTTCCTCTTCCAATGGCCCTGCTTCTTACAAAAGAAGCACTCTGCCATACTCTAATCAGCCTTAATCTTTTTGGCCTGATTGGTCCCAGCATTATGCACCTTCTTCTTTTTATTTTTATTTTTTCTTTCTTAAAGGGATAATGACCTCCCAAAGAACCTCCCACTAAATTCATCATCCCTTTATTGAGCTAGTGATCTTTCTCATAAGTCTGCAATAAACCAAATAGACCATGCTAGTTTACTACAGGCTTATTCATTCTATAATGATCAAGAAAGTCAAGGTAGGAAGGTAGAAAGGAGTTCGGTATCGCATCTTTCCCAAGCTGTTCATGCAAGGGACAATCTAGTTTGCCCAAGTGCTCAATCATCTCGATCATGTACAATACATGATTAGTGACCAAAGCCCCATCACACATCCTTGCATTGTAGATGGCACAGTAGACCTTGTACCTCTCAACATCGTCTGGCGTGCCAAAGAATTCCTTCAACTTTTGAAGGATTTCCTCTGGCTGGGCTTCCTTAAATTTGCGACTGAACTCATCATTCATCGCTGCTAGTGTAGGAAGAAATAAACTCCGAGGCATGCATATTTTAAAATTTGATAACTATTATCAATGCGAAAACTAAAAGATTACATATTAATCTATCTAATATGCATCAAGATCATATCTTTGCCTTATATATAGGATCGCTTGATCTAAAATATGCATATAATTAAAATCATCAAGATCATATCTTGATTCTCGAGGTAAGAAGTCGTACTTCTTGCCTTGAATCATGCCTTAAGATCTAGGGATCATATCACTTACCTTAAAGGCAGTTGGTAAATCCTTTTATGCTCTGCAGCTGTTCAATCGCCCGGCCTCTAGTATCGTCCACATGAAGCCCCGAATGATCGGATTTCTAGAAGTGCTAGCTCGTGGAAAAATAACTTTGCTGATCTTGAATCCTCCCACTTGAATCTTCCTCCAAGATCCACCATGCTTTCGCTAACACCAGAATCACCAGGACTTTCTATTCTAACCTTTTAGAATTTCAATCCATGACATATCGTGTGTTGTTGTTCTGTGTAATCTGGTGAGGGATGTCCTCTATTTATAGTCTCATTTTAGCCAGCCCATTGAATTCTAACATTTAGAGTTCTGTCGTTCGGTAAAAAGCAAAGAGATGCCGAACCAAAGAGGCACGACGTTTGGTTAATTCCGACGTTCGGTGAAAACCAAAGAGTCGCAATGTTTGGCTAATTCGAGAAGTACATGAATTCTACCACTTAGAATTCAAACGGGAGAAGATTAATGTCAGACATTAAATTCTATATGAGAATTTAATCTCTTATGAGATGAGATTTCAGCCATCTCATCATGTGAGATCCTTATGCGAGAGGTTTGGGTTCAGGTGATGGTTTAATCTAATCTGAATTTATTAGACTGAACCCACATAGATCATGGTCCTAGCCCAAATCAAATTTGGCTAGTCCTGAATCTATTTAAATCCAAATCAAGTCTAATTTCAAATCAATATTTGAAATTGACTAGTCCTTCTAATAGACTTAAACCAAATTGAATCTTATTCACTTGTACTTAACCCAATTGAGATAATTCAATCAATCAAATTGATTAATTAAATCATATACGATTCTCAATCATTGATCAGCAAATAGATCATCCTAGGAAACTTCTATGCGTGTGACTCTCTAGGTTCGAACCTAAGCCGGTAGCATAGAAACAACTTTCTATACTAATCGATGTGCCATCTAGCAATGGAACTTGACGTTCGGATAGGTCGAAGAGTTGCCGACCAAACTCCAAGAACCCTAAGAAATAGTTACCGTATAATTCATCCTCTTGACCATAAATGCTAAGGATGGCTTAAGAGCCTGTCAACTCTAAATAGCAAATTCGTAAAGTGATTTCAATTTTAGTGATCATGTGACTTTCACATGAAGTGCCTTGGCCAAGGTTTTGCTAAATTGAAACACAAGCATTTCTCTTTTAACGGGATAGATCAAATTCCATCTTGATCCACAACTGACTACCACAAGTACTTGACTGCACCCAGTAACCTTTCGTAGCTGGATTAGAAATCTAGGTGGTCCGGCACCTAAGTACAATGAGTTGCTTGTAATCCACTGATTGTGATCTTCAGGTCTGAAGGATACTTATACCTATATCTTCTCGGATTAACTCTTGACAGTAGAGTATCCAGAAATGAGTCACGTTCGGTGAAATGTACTCCTACACTTTCACCTATATGTCATACCAATGTCTCTATAATCCTTGGTTAAGAGGACAACCAACAAATATGATATACAACGTCCTATAATTGATAGTACTATGGCCCTGTCATAGTATATCATTTGGTCGCGAACTCTTTTAAGGACCTTCAAAGATAAATCATCCTTTATCGTGAAGGAAGATCCTGAGGGCTTCATTACTATTAGGAGTTTTAAGAAGATGTTCTTGTAATGAATAAACTGCCAAATAACTTTTATTAATATATCAATTTATATACAATTTACATCAGCACAATCATCAAATGATTGGCTTTAGGATACAATTCCCAACAAACTCCCACTTAGCCTAAAGCCACTCATTACAGTATTTAATACACATCTTCAATTTATAGTCATCAAACTCCTTGATGCTAAGTGCTTTAGTAAATGGGTCACCAAGGTTTTCCTTTCCATCAATCTTCTGAAGATTTATGTCACCTCGGTCTACAGTCTCTCGTATAAGATGAAACAGACGCAGTATATGCTTGGTGCACTGATGTGCTCGTGGTTCCTTTGCTTGAGCTATGGCACCAGTACTGTCACTGTACAACAGGACTGGTCCATCTATGGAAGGTGCCACTCCAAGCTCGGAGATAAACTTTCGCAGCCACACAGCTACTTTCGCAGTATCTGATGCAGCATGTACTCTGCCTCGCACACCAAATCTGTCACTGTATGTTGCTTGAAAATTTTCCAGCAAACATCTCCACCATTTATGATAAACAAAAACCTGATACACTTTTGCTATCATCATGATCTGATTGAAAACTGGAATCAGTATGTCCAACAATTTCAAATCAGACTCTCCATAGACTAACCACTAGTCCTTAGTATTTCTCAAATACTTAAGGATTGTCTTAACAACTTGCCAGTGTTTTTCTCCTGGATCAGATTGGTATCTACTTACTACGCCTAGTGAGTATGCCACATCTGGTCAACTACATGTCATGGTGTACATAATCGATCCCACTGCCGAAGCATATGGAATTCGACTCATACGTTCTCTTTCATTAGGAGTTATCGGACAATCCTTCTTAGAAAGATAAATTCATTGGCCTATCGGAAGATAGCCTTTCTTGGAATTCTCCATGCTAAACCTCTTTAGCACGGTGTCAATGTACGTAGATTGGGATAAACCAAGCATCATCTTAGATCTATCTCTATAGATCTTCATTCCTATGATGTATGATGCTTCTCCTAGATCTTTCATGGAGAATTATGATGATAACCATGTCTTTATTCCTTGTAATGCAGGGATATCATTCCTGATTAAGAGAATATCATCCACATATAATACAAGAAATATAATAACGGAATCATTAGCCCATTTATAAATGCAAGGTTCTTCTTTATTCTTAATAAAGCCATAAGATTTGATCACTTTATCAAATCGTATGTTCCAACTCCTAGATGCTTGCTTAAGTCCATAAATAGACTTTTGTAGCCTACACACTTTGGACTCGTCTTCAGATATAAAACCTTCAGGCTGTATCATATACACCTGTTCTTCTAAATCACCATTTAGAAAAGCGATTTTAACATCCATCTGCCAAATCTCATAATCGAAGTGTATGCTATAGCTAGCATAATCCGAATGGATTTCAGCATTGCCATAGGAGAAAACGTTTCATCATAGTCAATACCATAACGTTGACAATACCCCTTAGCAACCAGACGTGCTTTATAGGTCTCAACCTTTCCGTTTGCGCCTCTTTTCCTCTTAAAAACCCATTTACACCCTATGGGTTTTATCCCTTCGGGTGGGTCAACTAATGTCCATACATTATTGTTCTTCATGGAATCAAGTTCGAATTTCATGGCATCAAGCCATTTATTAGAGTCAGTCCTTTGCATAGCATCCATATAGATGATCGGATCCTCATTGTTCTCATCGAGTTCAATAGGATCATCGTTCTGGACCAAGAAACCTAAGTATATGTCTGGTTTATGTGGTACTCTACCAGATCGCCTTAATGGTGCATCTAAAATGGGTTTTGAGTTTGATCTAATCAATTCAGATTCTAAGGGTTCATTGGTTTGTGTTGTTCGTTCTACTTGATGAACTTTCTTAAGTTCAATATTAGAGCTATTTGTTCCTTCACTAAGGAACTCCTTTTTAAGAAAAACTGCTCTATTACTAAGAACAACTTTTGTTCTTCAGTATTGTAGAAGTAATATCCTTTGGTTTCTTTCGGATAACCGATGAAAAAATATTTGTCAGATTTGGGTTCAAGTTTGTCTGATTTTGCATGTTTCACATAAGCCAGACACCCCCATACTCTCAGATAGGTGATAACCGGTTTATGTCCATACCACATCTTATGTGGAGTTTTAGAAATAGACTTACTTGGAACCTTATTGAGAATATGACAAGCTGATTCTAATGCATATCCCCAAAAGGATATGGGCAAGCTTGCAAAACCCATCATGGACCGAACCATGTCTAAGAGAGTTTGATTCCTTCTTTCCGATACACCGTTATGCTGCGGTGTTCAAGGAGGAGTCCATTGGGAGAGAATCCCATTCTCCCTTAAATATGTCACAAAGTCATTGGAAAGGTATTCATCTCCTCGATCTGATCGAAGGATCTTAATGCATTTTCCAGTTTGTTTTTCTACTTCTTTATGATATAGTTTGAACATTTCAAACGACTCAGATTTATGTCTCATAAGATAGACATAACCGAGCCTAGAAAGGTCGTCTGTAAAAGTAATGAAGTAGTAATATCCACCTTTGGCATAAGTGCTCATTGGTCCACATACATCAGTATGTACTAGACGCAATAGCTCTTTGGCTTTTTCACCTTTTCCAGTAAAAAATGACTTGGTCATTTTACTAAGAAATGATTCACAGGTAGTTAATGATTCATAATCATCAACTCAAAGGATGCCCTCCTGAGTTAACCTGTTTAATCTATTCTTGTTGATATGACCTAGCCGATGGTGCCAAAGATAAATGTCTATGATATCAGTTGTTTAGGGCGCTTACTTGATTTGTACACCACATTTACAGGCTGTGATAATATATAAATGCCATTAGATAAATGCCCAGTCATTACAGTGACTCCATTCATAATGATATTCAAAGTAACATCCTTTATTGAAATTTCATAATGACTTTTGGCCAGAAGGCCTACAGAAATTATGTTCAACAAGAACGTTGGGCAAAAATGATAATCATTTAGTATAATGACATTTCTATTGAAAACTATTTCAAGAACTCCTAATGCTAGAACTGGAACTAATCTTCCATCGCCGACATTAAGGAATCTTTCATTGTCCTCAAATCTTCTAGTGACCTGTTGTCCCTGCAATGAATTACAAATGTTAAAAGGACTCCCAGTATCCAATACCCAAGTCTGATTATCATATACAGAAAAATTATAAGGTGATATCATATAAATACCTTGTTGAGCAACATCTTGCCCCTTTTTCTTCTTTGGCCTGTTTGGATCAAGTGTGGCAATATAAAGAGGACAGTTCCTCTTTCAGTGCCCTTGCATCTTGCAATGAAAGCATTCAGCTTGACTTTTATCAACTTTCTTCTTCTGCATCTACCACTTATAGATGTCTTAGCATGTTGCACATTTTCTTATTCTTTTTCTTCTTCCCTTTCCCAAAGGGTTGATGCCCTACCTTAGATCCTTCAACCACATTAACCAAACCCTTAGAGAGCTGGTTATCCTTCTCAAAGTTCTGTAACAACCCCAACAAACTGTGGTAGTTGACTGCAGGCTTTGTCATTCGAAAATGAGTAAGGAAAGGTCGGAAGGATGGAGGCAAGGAATTCAGGATCGCATCTTTTCCCAACTGCTCATGTAGGGGAAAGCCGAGCTTGCTTAGTAGTTCTATCTTCTTGATCATGTACAATACATGATGACAGGAGATCATCCCTCATTCGAGCATTAAAAATAGCACAACTAGTCTTGTGCCTTTCAACGTCGTCAGGTATGCCGAAAGATTCATTCAACACTTGAATGATTTCTTCTGGCTAAGCATTCTCGAACCGGCGACCGAATTCATCGTTCATTGCTGCTAGCATGATGCAATGTATGCTAGTTCTATCATTGAGCCACTTTTGATAAGTGTCTTTATCAGAACTTTAGGTGTTTGCATCAGGTATCTTTGGTGCAGGATTATTGAGAATATATAGAATCCTCTCATGCTCAAGGACGATCTTAAGTTTTCTGAACCAGCTATTGAAATTGGAACCATTCAACTTGTCACATCCAATAGGGACCTTAATGATAAATTAATGGCCATGTTCTGCATAAGGAAAAACTAAAGTTTAGTAGTATATAAATTGATTTGTTTAAAGACTTGGACTTTAGTCTAAAGATTCTCTCACTATTTTGTTCAAATTGGCAGCCTCTACACCCCAATTCGAAGAATTATTCTTAATTCTTTAGTGGGCACTAAGATCTACATAGACTACATACAGGCCCAAGTGAAGCTTAGCCAATCCATATACATCTAAGAGTAGGTTCAAAACCAATTGTTTCCCCAAACAATTCTTAGTGTTCAGTTTTGCCCCATGTTCCTCTTCAGCAGGCATGGAGTGCCTCCACTGAAAGTTTTGGTTAGGTCCAACCATTAAATGATATAATCAGTGTAACCTATCAATAGACAACCAAGCCCGAGTGAAGCTCGGCCCACCTGACTGTCTATGTAATAGTTACGCTGACTTATCATATAATGAATGATAATTCCAATGGTTGACAAGCACTAGGCATGGAGTGCCTCCAATGATTATCAAGACATCGAACTCATTATCACCCACCTTAATGGGAGGCTATGATCTAGTTATCATATAATTATTTCATTTTAAGGACCTAATAGTTTTAGAGGATTTAATAATCTAAAGATAAATTGACTAATCAAGTTCTTTCACTGAATCTATGAAATCAGTAGAATGAAATAAGATTAAGTCAGGTTAAGTGGCACCTAAATCAGTCAGATTGATTTCCTTATAGGCATAGGTCAACCCGAATCAGGTAAATGATCTGAATCATAAATGGTTCACCATATTGACCAGGTAAGTGAGATCGATGGGAGGGATATGCCATTAACTCGTTAAAGACGCATCAATACGAGTAGCTCCCAATTAAAAACAATTTGATCGTTGATCCTAGAGCAACTTGCTAACTCACCTTGACATCATATGGTTAACCAATTTTGATTTGACCATCTAAGAGATTCATGCTCAACCACGGAGCCTAATCTACATCCATTTGGTTTAATCAAAAACATGGACATATCAACTACAACTATTGTTTAATTTAGAGCATCCTTAACCTAATCTAATCAATTTAGATTTCATCAAATACTCTTATAGTCCATTTGATTTAAACCTTAGGGTCTAACCCTTTATGAACCCGATTTAGCTAACCCAAAAGATTAAATATATTTCATGTTTACATGTCATATATTTCAATCAAGCATCTCTTGCATTATGTTACTACTCATAATTCCTATATTTAGATCATATCTAAAAAGATTATGAATTAATATTTGACATTCAAATATAACTCTCATAAATATTTGTATGTTTCATAACATAGACTACAAGCATCACATCTCATATCTATGTTTTTATACTAAACATGCAAATATAATGCTTTTATACAACATCAATATGTATCAAATATAAAACATATTTTGAGAGTGTGTGTAATATGTGTTTTGAAGCCAAAGATCAATTTAAATTATCTTTTGACTAAACATCAAGAACCATAACGTCACGGTTATATGTCACAGAATACCTCGTTGAATGGGTAATTTGGATTTTTAATCCATCTGTGACCGAATAGACATGTGATTTGTTTTAGCTTTGATTACACAATTAATGAGAGCATTAATTTTACATGCAATAAATTAGATCAATGACGAAACCATGGCTCCGATACCATTTGTAGGAAGAAATAAAATCCAAGGCATGCATATTTTAAAATTTGATAACTATTATCAATGCGAAAACTAAAAGATTACATATTAATCTATCTAATATGCATCAAAGTCATATCTTTGCCTTATATATAGGATCGCTTGTTCTAAAATATGCATATAAATAAAATCATCAAGATCATATCTTGATCCTCGAGGTAAGAAGTCGTACTTCTTGCCTTGAATCATGCCTTAAGATCTAGGGATCATATCACTTACCTTAAAGGCAATTGGTAAATCCTTTTATGCTCTGCAGCCGTTCAATCGCCCGGCCTCTAGTATCATCCACGCGAAGCCCCGAATGATCGATTTTCGGGAGTGCTAGCTCGCGAAAAATAACTTTGCTGATCTTGAATCCTTCCACTTGAATCTTCCTCCAAGATCCACCACGCTTCTGCTAACACCAGAATCACCAGGACTTTCTATTCTAACCTTTTAGAATTTCAATCCACGACATATCGTGTGTTGTTGTTCTGTGTAATCTGGTGAGGGATGTCCTCTATTTATAGTCTCATTTTAGCTAGCCCATTGAATTCTAACATTTAGAGTTCCGTCGTTCGATAAAAAGCAAAGAGACGCTGAACCAAAGTGGCGCAGCGTTTGGTTAATTCCGACGTTCTATGAAAACCAAAGAGTCGCAATGTTTGGCTAATTCCGAGAGGTACATAAATTCTACCACTTAGAATTCAAACGGGAGAAGATTAATGTCAGGCATTAAATTTTATATGAGAATTTAATCTCTCATGAGATGAGATTTCAGCCATCTCATCATGTGAGATCCTTATGCGAGAGGTTTGGGTTCAGGTGATGGTTTAATCTGATCTAAATTTATTGGACTGAACCTACATAGATCATGGTCCTAACCCAAATCAAATTTGGCTAGTCCTGAATCTATTTAAATCCAAATCAAGTCTAATTTCAAATCAATATTTGAAATTGACTAGTCCTTCTAATAGACTTAAACCAAATTGAATCTTATTCACTTGTACTTAACCTAATTGAGATAATTCAATTAATCAAATTGATTAATTAAATCATATACGATTCTCAATCGTTGATCAGCAAATAGATCATCTTAGGAAACTTTATGCGTGTGACTCTCTAGGTTCGAACCTAAGCCGGTAGCATAGAAACAACTTTCTATACTAATCGATATGCCCATCTAGTAATGGAACCGACGTCCGGATAGGTCGAAGAGTTGCCGAGCAAACTCCAAGAATCATAAGAAACAGTTACCGTATAATTCATCCTCTTGACCACAAATGCTAAGGATGGCTTAAGAGCCTGTCAACTCTAAACACAAATCAATAAAGTGATTTCAATTTTAGTAATCATGTGACTTTCACATGAAGTGCCTTGGCCAAGGTCTTGCAAAATTGAAACATAAGCATTTCTCCTTTTAACGGGATAGGTCAAATTTCATCTTGATCCACAACTAACTACCACAAGTACTTGACTGCACCCAGTAACCTTTCGTAGCTGGATTAGAAATCCAGGTGGTCCGGCACCTAAGTACAATGAGTTGCTTGTAAGCCACTGGTTGTGATCTTCAGGTATGAAGGATACTTATATCTATATCTTCTCGGATTAACTCTTGATAGTAGAGTATCCATAAATGAGTCACGTTCGGTGAAATGTACTCCTACACTTTCACCTGTATGTCATACCAGTGTCTCTACACTCCTTGATTAAGAGGACAACCAACAAATATGATATACAACGTCCTATAATTGATAGTACTATGGCCCTGTCATAGTATATCATTTGGTTGCGAACTCTTTTAAAGACCTTCAAAGATAAATCCTCCTTTATCGTGAAGGAAGATCCTGAGGGCTTCATTACTATTAGGAGCTTTAAGAAGATGTTCTTGTAATGAATAAACTGCCAAATAACTTTTATTAATATATCAATTTATATACAATTTACATCTGCACAATCAACAAATGATTGGCTTTAGGATACAATTCCCAACAGCTAGCATTATGCATCGGATAGTGGTTCGATCAGGAAGCCACTTCTGATAAGTGTCTCCAGCAGAACCCCGAGCATTAGGAGTAGGGACTTAAGGTGCTGGATCCGTTATCACATAAAGGATCCGTTTATGCTCCAGGATAATCCTGAGCCTTCAATACCATCTATCAAAGTTGGGACCCATGAGTTTTTCATTGTCAAGCAACGATCAGAGCAACAAGTTGGTAGACATTATCTAAAAAGAAAACCAAAAAACTATTAGTGTATATGAATTATTATCCTAAAGATATGGACTTTAGTCTAAAGGCCCTCCCACTATTTTATTCAGACTGGTAGCCTCTACCTCCAATCCAAGGAATTCTTTGAATCCATTAGTGGCTACTAGAATCCAATAGACTATACATGAGCCTAACTTTGGCCGGCCCACCCATGTGCATCTAAAGGTAGGTTCTTTAACCGATTACTTCTCCAAGTAACTTCTAGTAATTAATTTTGCCCCAAGGTGCACTTCAATCGGCCTTTGGGCCTCCTATTGAAGGTCCTGGTTAGGTCCAACCATTAACATGACAAAATTCAATGCTTCTAACCAATGAATAGTCAAGCCTGACTTTGGTCGGCCTACCTAACTATCGTTAAGAGAGTCGCATTGAGCCAGCATATTAGGATTGATAATTCCAATAGCTTGATGAACATCCAACCTTTGGGTCTGTCGATGATCGCCCAACTACTGGACCTATTACCATCCAATTAATGGAAGGCTAAGACTTAGTTATCTCATAACTTTATCTTTTAAGGACCTAATAATTTAGAGGGTTTTACTTTAACGTGTGACATATTTTAGACATCAATGGGTTTATCAGATTTGATTAGACTAGCCTAAAGACTCAGGCTCACCACTGAGCCACAAATCAAGTCCATTTAGATTTATGGACTGATCAATCTAACTAATTAGAGAGATATAAAGAGAAGGTAACCTAACTCAACTTTTGATTAGATTTAAGTTCTCTTTTTAGTTCAATTAATATAAACTTAGGTTTAATTCAATTAAAGATCTAACTCAAGCTAACCCATGACCCTTAAAGGTTATGCAAATGACTTAAGATCTTTAAATCATATTTCTAGATTTCTTCATCATTTAAGATAATTTAATTTCTTAATTAAATTCAATAAACTTTTAAATTGAAATGATTTCAATTTAACATGTAAAATAAATTTTATAAAAATAAAATAGTTTATGATCATACCATTCAAAAATAAGATTAAAACAGTTTTAATCTATATTCTCTTTACTTTTCTTCTTCATCGGTTATGACAAAAGTGGCACCCCTACACGCCATAAAAGATCCCATTGAATGGAAAGAAAGGGTCTTTAAACCCTACTTCTCTCCTATGACCGGACGACCTAGTGAATCCATCCAATCCAAGTACTTATCTCCTAATGAAATCAGCTTTCAAGTGCTTTCAGCAGCCTATAGCACTCTCCGAGTCGTGGATAGTTGAGCACCACACACCGAAGTACTACTAGTAGCCTTCCTCATTGGTGCTTCTCTAATATCCCTACCAGACGCTCGTTGGGCACAATTATCCAGGGTACTACCAGTAGCCTCCCCTATTGGACCATCCCAAAGTAGAGCATGATAGAAATTAAGAGCACAAACTAAGCTCTGATACATTGTAAGTTAATCTATTTGTAGGCTACATGTATGCATTTTAAAATTTTATAAAATATATTTGCAATGAAAGCAATAAAATATTGGATCTAATCTAATATCAGCCTACAATAGGATCATGATATAAAAATTATATATAAAAGTGTTAAAAAAAAGTACACAAATCAAATCTATGTCAATACAAATAATATAGATCATATCTATGTTTGTGGCCTAGTGCCTTAGATCATATCTAAGTTATCAGTAATTATAAAATCTCTTACCTTTGAATGCTTAACGACTCTTGCAGCAATGAAAGGCGATAGTAGGTAGTACTTCTGCAAGCCACATAAAGGTGTATGGCCTCTAAAGGTGATCCATACTAGGATTCTGGCCCTGACCAGCCTCTTCAGAGTGCTAGCTTCTATCAAAGGCTTCGATGACTAGGTTTCTTCTTTTCCACATCAGTGTGCTCTTGGAGTTGTAAAAGAACATGGAGGATAGATTTCGGTGGAAAAGATCTAAAGAAAACCCTTCCTTTCTCTTTCCTAAGACCTAGCTTAATTGTTAGGATCCCTACACCCCAAAATCCTTCTTCTCTCCTTCTCTTCTTTTTTTTTTCAACAAAAAATCACCCCTTTTAGTGTCCATCATTAGCCCCATAAAAATGGAAACCATGGAGAGAAAAATGGAAGGAAGACAAGGAAGAAATCCTTCCTCTTCTTTTTCAGCCAAAAACTGCCCTTTTTAATGCCAATCACCAGTCCCATAAAAATAAAACTATGGAGAGAAAAGGGGTAGAAGATTAGGAAGAAATCATTTCTCTTCCTTTTCAGCTAAAAGTCATCCCTTTTAATGCTCATCATCAACCCCATAAAATTGGAAGCCGTAGAGAGAAAAGGGGAGGAAGATAAGGAATGGGGTTAATTAGGGAGAGGTCATCAACATCCCTTTTAAATTTAAATTTAAAATTTAAATTTAAAATTTAAATTCAAATTCAAACTTAAATTTAAAAATTAGTTTGAAATTCAAATTCATAATTTTGAACTCAAATGGGTAAGGAAGTTAATATTGGGCTCAATTGAACCTTAATTGAGCCCAAACCAAATTACATTTGATTTGACCCAAATTATCATAGCTCAATCAAATTGAGCTAGCCAGTAATCGTATTGCCAATTTAATCATTTAATTAATTACTAACATATAGTTTCTCAATCATTAAGTCAGGCAGAATCCCCTATGGTGTGTGATCCCATAGGTTTGAACACTAAGCCAGTAGCACTGAAACACTTCCAATACTATACGAAGTCGCCATCTAGCAATGATACCCGACATTCAGATAGGCCGAAAGTTGCAGAACAACAATCAAGAACTTCTGGCATACGGTTACCAAATAATTCATCCTTTTGACCCTCAATGCTCAAGATAACTTAGGGTTTAACTGCCAACCCTTAATCAGCTCATCCATAGTGTCTCAACTTAACAAATCCAATGACTTCTCATAAGGACTACCCTGGCCAAGGTTTTGCTAAATTAAAATACAGTGAGACATTCACTCCAAACTATTTGGAGGGGTCAATCCCTTCTTAATCCACTTACTGCTCCACAAGTACTTAACTGCACCCATAAACCTTCTATTACTAGATTAAAAATTCAGGTAGTCCAGCACCAAAGTGCAGTAAGTTGCTTGTAAGCTACCATGGTGATCTTAGATCAGAGGGGCACTTATATCCATATCTGTTCGCGAACACTTTTCAGCAGAAGAGCATTCCGCAGATTGGTCACGTTTAGTGAGATATCATACATCTCATCTGCATGTCATACCAGTGTCAACACACTCTTTGATAAAGAGGACAATCAACCCATATGACATATAACGAACTATACTTGATACATAGTTGTCCTATAACTACATATTATTTGGTCGTGACTATTTTAAAAATCACTCAATAAGTCCTCTCTTTATTGAATCGATTATGGTTCTAAGGACTTCATCACAAAAGAATTCATTTTAAGAAGATGCAATATGATGAACCACCAAATAAATATTTTATTGATTAATAATTTACATACATTTAAAACTTGCATAATCATCTACATGTTAGTTGATTGATTCTAGGACATAATTGCCAACATAAGAACCTAGAAAACCTCTGTACAAATAGGGCTCAATTAAGATCTTTTGATAATAAATCATTAATTTAGAAGGATTAAAAAGATAAAGATTGAAGGATCAAGAAAGTTAATGAAGCCCTTGAGCATCAGAAACTAAGGATTGGTTTCTAATAATTTATTTTATAAATGATTCATGATTGCTAAAAGGATTTTATATTTTGATAAGCAATCTAATCATAAGTTAGAGTATTTTATAAATAAAATTTTTATTGATTTTAAACTTTGATAAGTAACCTGACTATAAATTAAGATTTTTATAATATTGTAGGATTTTTAAAGTTTAATTTTATAGTTAATGAATGATTATTTGAATTAAAATAATTACAAAACTTTCATATAATTAGTTGATTGAAGATAATAAGATTTTGTAATTATTTTTAAAATATTATTAAAGGTTTAAATTCTGCATAGCATGCTTTTTATAAATCTAGTAAGTTGGCTAATTATAAATTAAAGGATTTGTATAAATTGCATATTTATAAATATCTATTGATAATTTATTAATTACTAGTTAGATATTATTGTTTTATTTTCTTGTGTGCTATTAATGTTTTAATATCTATTGTTATGCCGTTATTTTTGCATGACTTTTTATTGCAAATACTAAAGAATTATTATTGTTATAAGAATTTGTTGATATAAATAAGTAAATAATAATAAATAAATAATATTAATAATAAAATATGATTGAAAACATATAACTTTCGATCGGCTATGTGATGGTATAATGACAATATCGGGGCCCATCTTCATAGGGGATATATGCGAAGAACTAACCCCATTCATATGGTTAAATGTTGTATTCTGATTCTATCACAGGAATATATGTGACCGTAGTTTGTGATCATAAAAATATTAGTAATATGATGATATAAAAATTATTAGTGATGGATGGTTTAAAAATTTTGAATATTATGATATAAAAGATATTATATGAAAAGTTTTGAGTACTTGTTAAAGATACCTTGAAAACTATAAGTATTAATATATTAATTATATATAAAGTTATAAACTAAAGTTTTCAATTTTTCATTAATGATATGTATTATTTTATAAAAAGTTTTATAAATCTTCACTTACTACATTCACTAATTTATTTTTAGTATTACTTACTGAGCAAAAGCTCATAAAACTTTATTATTATTATTATTATTATTATAGTGATCAACATACAAACGGATTCTTATAACCTTTATTAGTGAATTTCTATATAGATAAATCAATTACAATCCAAAATTATATTGCACCTACTAAATCTAATTATTTATTACAATAGTTAGTAACTTGTTTGCATCCAATACTTTTTCTTTATTTGTAACTTTTCTACCTCAATGATTGGACTCCAAACCCGAAGCTTAGACTATGTCTAGGTTAGTGACCATACAGAAACTATATTCTGATTTAAAATTAAGGTTATAGCCTTATCTTAATTAAATGGTAAGAATAAGTAGTTTTAGGCTGCATTTGATTTTCAAAAATGTTTTGTTTTCATTTTTAGTTTTAATTTTTCGAAAATAAATTTTATTCTTTATTTTTTAATATTTTAAAAAATATATTGGTACGTACAAATAGATAGTATTCTTTACTTTTTATTTCATTATAAATAATATCTTTTAAAAGAGAAAATTAAAAAATTAAAAAAGAATACTACCAACTCCTATCTTTTTAAATTCTCTAATTTTTGATAATTTTCATTGAAAAGACCCTACATAAGATTAGTCAAGTTTTACCTAAGAAAAGTGTATCTTTGCCTTAATAGTGAATAAGGCTTCAGCATTGAATTCTTCTCTCCCATTTGTCCTCTTCTTTCTTGGAACTTGGCTGCCAGGAGACGGATGGTAAAGAGTACAGCACTCAAGGAGTCAATTAAACTTTGAAGTTAGGGACAAAAATATTAAAAAGATATGAAATTAATATCATTAGGATAATAAAAGCGGCATTCTTTGTTCTCATTTATTTTTACCTAAGCAGTGTATCAGCAATAAATTACAAGATTATAGAGACAAATATAACTATAGAAATAATAGGGATTGTACCCAAATAACATTATTACCACTTTTTCAGAACTAATCTTTGAAAAAACCTTTCAAATAAACAACGGGAGTGCCTTGAGGTTACACGATTAATGAATATTATACAATAGGAATGACGGATTTTTTTTTACAATAATCTAATTACAAATCAAAATGCGATGCCAATTCAAAAATGAATTGATGCCAAAAATTATTTTTTTATTATACTCTATTTTCTTGTAACAATGACTTATTCCTGATCAAATCACCGCATGGAGCACAGATTTAGCATGGGAGATCATTCATATGAACCCTAACTTGAAGGACTTAATGAACACAAAGGGAGAGTCAGCTCTTCATATCCTAGCTACCAAGCCTTCTGCTTTTAAAAGTGGGACTGATCTCAACATAATTGAAACCTTGATCTACTGCAGTGAGTTTCTCCTTATCGTTCTCTCAAAATCCCTCTACCTATACTTTTTTATGTTCATAACGTAATGTTGTCGTCATGCAGTTATCTATTTAATTTCTTCAAAAACACTGACAGTTATTCCTCAAAAATCTCTCTACATAAGTTGATATGATTTATGCGTATCATGCTTTTTATATCAACTAGCATCGAGAACATTATCCACACATACAAGAATAGATTTGACTGCATTCGAATATAATCAAGTTTACAATCCACTCACTTTTCTCATCCTTGAATCCATGCAAATCTCAAAACCATATTACCTTTATTACTTTTTTCATCTTTGAGATCTATAAGTTGTATGGATTCAAGATATATAAATAAATCAATAATTCAGTTTTTATATTTCTCCCTCTCTCACACACATATATAGATTACTTACATAATTGTATCTTTATTCTTATTAAACTATATATGTGTTAATGTATTATTACAATTATTGAATTATTGAATAAATATTAATTCAATAAAAATGACTCAAATATTTTTTCTATCTTAAAATTTTATTGGATCTGATTTAATGTGATTAAGATAGCGTTAACCCAACTCAACCTCACTAGTATCGCACACCCAAGGTCCAGCCCAAATTTACATTATAATAAAATTAGGTTAGGATTGGTCAGAGAAATTCCAAACCAGGACTATGCTGGATTGAATTAGGGTTAAGAGGTTTAGAACATATATAGGTTGGATTAAGGTTTTCCTCAACATGACCCACTTACTTGCAGGCCTATTTGCTCTAGAGTAACTCGAGTCATTTGTAGCTCGTTACATATACTTAGAGTTGTACCATCATGACTTTGGAGCCTCTAGTTGCTAAAAATAGTGGTGTCATCATCATGATAAATTTTAATTCAACCTTCAGTTTTTCAAAAAAAAAAAAAAATTATACCAGTTGCCAAGCAATGTTCATATGAAACACCAAGACTTTCTTGAAAGAAAAATTTAAAATAACTACTTTATCCAATTTGTTGAGTTACAATTGAAGTGGAGACAAAAATTTATCAACTAAATATGCATGACTGTACTTATATTAAGCGTTAGGATAACGGGAGGGCCGCAATGGTCTATTAGCCCACAAATGACCGATACTAAATTATAGTTCTTGGTTTGATTTACAAAATGATTGTGACGCATGTAATTCAAAAGATATGATAAAGTCATCAATAATAGTTTATGCTATAAAAAATTTGGTCCTTGCTTGCATGGTTAAATGTTTTGAAATCTAAATTAACATTTTTTCTTATCCCCTGAAGGTAAAAGTTTGCATTTATGTCATAAAATCTTTGGTATTACAAACTAATGTTGTAATGTATCTTTTCCGTCTTTGTTTCTAGGTCTGCCTTCGTTTCAACCACAGCCTGAGTATCCAACCTACCGGAGAGAATATGCAAGAAGATCAAGTGTTCTTTCTTGCATAGGTATTTAGTTTCATATCAAAATTGCAGTTGCAAATTTTTTTAGTACTTATTATTTGAGTATTTTAAGTAAGATTTTGAATCATTATAAATGATATTAGAGCTAACCCTACTTATAATATAGACTAGCGAACTATGTAAATAAGCTCACGGTGTTTATAATTAATTAATATTAGATTTGGATATGAATCTACATTCAAACAAGGATGTTAGGACTTAAACAAAAAAAGTAAGTAAAAGCTTATACAAGTATACTTTTAGTCTTATATTAGTTATACATCAAGTAAATCTCAAGTACTTTTATGAAATCAAAGAACTAAAATGATACCTTCTAATTAACTTTTCTGCATAAGGTTTTGAGTTATCATAAATGGTATAAAGGTCAACCCATCCTTATGTGGAATAGGGGATATTGTAGACATGCTAATGGATTTGGATTTAGACTCTTAATTTGGGAAAATGCTAGGGCTTAAGTATAAATCCATATCAATTATATATCAAATAGGTCTTAGATAATCATAAGTCACAAAAAAATATGATTTTTGCTAGTTTTTTTGGATGAGATATCAAGTTATAACAAATGATATTAGAATTGCCTTGATTTATGACTTTCGTAAACTTGGAAACACTATAGAAAGGCTTCCAGTGTTTGTAAATGAAAATAATAAGATTTAGATTTAGGCTCATATCTTCATAAAAATGTTGGACTTAAATGAGAGAGTAGGTGAGAGCTTGATATTGTTACAAAAACAAGAAACATGAAACAGATTTGCCTGTTCAAAATTTTGCAAAAAATATCATGCTTACTATTATTAAACGACCAATAGGGGAAAAAAAAAAAACCAGAACTGCTTGGGTCCTTTCATTCTGCCATATACTTAGTGGACGCACAAGAAAGAATTTCCAACGTCCAGACCTAAAAAAATAACATTTAACAAAATTTCTCAAAAAATACTAATAAATAAGAATGAAAAAAAAGTACCCTATCTTCTTCTAACAACTTCCAACTAATCCAGGTTAATAGCGAATATCCTTCAGTTTCTTTTTAAGTAATATCAGGCTAATGAGCTGATGACATTAAGGTTTAGGCCTGCAGCTAATGAGCAGATGGCATTAAAGTTGTTCATAGCTTTTGACAATTTTTCATTTGTTTATAATTATAATTTTAATTTAGGTAAACGTCACTGGTGTGATGGGAATGAAACCTATTTTTTCATACCTTTCTATTTCATCAAGCTTTTTTTAATGATACATCAGATGCCGACAGATAAACTAACGTGCTCTTATTTTATTCTCTCAATGAAATTTCGTCGATCATCTAAAATTTTGCTCCAAATAAAGAATTAAAAAAATAGGAACGTCCAGATGGAACGCTGGAGATATTTTGAAAAGGAATCGAAATATTGTGGCACTTCAAATATTTTTTTATGATCAAGATGCAAAATATCCGCTAGCGGACTAAACTTATGGTGCTTAAGGCAAACAAATCCCCCACAAGGCATCCGTAAATTAGGATAAGTCTATAATGCAGGGCATATTTGGCAATGGAAATAAGATTATCATAATGATATGATTTTATATCATCTTTAGTAATTTATTGTCACCGTATTTAGTATGCTATATTCTAATGATTAAAGATGCATAGATATTTATAATTAATTCATCAGATATAATATGAGAATCCAAAATTATTGATTATGTAATTTCAATTCTATCCTAATGTATTTTTTGATTACTTTGATATTTTATTATTATGTTTTCATATTATTTATTATTACAATATTTAGACCTAATTAAAATTTTATTTTTATATTATCATGTTATAATATAGTATTGATATTATAATTTAAATTTTGTTACATTATATAGTACTATAATATATATCATAATTATATTATATCAAAGTATTTATAATTATAGTATTATAATAATATAATATTATTGTAATATAAATCTATAGTATTAAATTATATTGTATCCATGTAAAAGTAATACTAGGTATCTTTTTATATAGATGAAGGCATTTGCATCCTTAAATCTTAATGTAAGATCACTGTAAGCTGGTAATATTGGTTACTCATTTCCAAGTAAGGATATGAGTTCATTAAATTGGTCAGAGAAGATTTAGAATCATTGTTATATAAGAGCATCAAGATATAATGAGATCCTGTGATTTTATCATCTTCATTCAACTTATTAGTGACTCTAGTTGGATCATTCCTTACAGACGTACAATGTAACATATTAGAGACATTGTGCCCTGTAGATTGAATCAATGTTAGGATGGCTTTGGATCTCCTAGGTGCCTAAAGGTGTCATTGTTGATTAGATTATTATATTTAAATTTTTTTAAATCATCATCAACAGATGGTTCTTCATTTTTTATTTTTTTAAGAAAAATGACTGATGTATAAAGAAACTAATTTATTCCTTAAGAGAATCAAAATAGAATCAGGATGGAATATATTTTTCACCACTGCTCTTGGCGTAGGGCATATTAATTAATGCTCCGAGATACAACATGCATAAAAAGCTACAACGTTATGCATGAAGCCCACTAAACTTTGTACCACAAAAATAACGGATGATAATTGTTGATGCCATATTACCTTTCTCGATCACGATCTCGATCGATCCCTCTTCACGAGGTGTAACCACTTGTCAGGGAATGCACGATTAAGTTGGGCGTTGGGCCAGGCCACCCATGGCCTGGTCCAGCCCAACATGAAGCGGGCCATGCCAAGCATGGCTCGCTTACTACAGTAACAGACCGTGCCAGGCACGGCCCATAAAAAGAGGTCATGCCAGGTTCAAAATTTTTGGCCCGCAGACCAAGCCCGACATGGCTCATTAGGGCCTAGGCTGGCACGGCCCACAAGAGCCAGGCACGGCACGGCCTGCGGGCCAAGCCCAGCACGACCCATAAGGGCCTGGACGGGCCATGGGCCAGGCACAGCCAACAAGGGCCTGGGTCGGGCCAGGCACGGCCCATCCCCCTTAAAATAAATGAAAATAAAATTTTCTATTTATAAAAGATATTTTTTTATAAATTAAAAAAATGTTAGGAACTAAGGATTTATTAATATAAAGCCACCTTAATAGTGGAGGGTTTGGCATAGACCCCCATCAGTTTGTTAATTTAAAATTAAAATGGTACATAAAGGGATGAGGGCTAGGCTTAACCTCCAAAATACAATAAGAAAGAAGAAAAAAATAGAGATGACTCACTTTAATAATTAAAAAAATAAAAATATAATTATAAAAATAGATATGACTCACACATTAGTAGTGTTTGTATCATCATCATCTTCGCTGGATAAGTCATGTCCACTTTAAAGCAGAGAAGCATCTCAACTGTGTCACTAGTCATCCTACTTCTCTTTTTATCAAGAACACGTTGATCTGTACTAAAAACGGATTCCAATGCTACTGTGAACATCAGCATAGCTAAAATATCGCGTGCAATGGTAGCATAATAGGATATTAATTTTTAACACTCTTCCACTAAGTTAATACGTCTAAATTCTCTATTTGATTTTCATCATATGCAGACTGAAGATCATTTTGTAAATAAAATTTTAGTTCACTACTTAAAGATAAAGAAGATGAAGATGAACTTGAAGCATGTGTGTTTTTCTCTATGCAATGAATGAAAAAATAGATGACGAACGAGAACTACTAGAAGAAGAAATAGTGCTTTGTGCGGATAATCTAGATCCATGAATTTTTTCATCATATAAAATAAATATCATAAAGAAGTCGTGTTACCTCAATTTTAGCAGGTTTATGATCTTGAATTATATTTTCACAATATGCATCAAGTAAAATTAGTATGCCACTCAATTTAACTCTTAGATCAAATACAACAGCTAAGTTATGCATAGGACATATCTTGTCCTAATATTCATTCCATTTAGATTTCATTTGTTCAATAATAGGCATTAAAACATTTTCATATCTATGTTCTGCAAATTTTTGACTAATTATATATGCTTGTTGTAAAAATGAACATAAAGTTGGATAATAAATACCAGAAAGAACATTAGTAGCATTATCAAAACTAACAAAAAATCTTTCAAAATTTTATCTTTATTCCAATCAGTCAATGTAAAGCCTAATCCATGATCATTAATTATGCACTTAATAAGTTTTTATATGGGTATGCATCATGTATCATGCTATATGTTGAGTTTCAACTAGTAATTACATTAAGTTTAAATTTTTTAAAACATTTACCATGATCTATACATGTTGCTTAAATTCTTGAAGTCTTGATCTTAAAGCATGAATAAAAGAAACTGCATTTCTAATTTTTGAAATGACATCTTGAATCATGTCCATGCTAGTTGCAACAGAAAGATTTAAGATATGATATGCATATCTAATATGCAATAAATTTTTATTTAACATGGGATGCAATGAGTCCTTCAATAATCCAACAACAGAATTATTATTAGATGCATTATCAAAAGTAATAGACATAATTTTATCATTAATATTATATGAGCATGCAGCTTGATAAATGGTATTTGAAATTTATTGCCCAGAATGTGGAAAATCAAAAGCACAAAAAGCAAGAATACGTTTATTTAATTACCAACCATTATCAATATAATGAGCAGTAATAGTAATAAAATAATTACTACCTACAGATGCTGACCAAATATCAGAAGTTAATGAAACTTTTGCATTTAAAATAGAGAGTGTTTCAATTAAACTTTGATTCGTTACTAAAAAGTTAGTCATAGCTACTCTTCTCAATGTATGCCTAGTCTACTAGTTCTTCTATAAGCAGGTTGTAGGGCTAATTGAACATATTCTTCCAAATTAAAAGATTCACATAAACTCATCCTTACCTATCCATTTTACAAGTAATTTTTTTTTGATTTTCATGATTATATACAAAATTATCTGCAAGTGATCCCCTTGTATATTAAGGGTACTTTGAAGACGAGAATCATGCATTCTATGACTCTCTTGATATTTTTTAAATGGTCTGTTCCCCCACTACTACTACAATTATAAAGTTTGGCACATTTTCTATATTTTGCTTTCAAGACTCCATCAACCATAATTCTATCAAATTCATTCCATACATCACTAGTCCTCTTACGAGAAGAGGTTTGACCTTCACTCAGTTTACTAGTTCTAGAAGGAACTTAGGGATTAATTTCCTCTCCCTCAGAAATAGGGGCCATACCAAAATGACTTTCATCATAAGATGCCATATCTAAATTGATGAATGCAAAAAATAAAAACTAACCACAATGAGGAATTGAGTAGAGGACCAGAGGTGGAGCCGAGATTTATGAGCTTCCTCTTGTGCTTTCACCTCTCAACAAGAAGTGACCTTCTTTTTCTCTTATACTTCTAACTTCTCAACAAAAACCTCCTCTTTTGTAGCACTTGAACACTTGCTAAATGCAAACTAAAAATTAAATTGCTAGAAGCCTAGAGCACTTGCTAGAAAAGAGAAATAGTAGCAGTAGAGAAGTAGAGAAGAGTTGGTTTGGTATGGTGAGAATAAGGAAGGAAAGAGGTATTTATAGGACTCTAATTTGTTTTCCAAAATACCCCTTAATTTAGTTGTTTTATGGCTGTTGGAAAGGTTAAAATGGTTAATTTCCCTCAACTAGCCGTTTCTAGCCATTTAGAAACGGCTAGAAACCAGATGTGCCAGGCATGGCCCATGGCAGGTCATGCCTCTATCCGTTACGGGCCGTGCCAAGCACGGCCCATCAACAAACGGGCCATGGGCCATGCCAGGCGCGAATTTAGATTAAGTGGACTGGCCAGGCATGGCCCATTTAATATGTGGCTCGGTGGGCCTCAGCCAGGCCATGCCAAGCATGGCCCAATGCTCAAGTATATGCACGGTGAGAGCAGCAATAGCGGGGTGTGCCTTCCTTGTGATATATCAGAGCTGGCAGGTCATGTCCCATCCAGTGTGGATGGCTGTAGCTGGTTGGTGGGCCAGGTCCCGTCAAACATGGGAGGCTGCAATTGGTTGGTGGGCCATGTTCCATTAAGTCTGGGTGGCTGCAGTTGAGTTGGTAGGCCAGGTTCCATCAGACGTGGAAGGCTGCGTGGTAGGTGGGTCGTATGATCTATCCCCACAAGGCATCTTATTAGGGAGGCCGCTGGAGGGCACAATTTGGGTGACCGAGTTGGGGTCCTACTCAGGAGATTGACCGGCAATGCAACTCAGGTGACCGAGTCGGGTCCTATCTTGAAAGCCGGCTGGGGGCATAACTCGGGTGGTCGAGTCGGATCCAACCTGAGAGGCCAACTAGGGATGCAGCCCAGGTGGTCGAGTCGGATCCGACTCGGAAGGCCGGCTGAGGGTGTAGGCTGAGTGGACGAGTTGGGTCCTACCCGAGAGGCCAACTGGGGGCGTAGCCCGGGTGGCCGAGTCAGATCCGACCCGAGAGGCCGACTAGGGGCATAGCCCAGGTGACCGAGTCAGGTCCTATCCGGGAGGCTGACTGGAGGTGCTTCAGGAGGTTGATCATCATCGTTGATTGGGCGTGATCTTATCAGCTCCATCAGATGATTCCTGCCGTTGATTGGTCATGGCTTCATCAGATGATTCCACCGTCAATTGAGTGTGGCTTCATCACCACATCAATAATGATCAAGGTTGGTCAAGGATACCTCCATGTAGGAATTTACATGGAGAAGGCAAGCTTTTCTGGCAACTTGCCGCACCAGTAATTTCTATTCCTAGGAAACAGGAATGGGACAGGGGCCAGTGAAGTGGTCATTATATCCTTAGAAAAGACTTATTGCACCATCTTCAGCAGGCATCAATTGCTTAAATTGACTGCGCGTCTATGTCACCATGCATACCAAAGCCCAATAAATTTTGGTACATATTGCATATGCAATAATACAGGCAAATGTGCGGTTATTGAAGGATAGTGCAGTAAGACTTTTCCTTGTCTTACCATCTGGGCCACTTCTCAATTCTGAAAACCTGCCAGTTTGCCGTTTCAATAAAGTCAAACACTGTTAATTAGCAACCATTTATAAAGCTACTCCATGGATTCAATAGCATCACTGCTCTTGCTATTTATCATTTTCGTAAAGCATCAACAGAATTGTTGCCTCAGGCGCACGCAGCACGCATGTCATACAAAACGACTGAAGAATCGTTGGCTCACCTTCACGAGCCCGTGGAAAAGACGGAAAGGAGGGAACCAAGAAGGGCTTCATTTATATGAAACTTCTCCTTTTGTTACATTTCAAGGATATGGTAATGAAAGAAACAAGGACCAACACCACTAATTAAGGCTCCTGTGAATCTTGTCATATATAGTAGAAGATTATTTTGTAGAACAAGCTAGGAGATCGAGTAAGTAATTCTTGTTTGGATTGCTAAAACAAATTCCTTTTAACCATTTAATTAGCCAACTCACATAGTTCAATTAGAATTATTGAACAGATTCCTATTAATTAAGTTGAGATGATGAGTTCTCTTTTTTTTTTTTTCTTGTAGGTTGTGGCAGCGACGATGATACGGAGATTGAAATGCCCGAAGAGGAAGATCCGACCGAGAATTCAATATCCAGAAAAGGTAGTATGCATGTCTTCATAAGCTGGCCATTTGGTCTCATTTCAAAGCTTGAGCCTTATTAGAGTGTCTTATGTTCTATCCCTAACTTTTAAAAATTTATAGGCAATGGCCATTGACAGTCTCATGTTTACTAATTTCAGCTTAATTGCTTTTCCTTTTTTATCTTAGTTTTAAAATCTAATATTAAAAATAAAATAAATCAAAGAATATGTTTGATGACTTTTTTTAATTTTTAAATTTGTAGGCAAAGTTTTAAAGTTATATAGAGCAAGGATTTATTGCTTTTAAAAAAGAGTGAATAAAAACAAGGAATTAGTTGTAAAAGTTAAACCTAAATTCAACATTAATCTTTCTATAGTATTTCGATGGAAGCGGAAACATAAAAAAGTATTGATGCCTGTTAGAACCTTGGTTAAACGCGCGGCATTTTTATTGTCTTTTGTATTTGGCAGAGGAAGGAGACCAACCAGATCAAGGTGACACTGATAAACAAATCCAACGCATCTTCAGTGTGATTCATGAAGTAGCTACGGGTATGCTGTTCTTCTTTAGTGTGCTGTTCTTCTTCGGTATGATGTTCATCTTCGGTATGCTGTTCTTCTTCGGTATGATGTTCGTCTTCGGTATATATATGCTGTTCTACTTCGGTATGCTGTCCTTCTTCGGACTTCGCCCAAGTAAGATAATTTTTTTATGGCTTTGCCAAGACTCGCATAAAATTACATCTTTTTTTTTTCAGTAGCCTACGTACCCTTGCCCAAAACTATGCATTCCACATGTCGTAAGCCCATCCGAAATGAATTCATAACTTGCATTGAAGTTAGGAGACATAAACTTATCTTCTGAATACGATGGATTCCTTATTGCCACCTTGTTAAAGCACAAGTATCACAAGATGGAAGAAGAAGAAGAACAACAACAACCAATTACAGCGAGTATAAGAACCAAAGTATATGGCCATGTATATCAAGATTGGAAACGAAAGCGGTCCAAGTGATAGACTTAGTGATCGAAAAAAGAAGGGGAAAATATAAAAGGGACAATCTTGTACTACACATGCAAACAACTCTGATCAATAACAAAGATGCCTGCGATGTTGGAAATGGTAAACTTAATTGTGGTGATGAAACGAAAGGTCATAATAAATTCTGAAGAATTAACTATAGTTGCAAAAAATGAAGAGTTTGAAGAGTCATGTTGTAAAACCAAAAGTCATATGAAAAGTCTAAAAGGTTCATTATGATGTATTAATGAGGAAAAATTAATAGTCACTTTCTATATCTATAAATAGAAATATTGTAGTGAGTTATAGAGTGAGTGAGGAAAGCTAATAGAAATGATATTATAGAAACTTCTCTCACTCCCAGCATTTCTTCTTGAGCATTCTAGAGCGCTACCAAAAATATTGTTTTCAACATGCGAAACACCATCCGACCAATCCTGTGATGTAGAGGACGATGATAACAACCTTCTAAATTTAGTCATTGGATATTAAACACCATAGAGAAAGATGGGTTCCAATCCCTACCTCATCTCAATTTTCGTTGGACTTCCACTAGTACCATATTAAAACTCTCAACCTACTTAATGATAACTATAACAAGCAAACTAACTAAAACAAAGCTGGTGTAGCTAAATAAAACATGACTTCTATCTGGTATAAAATAGGTTAACTAATAATAAATACTACGTCTCTTTTCGGGAGAGGCATATCCACTTGCACCAAATTACCCAAGTGATTTTTTGGGAATGTGCCATTCAAGAATAGAACCTATAACCTACTCTTGTTTGGAATAAATTATTCCGTTTCACATAATAACTTTTAGATTTTAGATTCAATGCAAAAGTAGCTTTACTAATATTTTGAAACAAGATTTTTAGTCTAACAACCTTTTTTTTAAAGGAAAAACATTTTTTCCTGTGTTTGGTATATTAAGTAAAGAGATCTTTACTCCATTTAACCTTCTTATATTCCACAACTAAAATATGCAACCATAAAGTATAATTCATAAGATTTGAAACAGTCTTGAAAACGAGTACTAGAACATAATAAAAAAGAAAATCATGTATATACCTCTGAGAAGGCAATCGACTCATAAGGTATGAATATCATAAAAATTTTAATTACAGTATGCATCATTATTTGCAACTAGATTTAATCTCTTTAATAAAAACTTGGTTTTAGTTGCTGTCTGGCTCTGTTATTTGATTTCTTTTACTAGTTCCAAGTACTGAAACTCTTTTTTCCCCCCCTCAATCCTACTTCTTTAGGATGATGAGATTGTTTCGTTTACTCCTAATAAATGAAATAAATAGGCTTTCACTTTCTTGATAAGAAAAAAAGAAAATCTTTATCTATAACAATATATATTGATATAGAATGACATAATAGGTTTTCACTTTCTTGTATAGAATGACAACCTCTATGAGATGCCCATTAGAAATTCAATATTGGACACCTAGGTGCAATCTCATGAGTTTCCAAATAAGAGGGAAAGAAAATCGGAAGTTTAGAAGCATTGTTTTAAATAAATTCTATTTCTTATATAAATTTTTGATGCAGCAGAATGGAAGAGGAAAATGAAAGGGGAAAAAAATTCAAATTGATTGGGAAGCTTATAAATAGGTCTATTTTTGGACCCTTTTTTTCATAAATTAGAACTCAAATGAAGGTTAACTCATATCTTATAAATAGATTCAAGTTAAATTCTTTTGATGATAAATAATTGTTAATATTTTTTTTTGAAGTTTTCCAATTTCTTACTTGAAATGACTCTTTGTTTATCATGATGTAAGACCATGATTTCATAAGAAATGACTAGTGTAAAGATAAAAGCTTCAGATGCATCTCAAAGAAGTTAGAGACTCAAGATTGATAGCCCTTAAGGAGTTGGCATGAAGTCATTAGTTATCCTTTCTTCCATGGATTTCATATATTTATATGGGCTTATTTGCATCAAATTTATTATCAAAATCAAACTTTGATGGTTATGAAATGCTAACAAACAAAAGAAAAAAGATAGAGAGATAAAGATGCACCTCGATTGATCATTGCTCTTTCTAGGGTAAGAAAAAAATTGAAAAGAAAGGAAACACTCAACCCCTTTCCTTAACCCCTTTCCCTTTCTACTAGTGAAAAAAAGGGCTGAGAAAACATGAGAAAATTTTTCTTCAAATTTTCTTGTTCACTTTTTTCTCCTTCCCTTTCATTCAAATCCTTAAACTTAAAGTATGACTTCCCACCTCTCAAAATTTATCTTTAACTCAGCCTCAATCTCCAACTTCCTCTTCCTCAAATGCATCACTTCTCCTAGCTCTAAGCTCTACTTAGAGCTTGAGATCATGGCTTTAAGAACAGTAATGCTTTCGATATCATGCAACACTAAGAATAGGTCTTTCCTACTATAAACCATAATTCCACTCTCAATGTTCCTGTACAAGATCAGCCATCCCTTGTCCCTCTCCTCATACTCTCTTACTTCTTATTTGTTTCTTCCTAGATCTCTTATTTCCACCTATTTCTCAATCTCTGATTGCTAGCATCCCTATCAAGGGACCCATGTTCACCAATAGCCTTGGCTTTGCTTAGCATCAACTAGTTCCTTCTTCTTACTTTGATTAAGAACCTCCTTTATCTCAAATTTAGGAAAATCTACCTAGCTTCTTGTTCGGCCTGAAGTGGTGCTATCAAGTCCCAGGGGGCTAACTTGTATTGGGCTGGATGTGAGTCCAAGGGTTGAGATTAAATTAAGTCATGAGTGTACACGGGCTTGGGGATTAGTTTAATCTTATTGGGTTAGTCCATGAAAGTTTTTGTTGAGTCTAGGCCTGGCCTACTTGATGGTTGTATTTAAACTCTAGTCGCTAGGGTTTGGATGAAATAGAACAGATTCTTTTCTCCTAAGAAATCCTCTCTCATCATCCTCTCATCTTCTTCCTTCTCCTCCTACTCCTCCTATGGATCACTGTGAGCCATGAGAACAGAGGGCCAGGAATCCATGGGGCATGATCTGGCATCCAGGAACGAAGTCGCACGGGGCTTTGCGGGAGTCCAAGGCCAGCTTCAAGTAAAGACTCGACGTAAAGACCCGCATGAGGAAAGGAGCCAAGCTTCCGTGGGTTCATGGTGGGTGGGTTCCTTTATTACGTAAAGGAAATAAGAGGCCAGGTGATTCCACGGGAGGAGCGTGCATTGAAATCCATGTGAAGACGTTCGTAGACATGGAGGAGGAAAACAACGTGAAGCATTCCTAGGTTCACGTGAGGAAAAACTTCAGAACAAGAGATTCAAAGGTAGATGCATTACCGCTGCACCAATCTGATCATTGGCAACAAAGGGCGAAAATCCAAGGTACTTCTTCAGCGAGGTTGATCCCATTGCCATTCATCTCATCGAGGACTAAACCCCAACACTTCGCTTCTTAAAGCCATGACCATTTTAACTAAATCCCTTCCTTCAATTTTGGCTCCTTTTCTTGGGAAGGGCATTGACATCATTGGAATTGTTGAATATTTGTTGTCATTGCACTAATCTTTCCTCTTTTTAGATTTCTTATGGTGATCTCAATATTTTCTCAAGGAGGGCTCATTACCTTGACCATCATCATCCTCCTCTTCAACTTGTGTCTTCAACCAATCTTTTCCGCTAACTTGTATTTCTCATATAGCTTTTTGGTCAATAGTTCATAGTTCTTGTATGCTACCATTGCTAAATTGCCCACCATTATCTTCAACCCATATTGCTAGATGTTGCCAATTATAGACCATGCTATCTTAACAACTTTTCACACCATTGATATGCATAGGCCAATGTTAACCTCATTAGTAATGGCATACATGTGCCTCTAGCTTCTACAAAGAGTTGGCAAGAGCTCCCTTCCAAACAATCCTTAATTTAAGTAGCCATAATTATGGAGTAAGCCCCAAGATCAACTCTCCTTAGAGTAAGCGAATCAAACTAGTGGTCCTTTCCCATCCACTCTAAAAACTTCTCATTATTTATTTTATAAAAAAAAACCACATACTCCACCACCCCCCAATATTCTTCAAGAGAACAAACTCTCCTTCAGATGATAGCCCTACATTGTCCAATATTGAGGCCTAATCCAAATTAGTTAGAAGTAGAATTCAGATGACATACCCATCGAATAATTTTTTTTGAATTGCTTGATGTTTGGATCCATAACTTCAAGTCGAACTTAGTTTCTTTGAGTGTGTTTGACTTGGAGATTCCTAGGTTGAGTCAAAACCAACTTTAAATGTGACCTGATGGCTTAGCTATAGCTACTTGATACTCCTACATTTAGGCCTTTGTATGTAGTAGCATAATGGTTGTGTTTTGCCAAATATGTCAACTCAAAGCCCTAGTTAGTGGTAATACTAGCATTCTACTAGCTTTTGAAACTTGTGCTACTTAAGTAGAGTATTGATTTGAGGATGTAATGGACACTTTATGCGACCTAATGACACAAGTATATGCCGTAACACATGAAACTCCAACCCAGTATAGCTACACAATAAAATTAAAAAGGTTCATTAGCATATGTATGCCAATCAAAGAGTTTATGATCCTAATAAAGATATTATAGAAGGGTTCGACTCAAGGTAGTTAAGTTTCAAGATAAACTAGATCTAGATATTTTTGTTCATTGGCTTACATTCAGTGAAAACTCTCAATTGCTATAAGCTTATAAATAGACCAAAAGTATTGAGCTTGGTAAACATAACCTCATAAGATAAGCCTACATTTGTGGGAAGATAGTACAAAATTGCACCCATGACCATAATGAAACTATTAACACTTAAAATGTGATATACAAAAGGTTAAAAGAGAAATGCCTATTCTATAATTATCATAATCGTATTTATAAATAGCTTCTACAACCTAAGTAGGATATACTGAGCAATGCAATGAATTGACAACAAGAATTAAGATTATTGATCATAATGAACATCATATGACAAGATACCAATATGGCCTACAAATTGATATAAAAGTTGAGTTTATATTATTTCAACTAGAGACCCTTAATAAGGCCTTCCATTTAGCATAAAATTAGAGATGGCTATTGCCTTATGGGCTAAATGTCCATTTCTCTTAGTGAAAGGTTGACTAGTACTTCCAATGTTATTACCCAACGACCTGGTCATTCTGTTTCTACAACACCACCTTGAACACTGAATAAGAAGATAAAAACACCTACAATAATACTTTCCAAAAATGATAATGATCAAGTTCAATGTTTCAAATGCCATGTTATCCCCTAAAGCCACTACTCGAGTTGATACACGATACAACCACTAGAAACCCTAGCACTCTCCTCCCTCTCCCTTCTCTCTCCATAAATCACCATTGCCACTACATCCTTCATCATCTCTAGCTCTTGCTTACTCTCTACCTCATCCTACTCTTGATGGTTGCCGATGTCATCTTTGTCAGAACCGATGCTCAATCAATGTTAATCCCGAGCTCTATTTTTCTTAGTTCACCATCGTCTTGACTCTAATTCCCTATTTTAGATGAAACCGTTTAAATCTCAATATCCTCCTAACTATATGAGCCATGAGCTAAATTTGCTCTAGTGCTACTTGTAACTAGCTAGGATCTCACCCAAAAAGATTAATTTAAAGATGTTATTTGGGTTCGTTAACCTTACATATGTACCTAAGATCCATTCGATGCATAATTAGTGTGCAACTAAATATGCACTTACACAGGTCCTCACATATCACAAACAGAGCCATTTTGTAAATAAATGCTTACTCATAGCTTGAAGGCTAATGTTTCTGAAAAGGTCAACATGATATGACTAATAATATTGAATCTAAGTATAATAGGAATTACACCTTTGAATGATCGAAAATCAATAAAAATGTTGGTATAATATGGGGTCAGCTGCCATTTGTCAATGTTTTAACTACTCGAGAGGTCCTCTATATTAGGATCACACTCAAACTATATTTATTGGGAATTTTTCTATAATGGACTACCAACCAAGTACATGTGATCACATGATGATTGATCCAATTGTCTAAAGGTATATAAACCACTTAAATCAAAGTTATAGATCCTCTTTGTTAGGAGTAATTATTTCTTACAAAGAACTTAAGAGGTTGTTGGCTTGTGACAAGCTCAAATAGGCTTGTTTGAGGAAGAGCTCTTTTGTAAGTTAAAGTAGAATTGAGCAACATTTAGCAAGTAACTGATAGTAAAATAATAGACACAACCTATACCCTATAAATAAGTCTTATTTGTACTCTTTTAATATCAAAAAATTATCAATAAACGATTCTAAAGATTTTCTTCAATTTCTTAGTTGTTTTGGGTGTAAGACCATAATCTTATGAGAGGCGATTAGTGTGAATTGAAAATTTTGAACATTTGCTAGAGAGGTTGAAGGTGCGAGGTTGAATACCCTCAAGGAGTTAGCATGAGGCCATTTGTTATCTTATATTCTTTAGGTCTACTTCTATAATTTTCATACATTTATGCTAACTTTCTACATCAATTTTAAGTAACAAAAGGTTTTAATAAAGAAAAAAAAAACCAAGCCTTTGATATCCATCTTATAGTTACCTTTGCCCTCATTTTTTTCCTCCTTTCAAACTTCTCTCCATATATCGAATTAGAGTCATATGCCAAACACTAGTTTGCATGAGAAGAAAGGATCTATTCTAATCTTTTTGCTAAAATAATTGATTATAAGAATTGTCACTAAAGCCACTATAACATGCAAGCCATAGTTAGCATCCACTTTGTGTAGTACATGAAAGAACTTTGAGGTAGGATCAAAAGGTCCTCAAAATGACCCATCTCCCATGTTAAATCCTTGATTCCTTAGCATTGGTCCATCAAACTAATTAGCTACTCATGTTTATTTTTTAATTCTCAGCAAGAAAATTGGTTGCTCATCCATGTTTGAGAAAACCTTCAATAGTAAGTTAGTTTCATGATGATTAGAGAGGGGGAATTTGGAACATTAGGGATGTCACATCACCTCTAGTCTAAATGAGTGAATCCTGGCATGATGCTTAGGTCAACATAATTAACTATGTCAAAATTGCCATTCATATGGAAATACAAAACTCAGATCAAGAAAAATATTTATAAAATTTTGCAATTATTTGATAAAATATATTTTTTTGAGAAATACAGGAAGAATTAATACGAGCAACATGTGTAAATCTGGTCCCTTCCAAAGTAGGTAGGGATGCCAACCAAACAGAGTCAAACATTGGTTAAAGCATTTATTAGAAACTGTTATAACAAATATAGTCTCATATATTTAGTATTGCTTTAATTCTGTTATTGCAAGCAGGAAATTGGAATATCACAGAAATCAAAAAGAAAATCAAAGAGAAGAAAAGAAAGAACAGCTATGCTTACATGATCATGGAAAAACTTGTTACCAAATCCACAATTTGGCTGTCTGATGTCGATGGTAGGAACCCCAAGAAGAGTATCATGCCAGAACAAGATATTGGTAATCAGCATGATGAGGAAAAGACTGAAGCACAACCGAAAAAGCCTACTGAAGGTATTGTATTTCAATTTATATGCTAACCCTTCTATAATTTCACTAATCCACCATTTTAGAACATTAGGGAAGAATTTGATTCTTTAAAACTTATCAAAGCTTCAAGCTTTCATAATAATTGGCCAAGCCGATCCTCTTGACTTATGCACAAGATTTGGTTAGCTAAGTATTAAGGGCCTATTTATTGCATGTGATCTTAATATCAATCAACTTGTTGCAAATCAGCTTACCTATTGGCTTTCCATCTGAAAATTTTTGGTATATTTATCTATCCACATACACAACTTGACTTAACTATGCATGAGAGAATCTAAATCCAATAAAGCTTAGATTTTGATGATAGGGTCATATATCAATGATCTAAGCAATTATATATTCTATCATATTTAGAATACTTATATGTAAAAAATTATGTGATTTGATGATTTACAATCTATGCATCAAGAGATTCAAAAAAATATATTATTTTATATTATTTAGGCTATGCTATTTTAAGCTCTTGATATATATGCTGAGTTTTTAAATCACATGATGTTGATATGTGGATATGTTAAAGATAGTATATTACATCCAATGGCTCAAATTATCAATATAAGATCTCATCATCTGGATTAAACCTTTCCAAATTAGAGTGAAGACCTTCTTCACTTAGTATATGTATATATGTATTGTGTGTATATATATATATATATATATATACACATATATGCATATACTAAGTGTAGAATATCTTCACTGTATATATACAAACATATCTTGAAGAGATCTCTAAATTGGGATAAGATTTGGATGACAAAGGTTATTAATGATTTGAGTTATTAAATATTATATATAAATTACTATTATATTAGAAATCATGTGACTAGAAGATCCTTAACCCATGCATCAAGTGATTAAAAAATCAGAACAATTTAAATAACATAAAACTACATATCTATTTTAATCTTTTCATACATAGGCTAGAAGTCTCCAAATTATATGATTTTTTAAGTGTAAACATTTTACAGGTCATAGGTCATATTCAAATTTAGATCTAATCAAATTTGAATAGAAATCTTAGTCAAACTAATGATTGCTCTATATATCTATATATATATATATATATATATATATAAAGAGAGAAAGAATTGAACTCAGCTATATTTATATATAGCTAAGCCCAAATCTGATCGCTACGCATACCATTAGATCCGTATGAATCTAACGGAATAAATAATAGGTAAAAAATAAATACAAACTTGATGGAAGTAAGCATTAACTATTTTGAAAATAATGATAAACTTTTATCCTACAAAATAAATACTAACGTATCCAAAATAAAACAATTAGCTTAAACCAATAAACACATAATTTATGTGGTAAACAAAATTATTATAAAAATAAATGAAAACTATTGGATCAAGATGTAGTATGTTGTGCGCAATAAGGAATGAGGCACAGAGATGCTGGACATATGGTGCACAAGTGTTGATTGCCTATCCTGTCTCCATAAATGCACTTTATTTTTTGGGATCCAATAGTTTCTATTTACCACTCAGATTAAGTGTTTATCGATTCAGGTTAGCTATTATTGTAGATATATTAGTATTTATTTTATAGGATAAGTGTTTATTATTGCTTCAAAGAGTTAGCATTTGCTTTCATAGTGTTTGTATTTATTGTTTACTCATTTTTATTTATTTTGATGAATTTTTCTTAAAGCAGCTAATAATGGCTAACATATGATTTTTTATCTTTAAAATCTATGTGAATATAATAGCAAGAACAGTTACCGAATTTGAACATAGCTACACACAAATGTAGCCAGTATAGCTATCTATATATGTGTGTGTACATGGGTGCATGCAAGCTATGCTAAATAATCATCTCATTCAAGCTGGATAGATTGCCTACAAGTAAATCATCAAATGTTTTGAGTCCAAGAGTATAAATTCAGACTAAAAGGTCCAATTTCCAATGAATCTAGATGGGTTCCATTGATCTTGTCCAATCTCCTTTTCTTTTTTTTTTTTTTTTTTTTTTGATAAGCTCTTCATTGTATTAGGTTTAAAAAAAATACATGTTAGTGCTACAGACATGTTTGAAAAAAAAAAAAACTAAACTTTAGGTAGGCTGAACAATTGAATGGTTGAGGCAAGATTCCTATATATAATGCTAGAATAAGTGCATAAATCCATTTGAGCACAGGGTAGCCTAGAATTTTCTATTTAAAAAGGTTATGTCCTCTTTGACATCACTTGTTGCCCTCAAGTTCACTAGGAGTAATACTAGGGCAAAAGATTATATTAAAAAAATAATTAAATTATATGTGTATATCTGAATCGAACCATCTTCTTCATTCTTAGATTCACATAATTCATGAATCCTAAAGATAAAAAAAGTAAAAAAGATGGATGACTTTAGAATCCAAATGGATCTAAAGATGGAGAAAATAATCGGATATCGAATGGAGCTAAGTCTACCTTATATTCATTTACTCTTTTTATTTTTTTATTAGTACAACCAATTCTTTATAATAAATAACAATGGAAATAGCCCAATTTGTTGGCGAAGAGAAGGTCATGAATCTGCAGAGGTCTCCTATTGTCCAAATGCCAAAATAAAATAGCATATGTGGAAATTTTAAGGCTAGAGAAATTAGATAATCATGTTCCGTATAGGCAATAATAGAGGACTCATAAAATACCCAACAATGTAGAGAATGTTTTAGAAAAATTTTAATAAACAGTAAAAATAAATTTAGATAACTCAATTGATTAAACTTTAGGGCAACGAATACCTCATGCCCAACTTTATTTCCCATTTTTTCTACTATCATTTTTCTTAAAAATAATTTTGAGCATCAAACAATAATAGAGTTCTCTAAAGTTTTAGAATTTTTAACTTTTTCTCCATGCACTAAGTCAAGGTGACTATATTGCGAATGCATGATATACAATCAGAGTCCCCTGAATGCATCGTTTGAAGTGATCTTAATATTTAATGTAAGTGCTCATGCTAGTATATGTTTAGTCTTGCATCAATATATAATGTACCAAAAAAATTTTGAGCTCATATAAAGGTTAAAAAATTTAAACAATACCTTCTAGCAAGCTTTTGGACAACGTTTTTGATATAAATTGTATTAAAGAAAATCCAATCTATAACGCATGTGGAGTAGCATCGTCAATGGACCCATGAAATTTGTAATTGCATTTGAATTTGAACCCTTAATCTAATAAGAATATTGAAAATTAAATGAGAGAAACATGTAAGAATCTGTGCTAGCATGCATTTTGTCTCATATCAATCATATATAAAGTACTTATAATTACAAAGGTTAGAATTTATATTCTACAAGAATTAGAATTTACTTACCATAAAGTTGGTTAGAATTAAAAATAATCCTTAGAAAGCTCGTAATAACTTTCAATACTCCCTCTTATTGTAAACTTCATCCTAACAATGCCCAGCTTATCATTAATGTCAATGGCAAATTCTTATCTTGAAGTTAGATAGTCAAGTTCCATGTAGGCAATAATAGGGGACTCATAAAATACCCAACAATGTGGAGAATTTTTTAAAATATATCGATGAATCGTAAAAACAAATTTAGATAACTCAACTGATTAAACTTCAAGGCAACAAGCACCTAATGGCCCAACTTCATTTTCCATTTCTTTTCTACTATCATTTTTCTTTAAAAAAAAAATCTTGCACAACAAACAATAATAGAGTTCTCTAAAGTTTTAATTTTTGTCCATGTATTAAGTCAAGACGACTATATTGATGTACAATCAAAGCACCTTGAATGCATCTTTTGAAGTGATCTCAATATTTAATGTAAGTGCCCATGCTATTATTTATTTGTCCCGCACAAATAATATACCAAAAATTTTTGACCTCGTATAAAGGCTCAAAAGTTCAAACAATACCCTTCAGTAGTCTTTCGGATAAGGTTTAAAATATAAATTGTATTTTAAAGAAAGTCCAATCTATAACACGCATGGAGTAGTTATATATTTGGACCATTAATCTGATAAGAATGTTGAAATTTAAATAAGAAAAATATGTAAGAATTCATGGTATCATACATTTAGTCTTACATCAGTCATGTATAAAATACATATGATATATATGTAATATCACAATAAATCTAATAGCCAATTAAACATAAATTCTAGTTGGGATTATTTCATCTAAAACAAAAATCAAATAATGGATGCTGTGGTGATCAGATGAATTCTTTTTCTTTCTTTGTTTTGTTTATAATTCTGCTTTGCTCTTTTTTGGAGACAAATTTTTTGCTTTCCAATCTATTTAATGGGTATGTAGAAGGAATAATACTCCGCATATATGCACTTTGATAAACGGATATTAATTTAGAATATACCAGTGTTTTTGAGGTAAAGATTTACCTTTCTAAAAAATAAGAATGTGTAGTAAGAGTGAATCCTAGGCACCCATTTCTAATTCCCTACCTAACCAGATCACTTAGTTGTTGTATTATTCTCATTGCTCCCTTTGGAGCAAGGTGAACGGTGCAAGCGGTACCCTGAAGCGACTTTGTTATGAACGCCCTAGACTAGGTTTATATATATGGTTTCTCAAGTCGTCTGTGTCAGCATTAATCATTCTGTCTTCGTATTCATTTTATTTTTCTTCTCAAGTCGACGATGCGCCAGTGCCATTCCTAATGCCATCATCAAAAGCGCGAGCGCTAATTTCTTTCAAATTTTGAGCAGCGAATCCATTTCTAGCGGCAGCGAGGAGTGGAATCATAGAGATGGTCAAGAAATTTGTTGAGCATTTTCCAGATAAGCTTTGCGATGCAGATTCCAATGGTAGGAACGTCGTACTACTAGCAGCAGAGTATCGGCAACCTCAAGTCTATGAATTTATGTTAAATAGTATGGCAATGAGCCGGAGCTTATTTAGAAAAGTAGACAAATATGGGAACAGCGCATTGCATCTAGCTGCTCAGCTCAGCAACAAACAGCCTCGGACCACTAATGGACCGGCTCAAAGAATGCAATGGGAAGTCAAGTGGTACAAGGTCTCTCTCTCTCGCCCCTCACACACGCACACATGCACACACACACTGGCATTCTTTAGGAAACGGCTCGCCATGTTTTACCATTGATGGTTCTACTTTAATGGTAAAAAAAAAAAATAAAAACTAGTGCAAAAAAGTACATTTATTGCGTACACTAAATGACAAAATACTCTAATATAAATAAATATCTAGTATAATATCAGTAATTATAGTTGCCATTTGCAGGTTGGAAAGTAAATAGATGTGTAATTTTGCTTGCAATGGTTGGCAAATCAAGTCAACTTATGGAACTCGTATAAAGCCCTCGCGCATGTTCCTAGAGCTGCCGTGTGGAAGCTGATTATGATACATAGTTGGTTGTCACAACTCCATCATCTTCGTATGAATGTTTGGAATGCCACCCCTAAAAATATGCGTTTAATGAAGATGATGTGATCTCCACAATAGTGACCATAACAATATAAGAAAAAAAAAAATGGAATAAAGAACATCCACCAATTCCACCCCATTTATATACAAGGGTACACCAATTCCACCCCATGGTGCTCCTACATTTCACATGACTATAGGCATCTTGCTTGCTGATAGAATAATATTCATCCGTCAATTATCTATCTGGTATGACAATCATGAATTTCGTCAGTGCTAAATGTACAATATTGTCTGCATCCGTGTCCCCTTCCAATTTCTCAGTATGTGATGAACTCCATGCCCCCGGGATTGTTGGAGCATTGCAACAACGAAGGCAAGACCCCCGAGTCTATATTCACCAACAAAGAGCACAAGGATCTGGTTGAAGAGGGCAGGATATGGCTCACCAAGACCTCGCGATCATGCTCGGTTGTCGCCGCCCTCATCGCCACTGTGGCCTTCACCACCGCCACCACCCTGCCCGGAGGTGTCAACCAGAGCTCGGGCTTCCCCCTCCTCGATGGCCAGCCAGGCTTCAAGGTCTTTGCCATCTCGGCGCTCGTCGCCCTCTGCTTCTCGGTGACGTCCCTCGTGATGTTCCTCTCCTTCGTCACTTCCAGCTACAGGCAGGAGGATTTCGAGGACAGCCTCCCGGCGAAGCTGATGCTCAACCTGACCTCGCTGTTCTTGTCCATTGCCGCGATGCTCGTCGCCTTCTGTGCTGGCCATTTCTTCCTCATCGAGAAGCAGATCAAGCGAGTAGCGTATGTCTACCTCATATACGTTGTCGTGTGCTTGCCTGTCACTCTCTTTGGCTTGTCGCAGTTCCCGCTTTACTTCAGGCTCTTAAAGGCCACCTTTTCCCGAGTGCCGGAGCGTGGCGAGTAGCTCTGATTTATTTAAAGTTAAGGATTGGATTCTTTTGCTCGCCTTGTTTGCTAAGTGTTGTATTCGTGTTTTCGCCGATGCTTCGGTGGGACTGTTTGCTTGTGTGAGACTTTAAACTGATTTAGATTAAAATGTTTGCTTGTGTTTTCTCAGCTGCATTTCATCAAACATCTTCCACCTCCCATCAAATCCATATTTCATTCTTAGCAAAATTCTAGAACAATAATCACAACTAACTTATTACAATGATGGCATCGGATTGCAGTGGGTTTGAGGATCGAATCCACTATAAAAGAGTTCAGAAAATTCGAATTAGGAAACCAGAATTCTTCTTCATCTTTTTCTTCTTCCTCCTCTTCTTCCCTTACTCTTTTCTTTCTCTCATCTGGAATTAGGCGGACCTAAATGGTCTTTGCCAAATCTAGCCGAAGTTGGAAATCAACGGCGATGACGAGGTAAAAGGCCGGATTCACAACCCCATCCATCCTCTGTTTTGATTCCAGAACCTCTGCTACTTCTAATTCTTACGAAATTTCAGCCATCAAGATTGTAATCCATTCAATTGAAGGCTTAAGAAGGCTCGCTGGAGAGTGGAGCTTCACCTTGTCAGTCGTCGCCGTTAATCACCGGACAGTCAACAGTGAGTCAAACAACTTTCGTGCCTGTTGTCTAATTAGAATGTTGGCGCTGCAGATGATGATAGAGCCATTGGTGACAAGTGTTTGGTAAACAGCAGGCACTCAGGCTCTCACAAGAAAGAAATAGAGCTCAGGCAAGAAGAAGACAACGTGTCTTCCATCGGTGACCCAGGAGTTTCCGATGGTTCGAACTAAATTCTTTGGTTCGGTTGAGATAAAGTTCCATGAAAAATTAGTTAGTTAATAGGTTCTATATGAAATCAGAATTACTGTTAGAATTGGTTTCCGTCTGGGAATGGACTGGGCTTAATCGTTACAGGGTCAAATTGGTTTAGGCTAGATGGACACAATCAGTTTATAAACAGTTAATTTGAACCAGGTTTGGATCTGGTTCAACTACAGAAAACCAGAAATAAGATTAAACTAGAATTAAATAACCAAGTCTTTGAACGTGGTTCAATTAGTAAAGCAGTATTCAACTAAAAGTAGTGAACCAGACTTTTGAAATTGGTTCAATTCCAGTAAACCAAATGATGAATTATAATTAACTATTGTAGAATAGTACAACTTGCTTTGTGATTTAGTCTATTTAAATCTTAGCTAAGCCAAGTAAACCCACTTCAAGCTGGTTCAATGAACCAAATTTTAAATTGAGTTTAATCCATTGACTCAAGATTTATACCTTCATGAAAAAGACAACAAATATCCGATGAATTTATGAGCCCATAATTAATTTAAGATAATAATAATAAAATTAAAATAAAATAATAAACAATAAAACAAAGAATGTGCAATTTTATTTTATTATAAAAATAATTTAAAAATTATATTAATATTAAAGATTTGTTCTTGTAATTAAAAGAATTTGATTTTAATTAATTTATTATAAAAACAAAGAATGGGCCCACTTCGTCGGTAAATTCCGCTGTCCCCCGTTTGTTCTCTAAGGTAGTGTTTGATATGAGGGATAAGGAAGGATATCCCTTCTTATTCCCAAATGCTATAGCTAGAAGGAATATGTCTGAACTTATTCCCTAGGGAACCCAGGAACAACTAAAGTTATCCCTTAATGGTAGACTTGTAATTTAAAAAAAAATGCTTATTCCCTCAGCTATTCCTGATAAATGCTATCCCGTACATTTATCAGGAATAACTTTTGGGCTATCAAACACTACCTAAATGTTTAGCAAATGCGATATCTGACAGATTTAAGATAGTAAACCCTTCACATTGTGATTGACATCGACGGTGCAGCACAACCACTCCAAGCGATGGACGCTTGATGGTCCACCATCCCATACTCCGTATAACAAAACCACATAATAAAACCTTATAATTCATTGTCTAGAGACAATCCTCTAGATATTTTATCATGCCATTATATTCTATCATTTAATTCATTTTCATGTGCTGGCACATGACAGCTTCTGGGGTCAACATGCTTCTGAGGTTAAATTGCCATGAAAGGTTAGCTATTAATGGTCTTCTCTTATATGATGACCGGATGCTAGTCTCTGTCTCATGTAATTCACAGAGACATGTATGATATGCTTCTTAGACAATGTGACAAAGCATCCTCTAGAGAGAGAGGACAGATTCCATACTTTTTCTAGGTTAAAGCGCGCAACTTCATGTACACATTGTTGGAGACGTCAACGGCACTCTGTTTTAAGCCTAGCCAGATAGCCCAAATGGGCAGCAGTTCATTAGCCTACTGGGCCAGACAAGTTCAGGAGATTAAACAAATGGTAAGGCCTAAGCCCAGCCATAGCAGTGTCAGCGTGATGCCCAATTTGAGGAGCCCTCACCCTGAACCCTTCTCTTTTTTTTTTTTTTTTAATTACAAACGACATCACACAGTCTAGGATGAGTCAAGCCCGATATATCAGAATACAAAATCTAGGTAAGAACCATAGACAAGAATCTCCTAACCTCCATAACCAGGGACCAGAATGGTGGGCAACTCGAGCAGCAACCCAGTCAGCCACTGAGTTTGCTTTCCGGTAAACATGCCGAATCTGGACACTATAAGCCTGATGGAGCATAGCCCTGATGTCGCATAACAAAGGGTTGGTCGGCATAGGATCGCCTTCGTCCTACCGGAGCCAGCGGACAACAGTAATAGAGTCTTCCTCAACAATAAGGCTGCGAATGCCCATTGCAGATAGCATAGGATATGCCAGCCCATGCAGCGTATAACTCAGCAAGTGGCACAGAAAGGTCTAGAGAACTAAATCCACCAGCCATAAGCAACGAACCATCTGAGCCACGGATCACAAGCCGAATCAGCCAATCGACCTTGAACACTGCCATCAAAGTTGATTTTGACAAACCCTAATGGGGGGGCCTGAACTCCTCTCTTCATTCCACTACGACAAGCAATAATTGCTCGAATGCTGCCAGCACAGAACCAATGAATCATACTGAATCGGTTTGTTGATTTTTCTTTTCATGATGATTTTATGTAGATCACCGTAAAGAGAAGAAATGCGTCCTGATGTGGCTGATCGGCCCCGTTGATAACGGGCTAATGGGAAGTGCCCGCTGTCTTCGACAAGAGTCAGACCCTGTGAGACTAAGTCAGAAGCTCCCGAGTTCTCCTCAGCCTCGGCCCCAACTTCGGCCTCGGCCTCGGCCCCAGCACTGAAATACTCCTGGAGTTCTCCTCGGCCTCGGCCTCAGCCTCAGCCCCAGCACCGAGGTACTCCAGAGTTCTCCTCGGCTTCGGCCCCGGTCTCGGCCTCGGCTTTGGCCCCGACCTCGGCCTCGACCTCGGCACCCAGGACCCCACGTGGCCTGGTAGACGCCTGCAACTGCCACGTGGCCTACCAATCTCCTGCGGTCCCGCATGGCCACTACCGGTTACGACGCCCGCCTGACACGACCAGGCCCACCTACCATATGTGACGCCGCACCTGACAGAGGGATGGCATGCTAGGGTACCTATGACAACCTTAGGGATGGTTGTGGCCTGTCCCCCACTAGCACTGCCATCCGTCCTCTGCCAACCGCGATGCCTTCGACTCGCAACCTTCCAGAAGGGGTAAGAGGGACCCCCGAGCAGGTATAAAAACCCTCGCTCATGGCGAGGGGGGAGCTGAACCCCAAGTCCTCTAGCTAATTTCTTTATCTCTCTTCACTGTTCCCAAGTTGCTTACTTGAGCGTCGGAGGGTCCCCATCGATGCAACCGGTCCTCGGGGACTTTCTTGCAGGAATCCCGTTGAGGAGGCGTAGGAAGATTCCTCTGTCGCCCTAGCGGCCCTCCGGATCCCCTCTGTTACCCAACGTTCGAGGAACGTGATTTGGCGATAACAGATTGGCGCGCCAGTAGGGGGGCATAGGAGAGAAGCAAAATACCTGCGGAAGCTAGTAGCAGACCTCTATCCCCCCCCACTGAGAAAAATGGTGGTAACATGCGCTCAGAAGATCTCCATCAACCGCGCTGGGGGGCAAAGCCGAGAACCTAAGCAGCGGGAGACCGGTCTCCCTGCTCCCCAGGCCAGCCTCTCGACTCCTCCTTTGCCACCACCCCAGAACGACCGAATCGATGCCATTACTCTGCAAGTCCAATCGCTTGTGGCGGTGGTCCACCAGCTACAATAGCAACCCGCAGCCGCACAGTAGCACCCAATGCCACCTTCGCTAGGCACAGATGCAGACCAGCCCAGTCAGCAATCAACTCGCGGGAGGTCTCCTCAGAGGGAGGCTCATCGCTGCCACACCTTGTCCCGGCGTCATCGCCGAGAGGCCTCTAAGAGGCTTCGGTCCCCTCCCACCAATTTGATGACTCCTGCAAACGACGGCACGGGAGGGAGACCGAGCGGGCGTATCACCATCGGCACCACCCCTCCTCATCCTCAAGATCTTTCCGAGAGGGGTCCTTCAACGGCCGGATCGCTCGTTGGGCCGAGCAACGGCTGAAGGAGTACAACCAGCGGCTGAAAGAGCTCAGCCACAGAATCACAAATCAGCCAGAGGTGGACTACAACAGCCGTCCTCCATTGTCTCGCCGCATTATGGAGGAACCGATATCGGCTCGGTTCCGTCTCCCGCAGCTAGACCCATACTACGGCACCACGAACCCCCAAGACCATCTGGAGAGCTACAAGGTCCTCATGCAAGTCCAATGAGCGACTGACTCCCTCCTCTGCATCGCCTTCTCGGCCACCCTTCGGAAGGTCGCCCATGCATGGTATTCCTGGTTGCCGTCCCAGAGCATCAACTCCTTCCGGCAGCTTGAGAGGCCTTCCTTGCGTATTTCGATGCGTGCTAAAAGATCGCGCGGGTGGCCGACAGCCTATTCTCTGTCCAGCAGAAGAGCGATGAGTCACTAAGAGACTTTGTGGTTCGGTTCAAGGATGCTGCTCTCGAAGTCTACAATCTCGATGACTCTGTGGCCACTTTGGTCTTAAAGCGAGGATATCGTCCTTCCCGCTTCGCCTACTCCCTCGATAAGAAGCCTCCGAGCTCCTACACCGAGTTGCTGAGCCGAGTGTAGAAGTACATCCGAGCTGATGAGGCAGACTCCTCTCGGAGGGAGGCCGATGGAGGGTCCAGCAAGAAGCAAGCCATCCAGAGCCTGAAAAGCCTCATCCCAAGAGGCCCAAACCACCCCATCGGTCGGATAATGACCACGGCCCTCGCCCTGAGAGAAGAGCCCTTCACCCCCCTGCTCACCCCGATATCCCACATCCTGATGGAGATCGAGGGAGTCATATCTTCAGCGCCCCGCTCTCTAAAGCCAGGAGCCCCCCGCAACAAGAACCTCTACTACCGCTTCCACCGAGATCACGACCACGACATAGAAGACTGCCACCAGCTGAAGAAGGCAATTGAGGACCTCATTCAGCGGGGTACCTCGACAAGTTCGTCCAAAAGGGAAACTCGATAGCATCGGACCCATCGGCGCCCCCGCCTACCCAGATCGGCAACGATAATGCCCCGATCAAGAAGACAGTGGCCATGATTTCTTGGGGGGCGAGCGGCGCGGCCAAGAGGCCACGAGGGGATAAGGGAGTATATACTATAATCCCTTTCTCGAAAGAGGATCTAGAGGGGGTGGATAATCCTAATGATGACAGCATCGTCGTGTCTATGACGATCGCAAAGCATCCTGTAAAAAGAATTCTAATTGATAGTGGTAGCTCAGTCGATGTCCTTAGTTATGATGCTTTTGTTCGAATGAACTTATCTACTAACTCCCTTCGGCCCATGACTACGCCCCTGATGGGCTTTACTGGGAACTTTGTAAAGGTGAAAGGGAGATCACCTTTCCAGTCATGGTCGGGACATCGCCGTGCTAGAGCACAGTCCTCATCAAGTTCCTGATCATCCGAGTCCCCCTAGCCTACAATGCTATCCTTGGACGACCCAGCCTGAATCTCTTGGATGCCATCATCTCCACCAAGCGACTAATGGTCAAGTTCCCCACCGACGGGGGGATCGGGGAGATGCGGGGAGAGAGGACTCCATTGTCGTTTTGCTACCATTCAACCCCTAGTCCGCAGGCCATAGTCGCCCCCAGTGCCAGAGTCGCTGGACCCCAAGAGGCCGAAAGGAGGGGAGAGCTGCTGAGCACCTATTGGCATTTTCACTAGGGGAGGACCCGACGAGAACGGTCCGGTCGGGCACTTCTCCCCGAGGAGGTAAGAGACCGACTCCTCACTTTCTTTGGGCCAACTTGGATGTCTTCACCTGGTCGGCGTCCGACATACCGGGTATACCACCAAATGTGATCGCCCACAAACTCAGCATCAACCTGCAGTGTCGGCTAATCCGACAGAAGAAGAGGAGTTTTGCTCCCGAGCGGCAAAAGGCCATCGATAAAGAGGTCAGCAAGTTGATTGCCGCCGGCCATATCCGGTAGGTGCATTATCCATACTGGCTAGTGAACGTGGTGATGGTCCGCAAGGCTAATGGGAACTGGAGGATGTGCGTGAACTTCATCGACCTCAACAAGGCGTGCCCCAAGGACAGCTTTTCACTACCTAGGATTGACTAGTTGGTGGATGCCACATCGGCCATGAGACCCTCAGTTTCATGGATGCCTTCTCGGGATATAACCAGATTAAGATGGACCCGACGGATGAGGCCACTTTCTTTGTGACTGAGAAGGTCGTCTACTGCTACAAGGTAATGCCCTTTGGACTAAAGAATGCAGGTGCCACATACCAAAGGCTGATGAACAAGGTCTTCAAGGACCAAATCAGGCGCAACATGGAGGTATACGTGGATGACATGCTGACCAAAAGTGTTTGCGCCGACGACCATGTTGCTGACCTGGCGGAGACCTTCGGTAACCTCCGCCAATACCAGATGAGGCTAAACCCCTGCAAATGTGCTTTCGGGTTCACAGCGGATAAGTTCCTGGGTTTCTTGGTGACCCAACGAGGAATTGAGGCAAACCCAGATAAGATCCATGCCATCCTCGACATGAGTCTCCGGCCAACAAGAAAGAGATGCAGCGCCTGACCGGAAGGGTGGCGGCCTTGAGTCGATTCCTATCGAGGTTGGTCGAGCGGTGCCTGCCTTTCTTCAGGGCATTGCGGAAGGTGAACGACTTCGATTGCAAGGAGTGCAAAAAAGCTTTCGAAGGGATGAAGGAGTTCCTATCGACCCCACAATTACTGTCAAAGCCGACGGAGGGAGAAGACATTTTCCTATACCTTACCACCTCCCAAGAGGCAGTCAGCTCGGTCCTTATCCACGTGGACTTCGATGGGGCACAGAGACCAATCAACTACACTAGCAAAGTGCTTCACGATGCGGAGACCAGGTATTCCAAGACCGAAAAGATTATTTTCGCATTAATAATTTTTTGCTCAACGTCTTAGACCCTACTTCCAAGATCACCTGATCGTGGTACTCACGGACCGACCGTTGAAAGTGATCTTGTCTCATTCCGACACATCCAGTCGGCTGGTAAAGTAGGCAATCAAGCTGGGGGAGTTCGACTTGTCATTCTAACCAAGATCAGCCATGAAATTCCAAGTCTTGGCAGACTTCCTGGTCGAGTGCACTTGGGCTGAGGAGCAGCCGGAAGAGCTTGGCGTAGAGCCATTGGCCATCCCATTCGAGGCGGCGAAGAAAAATAGGTCCTCCATGTAGACGGTGCATCGAACTCCCAGGAAAGCGAGCGGGCTTCATACTAGCGAGTCCCGAGGACGGTGTTGGAGTACGCCCTTCGGTTCCTCTTCCCCGCCACCAACAATCAAGCCGAATACGAAGCATTGCTGGTCGGGATGAGACTTGCTCGGGAGCTCAAGGCAGGGTATCTCAGAGCCTTCACTGCCTCCCAACTCATTTCCGGGCAAATCGCTAGGGAGTACGAAGCCCGCCATCATGTCCTATTATCTGAGTGAGGTCCGATCACAAGCCTCACTTTTTACTTTCTTCAGTGTCAGCTATATCCCCAGGGGTGAGAATGCCAGAGCCGACGCACTATCCCGTCTAGCCACCTCGGCCGACGGAGCCCTAGGGAGGACACATGTGGAGCACTTAAAGATCCCGAGCATCGAGGCCATGGGGAGGTCCTGCCGATCGACCAGGAGCCCGTGTGGACGAAGGCTTATGTCCGATACCTCACCGGCGGTACTCTCCCTAAAGACCTTGTGGAAGCCAAATTGCTCAAGTGACGAGCTCCCAAGTTCCTGGTGCTAGACGGGCTATACCGAAGGTCCTTCTCTTATCCACTTCTTAAGTGTGTCGGCCTGCGGACACCGACTACGTCCTCTGTGAGATCCACGAGGGCATCTACGGGAACCATCTAGGGGGCAGGGCACTGGCGAACAAGGCTTTGCGCCAAGGGCACTACTGGCCTACAATGAGGGAGGATGCCGCTAAGCTGGTTCGGAGGTGCGACGGCTGTCAGCGATACATCAACATCCAGCGATAGCCGACCTTCCAGCTGAGCTCTTTGTCGGTCCCATGGCCCTTCGCCCAATGGGAGATGGACATCCTAGGATCATTCCCCCGGCTTTCGGTCAGCGAAGATTTCTACTTGTCGCCATCGACCACTTCACCAAGTGGGTGAAAGCCAAGGCATTGGCAAAGATCACAGAGAGCAAGGTGAGGTCTTTCTTCTAAAAGTTCGTTATCTGCCGGTTCGGGCTACCCTACACCCTTATTACCGACAATGGCCGGCATTCGATAATGCCCCCTTCAGAAAATTCTGTGCCAAGCTAGGCATCTGCCAACGGTTTACCTCAGTCAGCCATCCACAAACAAATGGAGCGGCCGAGATGATAAACCGCACCATCCGTTAGGGGCTCAGAACACGGCTGGACAACTTCAAATAAGATGGGTGAAAGAACTCCCCAATGTGCTATAGGCCTATCACACGATGCCCCGCACTCCCACTGGGGAGACCCCCTTTGTCTCGTGTTCGGCTCCGAGGCCGTTATCCCCATGGAGATTTGCATCTCAAGTCCTCGAGTGGAGTCGTATAATGAGGAGGACAACCTGAGCCGACTGCAAGCCAACTTTGATTTCATCGAGGAGGTACGTTACTGAGCATAACTCAGAATGGCAGCTTATCGCCAAAGAGTCGCCAAGTATTACAACGCTCGTGTCCGCTCCAAGGCATTTCACCCGGAGACCTGGTGCTCAGACGAGCCGAGGTCTCAAAACCAATAGAAGAAGGTAAGCTGTCTCCCAATTGGGAAGGACCCTACCGGATCACGGAGACTCTACATCGCGGAGTGTACCGAATCGAAGGACTCGTTGGAACTCCACTCCCCCGCACCTGAAATTTAGACAACCTCTGCCGATACAATCAATGATGTATGCAACCAACTGATCTTAGGATTGAATACCTCATCCTTTTAGCTTATCAAAATAAAGATAACCTTAAATATCCATCTTCCTTCAATTAACAAAGATGTGTTCAAGTATCTCATCCTTTCAGCCAAAGCCTGACCCCGGTCGGCACTTAAAGCCCGAGACCAGCTTGGCACCAAAGCCCGACCCCGGTCAGCACTTAAAGCCCGAGGCAAGCTCGCATCGAAGCCGATCCCAGTCAGCGCTTAAAGCCCGAGGCCAGCTCGGTACCAAAGCCCACTCCGGCCAGCACTTAAAGCCCGAGGCCAGCTCGGCACCGAAGCCCGACCCTGGTCAGCACTTAAAGCCTGAGGACAACTCGGCACCGAAGCCCGACCTCGATCGGCACTTAAAGCCCAGGCCAGCTCGGCACCAAATCCCCACCCGATCGGCACTTAAAGCCCAAGGCCAGCTCGTCACCGAAGCCCGACCCCGGTCGGCACTTAAAGCCAAGGCCAGCTCGGCACCGAAGCCGACCTCGGTCGGCACTTAAAGCCCGAGGCCAGCTCGGCATCGAAGCCCGACCCTGGTCGCACTTAAAGCCCGAGACTAGCTTGGCACTGAAGCCCGACCCCGGTCGGCACTTAAAGCCCGACCCAGATCGATACCAAGACCTAAAGTTGACTTGGCCCCCAGAGGCCGACACCTGCACCGAAACTAAGCCCAGCCTTCTAGCTGGCCCTAACGCTCGCCTTGAAATCTACTTTAGTCATAGGCCGAGCGTCACTCCGAGCTCACTCAACCTCACAAGGAGCAATACTCTAGTAAAGCTAAGTACCCAATAAAGACCAAAGACCAACACTTAAACAAATTTTTTACTTTTCATTACTGGTCAATAGGTTCACAAAATACCGACTTGAGTCGGACTTCGATATAAGAAAAAAGAAATAAAAGAAAAGTACAAGATATTCAGGCCTTGGCCGACGCCGACCCATCGTCGACTGGTCCTGGTGATGTGGCCGACCCTTCTAGCGCCTCATCCGGCTCGATGTCGTCGAGGCCTGTGAAGCCAAAGACTCAGCCAACCTTCTCCTTACCGTCTTGAAAGCCGAGGTTGTAGGCGCCGATGGAAGCCTTCGTCAGTTCTTCCTTGAAGGCCGTGGTCCTTCGGAAGTCATCCACCGCATTGGCTGCCCTCTCCTCAGCAGCGGTGGCCCTCTCCTCGGCAGCGGTGGACTTCCTTTCAGCAGCAACGGCCCTCTCCTCGATAGCAACGACCCTCTCTTTCACCGCTCGTGCTGCTGCCTCCCTCTCGGCTGCCCTGACATCAACCAGCCAGGCGGACTCCTCGGCACGGTAGCTCGCAGCTCGGCTGCTCTCACCTCGAAGGTGCAAGAGTCAATGCACAGATCCCAGGCGTTGATCATCGCCTTGGCGGCATCCAGCATCTCACCAGCTACCTGAGCATGCTCAAGCTCATCCGCTGCCTAGCGCTTGGCCTCCTCGAGCTCCTCGGCTCGCTCGATGCGGGCCGCTTCCAGTGCCCCCTCGGCCCTCTCGGCACGGGCCTGTGCGTTGGCCAGCTCTCGCCGAGTTTGGCGAGGCACCGTCTCGCTTGGACGAGGACATTCCTCATGGCGGCTATAAAGTTTACCGACTGCACTAGAAAGCCATCGTCAGTGCGAAACCAAGTGAAGGAATTTGTATGAAGAAAAGAAAAAAAGGATACTAACCCACAGTTGGGCCACGAAGACATCGTGGAAGAAGGAAGAGGCTCCCTAGCGGTGGAGCTCTCCTTGGAACTCAAGCAGACCCGAGCCATTAGCCGCTCAGCCATGCGGCCTTGGTTCATAAGGAGGGCTGGGAAGGGACGGCCCCGACCCCACCTCCCTCGGCTATCCTGACCGGGTTCGAGGCTGCGGGTGCTGTGTCGATGCCGACGGCCTCTCCCCTACCGACAGCCTTGCTGCCATCGGGCCCTCCTCTCTCGCCTGCTCTCCCGTAGGCGAGCCAGCTCCGCCTAAGAGGATCGGCTCTGTGGGCAAGGGAGTCACCTCGACCCTCTGCTCCTCCGGGGATGTGTCGGCGGTGAGGTCAACAGCCAGACGGGCTCACGGTCCTCCCGGGGCCGGCGGGTCAGAGGGGCCGAAGTTGGAGATCGGGTTGAGGACCAAGCCGGGACCGAGACCGAGGCCTCTTCCTAGACCCCTCGACATCATTGGTGGCCTTCCTCTTCTTGGCCGTCGCCCTTCTCACGATGTGAGCCGATAGCCTCATGTCTGCACATGTCAAAGGTCGGTCGGTAAAAAAAAAAGAAAAAGAGAAAAGAAAAAGGGGGAAAGGCCTTCACCACCGCTCGGGATGACGCCCGCTAGCCGCAGGTTTTCTTCCGACAAGGGCTCATGGCAGCGAGGAATCATGATGGTCAGCAGCTGGTGGAACACCTCCTCGTCCCTTGGGACCACCAACTAGTTTTCGTTCGAACCCATGTCCGAATCCCTCCAGCTCGGCCTCACCCCCTCGAGGTTTGCGAAGAAGAATCGAGTCTTCCACCCTTTGACGGATGTAGGAAGACCCAGTCTGTGGGCCTGGGGTGGAACATCCACCAGCCCGACTGGCGGCGGAGGGTGTAGAAGGCACGAAAGAGGAAGACCCTGGCTTTTATACCTTGGAGGTGGCACAGCACCAGAAATGCACAGACGGTCCCAATGGAATTTGGAACCAATTGCGCGGGTACTAGGGAATATCTATCAAGGAGATTGGTTATGAAGGGATGAAGAGGCAGCCGAAGGTCCGCCTTGAGGAATACCTCATACAGGGCAACTCTCCCAGTTTGGGAGGATCACCCTGTCGTCGGGGCTAGGAACGAACAGCTGAACACTGGCTGGAATCCTATACTGGTCCTAAGCTTTGCTAGATCTTGGCCAGTTATGGTGGAGACAGACCCTTCAGGGGATTCCCCTCTAGCCCTAGGTGGAGGACCAGCGGCGACCGGACGACCCTTGACGGAGGCCCGTCCAGGCGACCTGCCATGTGACAGAGGAACTCGATCCTCGGTAGAATCGGAGGACCAAGGAAGAGAGGGGGTCGGAGAAGGTCACAGCTGCGAGGATGAGAAGTGGTCATCGAAAGGTGGAGCGGAGGACCACGAGCTGGGTAAGGAAGCCATGGAAAGGAAGCGAAGAAAGTCAGGAGGACTGACCTGAAAAAAAAAGGAAAGCGAAGGCTCAGGTAGAGGTAGAAGAAGGCTCAAGCTTAAGGAAGGAAGAAGAACTTCGGAAGCGCGAGGAGTCGGCTCAGGGCAACCCTCCTTTTATGCCCCTTTTTCGAATTGTCCCACCGACTTGACCTGCCATGCGCATACCTTCCACTGGAGGGGTCGCTTCGGCAACCGTTCGGTGTGCGAAATACAAAATCCTCGACCAATGGCAGGACATTGGTGACATTGGCTCAATGATGGCAATTACCATTTTGCGGAGTCCGAAGGGTTTCCCCCATCTCGAGAAAGATCTTTGGGTTTGGCGGTAGGAGCGAGCGAGGTGATAGCGTTATGATACCCCACACCTCTAGCATTAAATAGTTGTCGCCCCCAGGGCCACGTGTACCACTCAGTGATTGATGATGTGTTGGGATCAGCCATCGAGCGATATAGCACCCCTTTTACCGAACGGGGAGTACACTCGCACCATCTAAGGGGCGGAAGGGCATCTGGTGTGGCTGATCGGGCCCCATTGGTAACAGGCTAACGGGAAGTGCCCGACGTCTTCGATAAAAGCCAGACCCGGTGAGACTAAGTTAGAAGCTCCCGAGTTCTCCTCGGCCTCGCCCCGACCTCGGCCCCAGCACCAAGGTGCTCCCGAGTTCTCCTCGGCCTCGGCCTCAACCTCGGCCTCGACCTCGGCACCCCACATGGCCCGGCAAATGCCTGCAACTGCCATGTGGTCCATCAATCTTTTGCAGTCCCGCATGGCCACTATTGGTTACGGCGCCCGCCTGACATGATTAGGCCTACCTACTACCTGTGACGCCACCTGATAGAGGGATGGCATGCTAGGACACCTTTGACAACCTCAAGAACGGTCGTGGCCTGTCCCCACTAGCCCTACCATCATCCTCTACCAACAGCGACGCCTTCAACTCAGCAACCTTCCAGAAGGAGTAAGAGAGACCCCCGAATAGGTATAAAAACCCCTCGCTCATGGCGAGGGAGGAGCTAAACCCCAAGTCCTCTAGCTAATTCCTTTAGCTCTCTCTTACTGTTCCCAAATTGCTTACTTGAGCGTCGAATGATCCCCACCGATACAATCGGTCCCTGAAGACTTTCTTGCAGGAATCTCGTTGAAGAGAAGGCGTAGGAAGATTCTTCTGTCGCCCTAGCGACCCTCTGGATCCCATCCATTACCCGGCGTTCGAGGAACATGATTTGGCGACACTACATCCATCTAATTTTGGCGACAACACGTCCATCTAATTTTGGCGACAGCACGTCCATCTAATGCATTGATGAGAAGAAATCTGTGGATGGTTCCCCTAGCCGTCCTAATCTCTTAAAACCAGTTTCATTGCATTCAGATAAAGCCTGATCATGTTCGACTGGATTCAACGATTTCTATTTTGTATCTTTAATTCATTCTTGTAGGGTTTATAAGCCAACTTTAAGTTCTAAAAATTTNGGTGCCTGAAGACTTTCTTGCAGGAATCTCGTTGAAGAGAAGGCGTAGGAAGATTCTTCTGTCGCCCTAGCGACCCTCTGGATCCCATTCATTACCCGGCGTTCGAGGAACATGATTTGGCGACACTACATCCATCTAATTTTGGCGACAACACGTCCATCTAATTTTGGCGACAGCACGTCCATCTAATGCATTGATGAGAAGAAATCTGTGGATGGTTCCCCCAGCCATCCTAATCTCTTAAAACCAGTTTCATTGCATTCAGATAACGCCTGATCATGTTCGACTGGATTCAACGATTTCTATTTTTGTATCTTTAATTCATTCTTGTAGGGTTTATAAGCCAACATTTAAGTTCAAGAGATGAAAGGTTTAATTTTATATATATATATATATATACAATAATAAATTTAGCTTCAACAAATATAGGCAAGTTTAGTTTTACATAATTATATTTGTACAAAAATGCATACAATATGCTTATGTGTGTATATATATGTGTGAATATATGTATATAATTATTATTTTTTAAACTTTTAACTAAAAAAATAATTTTTGAAGCCACTCTATCTAAGAAAAGTAGAGAGCCCAAATTTATTACTGAATTATTGTCTCTTTTGGGAGCCTGATAAGTGCTGATCCAATTCCTCATGAATTACGATAAACATATAAGATTTACCAATCCTTTCATGCCACATAATAAAATCTAGCCATATCATCTTTACACTCAAGAAAGGTCAACTTGGAATAGAATGGTAATATTTGATCGAAGTAGGATATAAATTTGAACACCTGCTAGTAGGTCTTATTGGATCAAGTTTTGAATTTGGTTTTTAAAGATTTTTCATATATAGAGATAATTGTAAGGATATAAATTTGAACACCTACTAGTAGGTCTTATAAGGATCATTTTATATGAAAAATCACCAACCTAGAATATTCATTTTTATTTTATACGAGCAGTTTATTTCATTTATCCACATGATGTTCGAGGTATCAAATAATATTTTATTTTAATGTACATTATATATTTTAATAATTTATTTTTTATAAAAATAAATCTTTTTGATGAACTATAAAAAATAATTTATTGTATTCTTCATGATGTTTTCAAAATTTTATGGTTAACAATGTATTCAAATATTAATAACACTGTATATTCCTATGTTAACATATAATTTCTCTTGCAAATCTCTCTAAAATAGGTAATTCATAATTACTTTTTTATTGTGTAACTAAAGAATAATTATAGTATTTGAAAAAAAAACATAATAATTTATATTGAATTTTATTTTAAAAATAATTTTATTGTTTTATATTTTAATAAATATATTCTTGGCAAAGTTAGTTTTCTTATGAATTGAAAAAATTATGCTTTAGTTTTTTTAAATTATCAATGTACCGCATATCATTTTAATAATGAGATTCATTTCCATTTCCATCATGTAATATATATTTAATATTTAAGGTTTAGTTATAGTATTTTGTAAAGATTCTTTTTAGTATCAAACTTTGATTTTACTATTCAAAGCCCTTAACCTTTTATATCATTCTTTTATTCTTTTATTTTTCTTTATTTATAGCACCATCCATGTATAACCAGAAACATTATAATAAAAGCCTAATCTTTACTGTTATATTTTTACTAAATAATATTTATATATATATCTAAATTATAACTATTTATAGATTAAAAAGTATATTGTCAGTAACATCTAGCATCCATTCATATTTGCTTGAAACGAACGTCGCTCAGCTTGATATTCGATTGTACCTGTATCGATGCATCGATGTAGAATAAATATGAATTTTAATTATAGTATCCATTTAAAATTCATACCTATATTTCTATTATTGTCAATGCTTAACATGCATTTGGTGAAGGCTTTGTTGCCACGCTGGCGAGGAAGCAGTTTGATAACTAAGCTTGGGTTGTGCGGTGATATTTTCCTAGTTGCTTAGGCTAGACCTAATTAATGAAGGGATCGATTATGAGCCGACAATATGGGGGGCTCCACTGAATACATTGTTGTAATAATTAATTTGCTTTTCTTGCATAAACAATCTTTCGATTTGCTTTAAGGTCCAAATGGACCGATAAAAAAGATGGTTGCTTGACAAACATCAGATGGATCCAAAAGAATTTATTTTAAAGGATTCTAATATTTTTCAGATCCATTCAAGCCATAGAATTAATAAAAAATAAACCATATTCCTATTCTTTTAACTAAGGAATAGGAATATGAGCAATATTCATATTTTATCATCATGTACTTCTTCATTGAACAATAAGAATATAAGCAATATATCTAAATTTTTAACTGAAGAATAAGAATGTAAGTGTATACATATTCTTTTACTCTTATAGTTCTTTACTAAAAATAGGAATATGAGTTATATTTCTATTTTTTAGTTTCAAGAATAAAATATGAATCATAGCCTTATATTTCTTATTAAATAAAGGAATATGATTCACTTCTCTATTTTTTCATTCTTACTAACAAGTTGAGGCTTTTCCTATTTTTCTTATAAACTTGTATGATGTTTATTAAGCGGATATCTTTCTGCATTAGTCTGTTCAAATCTTAAAGAAAAAAATTAAGATATCGAAAAATTATTCATGCTATTTTTTTTTCTAACGAAAGATCTACTCAGACGTGGCATGTAGTGATGCATTGTACAAAATTGGCAATAAATCCTCCCCCAGGCGTACTATTTGTTGACCCAGATTGATTTTGATGATTACAAAATTAAGCAATTCTAAGCTTAATACATGAAAGTTCGGTCGCTTTGCAAATAAGTATCTTCGTGCAAAATTGATTGGTAAGAGAATACTTCATTCTATTTTGCCTTAGATAATTTTATTGGCTTGGGAATTAACTGGTTAGCTAACTTGTTATTCCATTTAGCTAGCTGGCATGACATTCAGCTAACTGATAAGCTATCTCAGTGGCTTGGCCGAGCGTCATCCATTTTGAGCTAGCTGTTAGCTAGCTTGTTAGCTAGCTGGAGTTCTTTCAGTTAGCTAAGGTGCTCGTCACTGTTGCTGGCCGAACGTCCTCCATTTTTAGCTAGCTGGTTAGCTAGCTTGGGATGCCTTCGAGCTAACTGGATTTCATTTTAGCTAACTACCGTTGCCTGTTAACCTTCCTGCCGAATGCTCTTTATTTTTAGCTAACTGTTAAGCTAACTGCTGGATCTCCTAGCTAGCTGGCGTATCTTGATAGCTAACTGCTTTGACTTGGAGCTAACTGCTTAGCTAACTATTTTTCACAGGAATGTTAAGGCCGTGCGCAAAATTTAGTTAGCTGGAGAGCTAACTTCCTCTCTCTCTGGCCATTTGAATGGTTTTCGTAGTTAACTGGAGAGCTAGCTACCTGTTGGTTAGTTAGCTGGAAAGTCAGCTACTTTATTCTGACATGTGGCTGCCTTTTTGCTCAGTTAGCTAGTTAGCTAACTAGCTTGGGCGATCTCTTGTTGCTTTTCTCCTTAGTTAGCTGAAAAGCTAACTATGTTGGACGGTTTCTCTGTTGTTTTTGAACTTAGTTAGCTAGTGAGCTAACTAACTCTTCTTTAGTTAGCTATTGAGCTAACTCCCGTCTGTGTCTCCTGCAAGCCGTGAGCCATCATTTTTTAGTTAGCTGGGGAGCTAACTAGCATAGCATGGCTTCTTTCCTCTGCCGTTTGATTGCTCGTTAGTTAGCTAAAGAGCTAACTATCTTTTGCTTAGTTAGCTGCTGAGCTAACTAAGTGCTCTGCACCTTTTTCTCCTGGCCGTTTGCTTTTGCTGTTAGTTAGCTGGGAAGCTAACTAGCAATTGTTTTAGTTGCCTAAGGAGCTGCCTCTGGACGCCTTTTTTTCTGCCGTGGCCTCTCTTGTGAGCTAGCTGACTAGCTAGCTGGGATTTCCTGCTTGCCTCTTGGCCGAATGCATTCAAGTCTTCAGCTACCTGGAGTTATTTTCAGTCAACTGCCAGTTCTTGAGCGTGCCCTTTCTCTCTTACTCTCTCTATTTCTATTTTAAGCTAAATTTAACTTTTGATTTTTTGAATTGTTTCAGGGTTCTTCCTTCCTCAAATGGAGACCTGCATTCAATGCTTAAGGGAAACATTTTACAACGGTTATATTTTCTTTCCGTTTTTATTTCCATTTGTTCCTAATGTATCTAACGGATATCTTTTTGTTGGATTATTATAAATAGCTGTGATTAGAAGCACACTATGACGATTTTTGAAAAAGAGATTTTCAAGAGGAAGAAATCAGTTTTTACTGCATATTGTTGAGTGGTTGATAAGAGAGTTGCTGTGCATTCAAGTTCATTCATTGCTCCAAAAAGTCATCCAGATCATTGAAGTTTTTCAAAGCAATCAAGGCTTCAGCTACTTCGACTTCGTTCATTTATTGCTGAAAATATTGCTTCAAAAGTTGTAAAGTATTCTCTGTATATTTGCTCATTAGGAGCTTCTCTTTATCATTCTCTGATTATTTTGTTAAAGGGTTAGTGTTAACCCTTGATTATTGTTGGCTTTCTTGTGCCGTGAAACAAGAGGACTAGCCTGATTTGGCTAGGGGTTTTGGCTTCCTTGTGCCGTGAAACAAGAGGACTAGCCTGGTTTGGCTAGGATTTTTTGCTGCCTTGTGCCATATAAACAAGAGGGCTAGCCAGGAAGGCTAGAGGTTGTAATTTGTGATACGATTAGTGGAATTCCCAAAGGTTTTGGGGAGTGGATGTAGGTGCTGAGTTTAGCACCGAACCACTATAAACTCCTGTGTGTTTGTGGTTGTTTGATTCTCTATTGTTATTATTCTGTGCACCCCACTACCGCTGCAAATTAAAATTAGGGTTAAAGCACATATCTACATAGTAATCAATTTTTAATAACCCAATTCACCCCCCTCTTGGGTTGCTACATCTGGGCAATAAGTGGTATCAGAGCAGAGTGCTCTTGATTCCTATAGCTTTGATTAGCTTGAAGCCAAAGATAAGTAGTAATCCCAATGAGTTCTATGTTGACTGAAGGACAATCAACAAATAGACCACCTTTGTTCAATGGAACAAATTATACATATTGGAAAGCACGAATGAAAATTCTTCATTCAAGCACTAGATTATGATTTATGGGGAATCATAATTAATGGACCACACACACCCACTATTATGATTGAAAATATTAATATTGCAAAACCTGAATCTGAATGGGATAAGCAAGATAAGAAATTAGCTCAATTAAATGCTAAGGCTATGAATGTTCTTTATTGCTCTCTTGATGCAAATGAGTTTAATCGCATATCAACTTGCATATCTGCTAAGAAAATCTGGGATAGACTTGAAGTCACCCATGAGGGTACAAATCAAGTCAAGGAATCCAAAATAAATATGCTTGTTCATAAGTATAAATTATTTAAGATGGATCCTGCTGAAAATATTACTGATATGTTTACAAGATTTACTGACATTATTAATGAACTGAAAAGTCTTGGAAAATCTTATGCTAACAGTGATCTTGTTAGAAAAATCTTAAGATCTTTACCTAGGACATGGGAAGCAAAAGTCACTGCAATTCAAGAAGCAAAAGATCTCAACACTTTATCACTTGAAGAGTTGATCGGTTCTTTGATGACTCATGAGCTTCAGCAACGACAACATATCGATGAAGATGATTCAAAGAAGAAAAGGACCATGGCATTGAAGAGTGCAACTCAAGAAGATGAAAGTGAAGAAACCACAAGTGACAGTGAGAAAGATGATGAAATGGCACTTATTTCAAGGAAATTTAAAAAGTTCATGAAGAGAAAAAATTTAAAAAAAGAAAATATTTTGTCAAAGGAGACCATAGCAAAGATAAGGAAAAGAGTGAACCTCCTACATGCTATGAGTGCAAGAAGCATGGACACATCAGACCAGATTGTCCACTATTAAAGAAAGGATCTAAAAGAATAAAGAAGAAGGCAATGATGGCTACTTGGAGCGATAGTGAAGCAACAAGTTCAGAAGATGAAGAGAAAACTGAAGTTGCAAATGTTTGCTTCATGGCTGATAATGATGAGGTAAGCCCTAACTTTTTAGATGACTTTACCTTTGATGAATTACAATGTGCATTTTATGAACTTATTGATGATTTTGCAAATTTAAGTTCAAAGAGCAAAGAATTAAAAAATGAAATCAAAAATCTTACTCTTGAAAAGGAAAGAATTTCAAAGGATAATGAATCATTGTTAAAAAAAAAAAGATTTGAAAAATGAAGTGAATAAATTAAAACCAATTGTTGATAGATTTACTCTAAGCTCAGAAAAATTAGAAATAATTTTAAATAGTCAAAGAGTTGTTTACAATAGAGCTGGTCTTGGATATAATCCTTTTGAAAAATAGAAATTTTTGAAAAATATCTATGAGCATGATGATGATTCTACTAAAATTACATGTTTTAAATATGAAAAAATAGGACACAAAGCTTATATTTGTCAAACACAAAAGATAAGAAAAATATGGGTTCCAAAAGGAACCATCTTGACTAACCCTAAAGGACCCAAGAAAGCTTGGGTACCTAAAAATAAAAAAAAATTGTGTATGCATGTGTGTCTTGCAACCCGAGCAATTAAAAGACAATGGTACTTGGATAGCGGGTGCTCAAGACACATGACCGGTGATGAATCGCAATTCATCACTTTGGAAGCAAAAGATGGAGGTGTTGTTACTTTCGGTGATAATGGCCAAGGAAAAATAATTGAAATTAGAAAAATATGTATCACACCTCACTTATATTGATAATGTTTTGCTTGTGAAAGGACTGAAACACAATTTACTTAGTATTAGTCAATTATGTGACAAAGGATTTAATGTTACATTTGAATCATCCTTATGCATTGTTAAAAATCCTGCTAATAAAAACATGAAATTTGTTGGTCAAAGGCATGGTAATGTATACATTGTTAATTTAAATGATTTGCATGATCAAAATATTGATTGCCTAGTTGCTACAAACAATAAAACTGATAATAGTTGGTTATGGCATCGTAGGCTAGCTCATGCAAGCATGGATTTACTATCTAAATTAATTAAGAAGGATTTAGTACATGGTTTGCCAAAACTTATTTTTGAAAAAGATAAGATTTGTAATGCTTGTCAATTTGGAAAACAAACCCGAACATCTTTTAAATCAAAGAATTTAGTTTCAACCACTAGACCTTTGGAGCTCTTGCATATGGATTTATTCGGTCCTACAAGAACAACTAGTCTAGGAGGAAAAAGTTACGGTTTTGTTGTTATTGATGATTTCTCTAGCTTTACATGGGTTTTATTTCTATCTAGTAAAGACGAAGCATTTCCAGCATTTCAAAAATTATTTAAAAAATTACAAACGAAAAGAATTCTTCTGTTTTATCGATACGAAGTGATCATGGAAAAGAATTTGAAAATAAATTTTTTGAAGAATTTTGTAATGAAAATGGAATCGAACATAATTTTCTGCACCAAGAACACCACAACAAAATGGAGTAGTTGAAAGAAAGAATAGAACATTAGAGAAAATGGCGTACCATGTTGTGTGAAAGCAATCTTCCAAAATATTTTTGGGCAGAAGCTATCAACACTGCATGTTATGTTTTAAATCATGCATTAATCAGACCTGTTTTGAAAAAGACTCCATATGAACTTTGGAAAGGAAGAAAACCAATATAAGTTACTTTCATATTTTTGGATGCCGATGTTTTGTATTAAATAATGAAAATCAAACCTTGATAAATTTGATGCTAAGTCTGATAAAGGAATTTTTGGATATTCTTTACATAATAGAGCTTTTAGAATATTCAACAAAAAGACTTTAGTAGTTGAAGAATCAATTCATGTTATCTTTGATGAATCTAATGATCTTCCATCAAGGAAGGAAAAGGTATAAATGATGCAGATGACATTGAAGATCAATTCAAGGACATCACACTGAAGGATAAGAACGACTCAGATACACAAGAGGTAAATGAAGAAGGGAACTGACCTACCTGAAGCCTCACAAGGTAATGTTGAATTAGAAAGAGGTTGGAGGCATGTTCTTAGTCACCCTAAAGATCAAATTATTGGTGATCCTTCTCAAGGAGTTAGAACTAGATCATCATTTAGAGATGCTTGTAATAACTTAGCATTTGTATCTAAAATTGAACCTAAATGCTATGATGATGCTAAAAAATGATTGATTGGATTAATGCCATGCATGAAGAACTTCACCAATTTGAAAGAAATAATGTTTGGACTCTTATTGAAAGACCTCATGATCATCAAATTATTGAACTAAATGGGTTTATAGAAACAAATTAGATGAACATGGTAATATAATTAGAAATAAGGCAAGATTAGTAGCTAAGGGTTATAATCAAGAAGAGGGAATTGATTTTGATGAAACTTATGCCCAGTTGCTAGATTAGAAGCTATTAGATTACTTCTTGCTTATGCTTGCTTTATGAATTTTAAATTGTATCAAATGGATGTTAAAAGCGCTTTCTTAAATGGATACATTGCTGAACAAGTTTTTGTGGAACAGCCATCCGGCTTTGAAAATCACTTGTTTCCAAACCACGTTTTCAAATTGAATAAAGCTTTGTATGGTTTGAAACAAGCGCCCGGGCGTGGTATGAAAGATTAAGCAAATTCTTGATTAGTAATGATTTCATTCGAGGAACTGTGGATACAACTTTATTTATTAAAAGACAACATAAAGATATATTAATTATTCAAATCTATGTTGATGATATCATATTTGGTGCCACTAATGATTCTTTGTGCAAGGACTTTGCTAAGCTTATGCAGGGAGAGTTCGAGATGAGTATGATGGTGAGCTGAACTACTTCCTCGAACTACAAATTAAACAAAGCAAAGATGGGATCTTCATAAGCCAATCCAAATATACCAAAGAATGATCAAGAAGTTTGGCATGGAGACATCCAAGAGTATCGGTACCCCTATGAGCTCATCATGTAGACTTGAATCCTATAATTCTGAAAAGTCTGTTGATTTAAAATTATATAGAGGCATGATTGGATCATTATTATATTTAACTGCTAGTAGGCCAGATATTTTATTCAGTGTTTGCATGTGTGCTAGATATCAAGCCAATCCTAAAGAATCACACTTGCTTGCTGTTAAAAGAATATTTAAATATTTAAATGGAACAGTAAATTTAGGTATATGGTATGACAAACAATCTAGCATTGACTTAATAGGCTACACTGATTCAGACTTTGCTGGATGTAAATTAGATAGGAAATCAACCACTGGAACTTGCCAGTTTCTAGGTGTTAACTTAATTTCATGGTTTAGCAAAAAGCAAACTTCAGTAGCACTGTCTACGGCCGAGGCCGAATACGTTGCAGCTGGAAGTTGCTGTGCTCAAATCTTATGGATTAAGCAACAGCTAGAAGATTATGGTATTAAACAAAAAGCCATACCTATAAAATGTGATAATACAAGTGCAATCAGTTTAACTAAGAATCCTATTCAACATTCCAGAACAAAACATATTGAAATTAGACATCATTTCATTAGAGATCACGTAAATAATGAAAATTGTTATTAATTTTTAAATACTGAAAATCAAATTGCTGATATTTTCACTAAGCCTCTTGATGAAACAAAATTTTATGAAATCAGAAGAGAATTAGGGATGTTTGATCCAACCATTTAATGAATCAATTAATGAATTGATATGATACATGACATATTTCAATCACATCAATTAAAAGGAACATCATATCAAATTAAATGTTGTGAGTTTTAAGTCTTTTCATCTTTATGAAAGCCTACTTCCATAAATTTATCCACCAACCGGACATTTGCAAGCTTTTTCATTCTTTTGATGGCAGTTAACCGACCAGGCAACAAACAGTCACCTGGCCAGCTAACCATCAAGTTCTCTCCTATATAACCTTTTTCATTCCAACCGATTTTTCATTTCATGCCGTCTCCCTCATTCTTCCTCATTTCAACCGATCGTCCTCTCCTCTCCTCCTCTCATTCTCATCCTCTCTTCATCATTCCATCAATCCTTCTATCAATCCTTTCCTCCATTGATTCAATCTATCAATCCATCTTGAAGATAGTTGATGGCTCCCAAGAAGAAGAAAATCGCAAGAGATGACGATTGTGCTGATCTTCGCCGGAAGTCTACTACTTCTTCATCCCAAATCAACTCTCTTCTTGCTTCTAAATCTTTCGCTCATGGAAGGTTAGTCGATTTTAACTTCTTAGAACAAGAAGGCTTTAAAATTGAAAACTGTTAGTTAATCAAGGTTGGGTTAAGCTTTTATCTACCAAGAGACCTATTTATCCTGAGCTTATTAAGGAATTTTATGAAAACATATCTTTTGGTAGTGGAACTATCTCTTCCTTCGTGAAAAAGACCAAAATCGACCTTGACTGCAAAACGTTAGGTTGTGCCCTAAATATTCCATCTAATGGTTTCTTAGAAGTCCTTCCTAGTGAACGTGGATATAAAATAGGTTTAATCCTTAATATTGACGACAATGAAGCTAGTAATATTGAAACTCTAGATGCAAATATGTTATCTGTAGAAAATAGGTTATTCCACAGTATCATCGCCAAAATCCTTGCCTCACGAGCTGGTTCATTTAATGTTGTAAATGATAGAGACATATGTTTAATGTATGACATCTTAATAGAAGACCCTGTTGATCTACCTCAGCTAATGATGACCGTAATGAAAGAATTCTGTCTAGATCTAAGGCTGCATTGCCCTACGGAATGTTTCTCACATACATATTTGAGTTTTTTAATATAAAGCTTAAGGGAGAAACTGCAGTGGCATTACGTCACTCTGACGTATTTAATGCGCATTCACTGCACCGTATGGACTTTGCCAAACGGGATGGTATTTGGTTAAAGGTTAGATCAAGAACTGGTCAGTCTAGTATGCCGCCGCCAAATATGACTCAATCCGCTTATTCTCCTCAGAACTTCTTCAATTTTGACTTCAACCAACCAAATCCTTACCTTGCTGCTATGACTGCTGACCAAAATCCATTTCTATCTGATCCACCCAATATGAATGCTTCTGGACCTTCTTATCGTAATGACAACCCTGCTCCTGCTCCTCTTCCTATCGTTTTTTATGTGATGATCAAATCCGCCATATTATCAGTGAATTGACCCTTGCCTCTTCTAGTCGAAGCTCTGGAGACAGTGCTTCTTCTGTCAATGATCAGACTCTTGTACCACATATTTTTCTATTTTTGAGACCATATCTCAGTTTAAAATTACTCTTAATCAACTTGTCCATGATGTGAACATTCTCAATGGAAGAGTTTTGCATCATAATGAATCTATCATGGACCGGATCCTAAAAGAGATAAATTTCCTAAAAGGTAAGCTTGAGAATTTTGAAACTAAGGCAGAGTGGGTAGAATACCAAATGAGATCCAACGAGACCCAGACCTGAGATGCAACAAACGCTGTCGACCATTGGACCGCATCTCTCTCTAGGCTGAGTCATCTCGTGGAGACTTACATCACTCTTTCTGCCGCCTCTGCGCCTGATGTTTCTTATTCTCATCCGCACCTCTGGACTCCACCGACACAGCCCTTCGACAAGCCTGGATCTTCAATCAAGCCAAATGTTTCTTCAGTGCATATTTCTTCTTCAGATGACGACAAGTGATTATGCTTGACTTATGTAGTGAACGTACTTGGTATCATTTATGTAATGCATGTTTATGACTATGTTTTATGACTTGAAACCATGACATGTAATATTTATATTGTCTTTACTCTATTTTGTAATGATCTGAATGACTGCTCTAATTATGTATGGATAATAACATCTTCTTGATATATTATGCTTAAATTTATTGCAAGACTCTTCAAACTTTTTTTGATTAATGACAAAAAGGGGGAGAAGAATATTGCATACATTAAGGAATGGAGTAAAATAATAACTCCATATATTCAGGAAAGAAAAGAGTTCACTTATTCAGATTGACAGGGGGAGAAAGTAATGTTTTTCTGATTACACTCATGTCTATTTATTAAACTTCCTATATTTGCTTCTTTCATGCTTAAGGGTTTTGTCATCATCAAAAAGGGGAAGATTGTTGACCCCAGATTGATTTTGATGATTACAAAACAATTAAGCAATTCTAAGCTTAATACAGGAAAGTTCGGTCACTTTGCAAGTAAGTATCTTCGTGCAAAATTGATTAGTAAGAGAGTACTTCATTCTATTTTGCCTTAGATAATTTTATTGGCTTGGGAGTTAACTGGTTAGCTAACTTGTTATTCCATTTAGCTAACTAGCACGACATTCAGCTAACTGATAAGCTATCTCAGTGGCTTGGCCGAGCGTCATCCATTTTGAGCTAGCTTGTTAGCTAGCTGGAGTTCTTTCAGTTAGCTAAGGTGCTCGTCACTGTTGCTGGCCGAACGTCCTCCATTTTTAGCTAGCTGGTTAGCTAGCTTGGGATGCCTTGAGCTAACTGGATTTCATTTTAGCTAACTACCGTTGCCTGTTAACCTTCCTGGCCGAATGCTCTTTATTTTTAGCTAACTGTTAAGCTAGCTGTTGGATCTCCTAGCTAGCTGGCGTATCTTGATAGCTAACTGCTTTGACTTGGAGCTAACTGCTTAGCTAACTATTTTTCACAAGAATGTTAGGCCGTGCGCTGTCAAATTTAGTTAGCTGGAGAGCTAACTTCCTCTCTCTCTCTGGCCGTTTGAATGGTTTCTGTAGTTAACTGGAGAGCTAGCTACCTATTGGTTAGTTAGCTGGAAAGTTAGCTACTTTATTCTGACATGTGGCTGCCTTTTTGCTCAGTTAGCTAGTTAGCTAACTAGCTTGGGCGATCTCTCTGTTTTTCTCCTTAGTTAGCTGAAGAGCTAACTATGTTGGACTTTCTCTGTTGTTTTGAACTTAGTTAGCTAGTGAGCTAACTAACTCTTCTTTAGTTAGCTGTTGAGCTAACTCCCGTCCTCTGTGTCTCCTGCAAGCCGTGAGCCAACATTTTTTAGTTAGCTGGGGAGCTAACTAGCATAGCATGGCTTCTTTCCTTTGCCGTTTGATTTGCTCGTTAGTTAGCTGAAGAGCTAACTATCTTTTGCTTAGTTAGCTGCTGAGCTAACTAAGTGCTCTGCACCTTTTTCTCCTGGCCGTTTGCTTTTGCTGTTAGTTAGATGGGAAGCTAACTAGCAATTGTTTTAGTTTCCTAAGGAGCTGCCTCTGGACGACTTTTTTCTGTGGCCTCTCTTGTGAGCTAGCTGACTAGCTAGCTGGGATTGCCTGCTTGCCTCTTGACCGAATGCATTCAAGTCTTCAGCTACCTGGAGTTATTTCCAATCAACTGTCGCCTGAGTTCTTGAGCGTGCCCTTTCTCTCTTACTCTCTCTTTCTATTTCTATTTTAAGCTACATTTAACTTTTGATTTTTTGAATTGTTTCAGGGTTCTTCCTTCCTCAAATGGAGACCTGCATTCAATGCTTAAGGGAAACATTTTACAACGGTTATATTTTCTTCCCGTTTTTATTTCATTTGTTCCTAATGTATCTAAAGATATCTTTTTGTTGGATTATTATAAATAGCTGTGATTAGAAGCACACTATGACGATTTTTGAAAAAGAGATTTTCAAGAGGAAGAAATCAGTTTTTACTGCATATTGTTGAGTGGTTGATAAGAGAGTTGTGTGCATTCAAGTTCATTCATTGCTCCAAAAAGTCATCCAGATCATTGAAGTTTTTCAAAGCAATCAAGGCTTCAGCTACTTCGACTTCGTTCATTTATTGCTGAAAATATTGCTTCAAAAGTTGTAAAGTATTCTCTGTATATTTGCTCATTGTAGGAGCTTCTCTTTATCATTCTCTGATTATTTTGTAAAAGGGTTAGTGTTAACCCTTGATTATTGTTGGCTTTCTTGTGCCGTGAAACAAAGGACTAGCCTGATTTGGCTAGGGGTTTTGGCTTCCTTGTGCCGTGAAACAAGAGGACTAGCCTGGTTTGGCTAGGATTTTTTGCTGCTTGTGCTGTATAAACAAGAGGGCTAGCCAGGAAGGCTAGAGGTTGTAATCGTTGTGATACGATTAGTAAATTTCAAAGGTTTTGGGAGTGGATGTAGGTGCTGAGTTTGGCACCGAACCACTATAAACTCCTGTGTATTTGTGGTTGTTTGATTCTCTATTGTTATTATTTGTGCACCCCACTACACCGTTGCAAATCAAAATTAGGGTTAAAGCACATATCTGCATAGTAATCAATTTTTAATAACCTAATTCACCTCCCTCTTGGGTTGCTACATCTGAGCAACACTATTCAACATGGATGTTTTCGTGCAAGTGATGTGCAGAATCTAGACCTTCTTCTTAGAGAGATCCTAATCTGCAAACTTTTCCTTTAGAAAAAGCACCCAAGGGTGAATTGATATTGGTAGACTCACCAAGGTGATTTTGGCCCTGCCTCCGCTATTATAAAATCCGCTACCCAGGCCTGCCGGCTGTGGCGTGCTACTTGCGATCATTCTTGTTAGCGAGGGAAGACATGGCAGGGGTAGCCACTAGGAGTGGTGAAGGAAGGATAGAGAAGGCTGATGTTAGTAGCGATCAAGAAGCAGTTGAGCCCAAGAGCGAGAGCACGAAAAAAATTATTCCGAGCTGCCATGGAGAGCAAGTGGGAAAAACTAGTAAAAATCTACGAGAAAAATGGTTTTGCCCTGATCACTATCAACCGTGGGGGAGACATCCACCATTCTGCACCTTGTCATCTCCATAGGCAAGCAAGATGGTGTGATCGAGCTCATGAAACACATGGAGGAGGCTAGCTACTTGCGTAAGATATTGGAGACGGAGAACGAGATGGGAGACGTGCCGATGCACCACGCTGCATTCTTAGGGATGGACAAGGTGTTCTTGTTCGATCATGGCAACCGCTACCCGAAGCTTGCGCTGCAGGCCCGCAATAGGCAGGGCGAGACGCCACTACATGTGGCGGTGCTCCGCGGCCAGAAGAAAGCCTTCTTACCCTTCAAGTGGTCATTGATGCAAAATGCTCGCAACTAGGGAAGGATGCAACGGGGAACAGAGGTGGCGACACCATACTCCACACCACCATTTCAAGAGAACATTTTGGTGAGTGCTTTTTAACCGCCTTAAGTTCTCTTTCCGTTCGATATGCGAAGAAACGATCAAAACCTTGGCGTTATACCCAATGGGCGCACCTACCGTGCTCTCTCTTAGGACACAAATGTTTAGGTAATTGTTTCTTTCCCATTAACAGAGTAGCGTCACACTGCTTCCCAGTTTTTACCACCCTTTAACTCTCATTTGCTAGTTGAGAGAAACTAATTTTTATTTTCAGATATACAATATATTTTTTAAAGATTAAAAAATAAAAAATATTTTAAATAATAATAATAATAAATATAAATATTTTTGAAAATCAAATGCACTCTAATCTTTTTTTCCCAATTTACAAGGCTCAAAGAATGGGATCCACAGAAATATCTTGAACTTCCACGGTCACTAAAATGATGGCCATTCTTATGAGTTTTCTTTTAATTTTTTTCATTTTTCTAAGAGAACCACCACATGTTTTTTTGGAAGTGTTTATATGCATGCTACCTACAAAAAATACATCTATGTATGTTTATTTGTTTGTAATGGAGAGCATAATCTTGACCATTTATTGCAATATTTATCGTTTACAAAAGTAAAGCATATTTTATTTCACATTTTCATTATCCCATTTAAAAAGTAATTTTTGAATTTTTTTTACCCTCTACAAGAAAATTGCACCACATAAAAAGTATATTTGTATTGAAACAGTTATAGTATTTTGTACGAGAAAATAAAGTTGTTTTTGGAAAAGGTGGTTAAGATACTTGATTTATGGTGTTTAAGATCTTTTGTAATTAAGGATTGAATTAAAGAGATTCCATCTTAAATATAACAAAGTTGATATATATTTTCAATCTGTTTCTAATTAGGTTAATTAGCTTCATATCGAATTTTAGGTCCATTATTAAAGGTTATCAGTTTATCGAGTTCTTGTACACTACGGATTATTTTCTTATTAGATTATGCTTTTGTGACTAATAGGTTAGTTATTATATTATGAGCTTAAATGCATGTTTGTTATGGGATGGCTAATGACTAAAAGTAACTCATGTGGTGTTTGACTCATGCTATCCTAACTTGCTGATCAATAGCCAAATGTCCCTCATTCACACGCAACTAATGATAGGGAATTGGATGTCCCCAGTTCAATCCCAACTAAGTCTTTTCTCTGAGTCATTTATTACTCAAAAAGGCTTTGCTTTGAGAGTAGGCTTGTCCTCGAACGTAAAGCGTAGGAAAGGCATTAGTCAGCGGCTACTTCAAGATGCTTGCAAGCTATTGGCAAGCCCTTTTTGGTAACCCTTCTAATGCTTGAGATCCAGTACTTCAAGGAGCTAAGATATTTTTTACTAAAATATAATTCACATATTTTTACTAAACTTAGTCCTGACCAAATTACTGCATGGAGCACAGATCTAGCATGGAAGATCATTCATATGGACCCTAACCTCAAGGACTCAATGAACATAAAGGGAGAGTCGGCTCTCCATATCTTAGCTACCAAGCCTTCTGCTTTCAGAAGTGGGACTGATCTCAACATAATTGAAACATTGATTTACTATAGTGAATTTTTCTTCATCGTTTTCTTAAAATCCATCGACTTATACTTTTTTATGTTCAAAACATAATGTTGCCATCATGTGATTATCTATTCTCTTCAAAAACGCTGGCATGTATTCTTTGAAAATCTCTCTAGATAAGTCTTGCTTTCTCATGAAAGACGCTGCTCGATACATGTAAGGATAAATAAGAGTGGGGTCCAGCTCAGTTGCCTTATCAAGGTCCTACCACTTTCTATCTCCTTCCGAATACAGAGATCTCTCTTGATACATCCATCCAAGAGGTGCAAAAGCAGATAACACAGAGCTGAGATTCTCGTAAGATAGAAAGCTTATCGCCTTTAATACAAGCCAGTCTAGTCAATCCAGCAATTGAATAGACATGACCAGCAGCAAAAGCAGCATGAAAATGATGCTCAGCTTCACTGTACTCTTTTCAAAAGCCTCACACATCCCAGCTGATGAAAAGCCACTTGCTTCTGTCTAATATCCATTGCCGACTCCACCAACTTCTCTAAAAAGCATGCTGTGATATCTGACCTTGGATCCATATCCATGGCAACTTCACTTAGCAAACAATACAGTGAGAATGAGGTTTGGCCAACCATGATCGATCTCTGCTGTTTATTGGCATTTGAAAAAATCTTCACAACTTGCTCATCCTTCAAACACCCAGGAAGTTCATGTAAGAACACTTGCAAGCACGATGCTGCAAGGACTGGAGCATTTTCCTCCAGCGCACACTCCATAAGGTCAATTGCATCTTGCCTTGAGGAAACCAGAGATGCCAATTTCTTATCACAAGAATCTTTAAGCCTCTCACAACAAAACTTATTTGCAAATACCAAGATTTCCAATAAAATTTCCACAGACAAATCACTTAAACTGCCGGTAAGACTGAACTCAGAGACTGCTTTCATTCCTATAGGTGATATACCATTCTTGGACAAATCGATGATATCTAGACGTGATTCTGTGAAGGACCCGTTAAGCATGGCATGGAATGGAGTGGATAATGCAGCAATCTTCCGTCTCTCACGGGCTATCTTCTCTTCTCTAATTTGGAAGAAGACAGTAGCGGGAACTTGAGGACCACAAATACATTCACCCGTCAACTTGACAGTCAGTTCTCAAGTGGGATCTGAGAAGCAACATCCAGAAACCCAATTTCTTGAGAGCATTTCCCACAGGAAGCAAGAAGGTCAGAGATAAGTTCTTCCCCTTTTTCGCATACCTCAACCATGCTCCATATACAAGTTTCTCATAGACCGAGCTGCCATTCAGCCAAGCAGATTGGAGGCTCCTCTGGAGCAATTTAACCTCCCCAAGGCCCTTATATACCTGAAACTGGAGCAAGTAAAGGTTTGACCTTTCATGGGGTCGGCATGATTCGAGCTCTTCATGGATCTGAGCTAAGACTTCCACATAGTCAACAGGTTTAAATAGTGAAAGAATGGGAGGCTCCGCGACCTTGATAAAAGATTCGCTACATATGCATCATATCGGCAAGGAAAAAAAAAACAAGCAGCTTATCATCATTCAAGAGAACAAAATAATACCGCAAAGAATTAACTAAAAAACCTAGCAAGACAGAGGTGAGACGACTTACATGGAAGAAGTGGAGTGCAAGGAGGATTTTGACAGCTTGCCTCGCTCAACTTGAAGCCATGACTGGGGATTGAGGGCATGGAGTTGTGTCTCTTTGCAGGAATCAGTAAGGAAGAAGTTCCACATGGTGCATATGAGGGACAGGGAATTGAGGGCATGGAGTTGCGTCTCTTTGCAGGAATCAGTAAGGAAGAAGTTCCTCATAGTGCATATGAGGGAACGGAATCCCAAATCTCCAAATAGGTACTTTCCCAAAAAAAACTCAGCAATTATTGATTGGAAAAAAAAAAAAAGAAAACTGAAAGAGATAAAGGCGACTCCTTTATCCCACAAATGACAACCTCTGTCAAATGGGTTCTTCTCCTAGCACTCAGAACATAATAAAATTAGGGTTCACGGATTAAACGTTCGCCGATGAATTCCAAATGGGGTTTCCAATACAAAACTACAAAGCCTAGTCACAAATCAACGAAAAGATAACAGATAGTTTAGAATTTACAGTCAACAAGATAAATTGAAGAGAAATCAAATAGAAAAGGCCTTTTCCTACCCTATGGGCCAATACCAAATCTATATCCTAAAATCCTAAGGAATAAACGAGAAAACACGCAAAAAAAGGAGCGACCTTTCCCCGAAACCCTTATAACAACAGATTAACACGACCGTGTGTGTGTGTGTGTGTGTGTGTGTGTGTGTGTGTGTGTGTGGGGGGGGGTGTGTGGGGGGGGGGGGGGGGGGACGACGAATTAAATAATAAAAGGGGTCTCTTTCGGCCCACCCTCCAAAGAGAACCCAACCTAAGAACTCATGAGATCTCTACAGCGAGAACTAACAAATGCAAACAGAGATCAATTGAAAACCGATGGAGAGAGACAGGAAGCAAACACGGAAGGAGAGCCCCATCAAGCTTGTTGGGTTCTGCAGCATTCGAGGACACACCCACGAGCTCCCAGAGCCCACACCTGCGTCAGGGATTGGAGAGCGCGCAGGGACGGGATCAAGGAGGGATGAACCCTGATAGGATCAGTTAACAGGCCTATGTGCAATAAAAATAAATTTTTAAATAATTTTTTAAATGGTCATTTTCCGCAGCCTTACTAAATGCCGCCTGGCCTATTAAATTTTCTCTTCAAGAATGTAATGGGTATTTAATTTTGTTCATAATTTGCTTTTTGTTGCAACAAGCATCCGTCATAATGAAAAGAGAGAACGAGAGGGAAAAGCTATGTGATGTGAGTGGGTTCTTCCAAGGATCACCTTTTGTCATTAATGTTCCATAGGAAAATCAATGGGCAGCATTTAATGATATAGAGACAAAAGGAATCCCAGCGGCCTTCTTTCATCCTAGCGGCCCCTTCCACAACAATCCTAAGCAGCAATGGCTTAAGGAGCATTTAATGGGCTAGAGCCTTTGATGGTGTAGACCCAAAAGGAAATCCTAGGCGGCAATCCTAGGCGGCCCCTTCCTCAACAATCCTAAACGGAAATGGCCTAGGAAGCATTTAATTGGCTAGAGCCTTTGATGGTGTTGACCCATGAGGAAATCCTAGGCGGCCTTACATTCTAGGCGGCCCTTTCCTCAACAATCCTAAGCGGCAATGACCTAGAAGCAATTAATGGGCTAGAGCCTTTGATGGTGTAGACCCAGAAGGAAATCCTAGGCGGCCTTTCATCCTAGGCGACAATCCTAGGCGGCCCCTTCCTCAACAATCCTAGGAGGCAATGACCTGGGAGCATTTAATGGGCTAGAGCCTTTGATGGTGTAGACCCAGAAGAAAATCCTAGGCGGCCTTTCATCCTAGGCGGCAATCCTAGGCGGCCCCTTCCTCAACAATCCTAGGCGGCAATGGCCTAGGGAGCATTTAATAGGCTAAACCTTTGATAGTATAGACCCAGAAGGAAATCCTAGGCGGCCTTTCATCCTAGGCGGCAATCCTAGGCGGCCCCTTTTCAACAATCCTAGGCGGTGATGACCTAGGAGCATTTAATGGGCTAGAGCCTTTAATGGTGTAGACACCAAGGAAATCCTATGCAGCAATCCTAGGCGGCCTATTCCTCAATGGCCTTTTCCTCAACGGCCTTCCTCTGCGGCCATCCTAGTCGGCAATCCTAGGCGGCCTCTTACTCGATGGCCTCAACGGCAATCCTAGGCGGCTTCTTACTCGATGGCCTCAATGGCAATCCTAGGCTGTCTTACTCGATGGCCTCAACGGCAATCCTAGGCGGCCTATTTCTTGACGACCTTTTCAACGACATTTATGTGCCGAGGCATTTATAGGTCTTATAAAGGCCCTCGCTCCAAGGCATCAATGGAATGGAGCATTCAATGTCAAGTCATAGACCACGAGGAGAGAGAGACAGTGGAGGAAGTCCTAGGCGGAGAGACAGCGGAGGAAGTCCTAGGCGGCCTATTCCTCAACGGCCTTCCCATCCTAGGCGCCTTTTCCTCAACGGTCATCCTAGGCGGCCTATTCCTCAACGGCCTTCCTCAACGGCCATCCTAAGCGGCCTTTCTAAGCGGCTTCAGTTTCAAACTCCCCATGCCACCACGACGATGCTCCCTATCGCATTTATGTGCCAGGGCATTTATGGCTTTATAAAGGCCACGTGCATTTATGGCTATCACGTTGACTCCCTTTTTGGTCCCATGCATGATGAAAGATGACGTAGAGAAGCCAGGACGAGGAGTTTTCGACTCCCCATCTCACGGAGGTCCTCGACGACCTTTTCCAGCTTCTCCTAACTAGGCGGCTCCCAAGCAATCCTAGACGGCCCCCGACACTCCCATGACAGTGGCCAAGAGCAGCCTAGACGGCTCTCGAGCAATCCCAGACGACCCCTGACACTCCCATGACGGTGGCCAAGAGCAACCCTAGATGGCCCCGAGCAATCCTAGGCGGCCTCACCGGACCCAGGTCCCACGGATGCCTTCCCGGCCTCAACCAGCAACGGCCTCGTGGAGCAGAGGCCCTAGGCGGCCACCAGCGTCCCTAGGCGGCCTGCTTCTCCCAGCCAGCAAGCTCCTCCCAGTCGGCCATCCACGGTGGCCCCTTGCCCAACGACCGTGACCTTCCGTAGACCTTCCGACTCTACACGCCAGGTAGAGGGTATGGTCTCCATAGCTCACCAGGGGCCAGGTCCAGGCAATAGAATTGGATGAAGGGGAGATATAGCTTCTCCATGTGTCAGGTGGCATATGCATGAGCCAGAGGCATCCTTGAGTGGCCTATGGGTCCGAGGGTACTATTAGCCTTTATTAATTCAAAAAGGGACTCATGGAGACTAAACAAGGACTCTAGGCCATTAAATAAATATTCAAGATCAATGTACCAGAAAAGGCCAGCTATGCACACTCGATCTGCGGATGAAATCATGACTTGCATGAGGTAGGACGATGCTTTTAGCTCTGACATATCACTAAAAGACAATGCCTGCAGCTCTGACATGCCACTAAGAAGAAGTATCTTCATAAAAGCTTCGACAGGTGGCAGCACCTCAAGTCTCACAGATATTAATCCTGACATTTTATCTACCAAAAGTCCTCAATCATCATGACACCCCCAACCACTCAGATCAGATAAGCCCAAAAGTCATGGTCCATCATGAGGACCCACGTGGCTCAATTCCACTAGATGACAAAGATCCAAGCCTCTCAGGCAAAAGACAAAGTCCAAAGATAAATAAAAAGGGAAAAAAGGGACCTCCGACCAGGTAACTCCAGAAACTCAACACGCTCATTCTGAGCCTCTCTCTCTTTCTCTTTCGAGCTTTCTCAAACTGACGGCTGTTGCCCAGAGCACTAACTTGAGCGTCAGAGGGTCCCGCCAGAATATCCGGCCATGGGAGTTCTTGCAGGCTTTAAAGACAAAGGAAGGGCTCCGATATTTCTGTGGAGGAATGGCCGACGCTCAAGGATGCCGACTCAAAGTGATCGGGCATCAACAGATTCGCGCGCCAGGAAGGGGGGACGCACTGAAGGAAAGAATGCTCTGTCTCCTGAGCTATAAGTCTTTGTCCCCTCTAAGATAGCCATGGTGGTGATGCACATGCTGAAGGTCCTCACCAATCATGCCGGGGGGCATCCACATCGCACTGAGCAGAAAAGGACCACTCTCTCTGCTCCTCCTTCACCACCAGCCTCAGCTACTCTAATTAACCAACTGGCCATCCTCAATCAACAAGTTCAAGCCTTGAGTGCAGTAGTTCATAAGCTACAGAAGCAACGCTCGGTGGCCACTCAGCAGCAACCCAAGCTTCTCACATCGCTCGTGATAGCTGCACTAGTTAGTCAGAGAGTCACCTGTGGAAAATCTCCTCATAGAGAAGCTTATCGCCATCAAGCTTCACCTAAGCACCGCCACTACGAAGCTTTCAAGGGACTGCGGTCTCCTTCCTTCTTCTCATCTTCTGAGTCATATGGGGAGGACCTTAATCATGAGATGAGGAGGCATCTGGATGAACAACACTGGCGGCTGGAAGAGCTCAGTCAAAGGCTCAACAATCAGCCAGAGGTGGACTGCAACATGGGTAGCAGAATAATTTTAAAAAGGAATGAACTTGAGACATTGTCCATCACCTCAAGCATTCATGGGCATTTTAATTTCTGGTGGTAGTAAGCGAGAGGTGTTAGTGCAATTAATGCAAGGTGAAAGATGAGAACAAAGGCTTTGACTATTGACTTCACCTTCCCCCTCTCTCCCCTTCTCTCTTTCTCTCGACTGCACCCAAGAGCCAAACCGAGCCCAGGACCTCCTACGGATTTCATCTAGCTGCTCTCAGACTTCAGCACTAAGGATGACCAATCTCTTCAAAGAAAGAGCTCTCAAGCCAAAAAGCTCTCAAGCCTTTAATCGATGACGGCATCAAACACGACACGAAGACAAAAAGCTATGAAAGCTAAGTATACTATACCAAAAAAAAGAAAAGAAAAAGAAGTTTTTCATTCAATTTCTCAAAAACCACTGGGCCGGCCAAGCGACCGCTGAGGTAGTTTTTCGGTAGCCCCGCGATCATAAGGACACCCCCGGACTGGTGCGAGAAACCTCCGAGGCAGTTCAAGTCCTATGGTCTCGGCAGCTCCGAGTCAACTCCCGGACCGGCCGAGCGACCCTCAAGATATTTTCAAAATGACTTTAGTGGTCCCGAGATCATAGACACCCCGGACCGGTGCGAGAAACCTCCGGTGGTTCAAGCCCTGTGGTCTCAGCAGCCCCAAGTCAATGCCCGGGCCAGTCGCAAAACCCCCGAAGTGGTTTTATTTTGGCCCTATCAATAAAACTACCCTTCGGGGTTCAAAAGGAACCTGAGCTTGGTCCGAGCACCCTCAGGTCACCCTCTGGGGTTAAAGGCTCCCGAGCATGGTCCCATCACAGCGACTCTCGGGTCACCCTTCGGGGTTCAAAAGGAACCTGAGCCTGGTCCAAGCTGTTGGGAGAGTTAATTTCCGAGGCATGCATATTTTAAAATTTGATAACAATTATCAATGCAGAAATTTAAAGATTACATATTAATCTTTCTAACATGCATCAAGATCATATCTTTGCCTTATATTATAATATCGTTTGATCTAAGTATTGCATATAAATTAAATAATTAAGATCATATCTTAATCTTCAAGATGAGAAGTCATACTACTCATCTTGAAGCCTGCCTTAAGATCTAAGGATCAAATCACTCACCTTAAGAACAGTAGGTAAATCCTTTATGCTCTGCAGCCGTTCAATCGTCCGGCCTCTAGTATTGTCCACGCGAAGCCCCCGAATGATCGGATTCCCGGGAGTGCTAGCTCGCGAAAAATAATTTTGCTGATCTTGAATTCTTCCACTTGAATCTTCCTCTAAGATCCACCAAGCTTTTGCTAACACTAAAATCACACCAGAATTTTCTGTTCTAACTCTTAGAACTGTAACACTTGGTTCTAACTGTTTAGAATTTTTTGATCTCTTTTGATCTTGTGTTGTGTTATCTGGTGAGGGATGTCCTCTATTTATAGTTTCATATTAGCCAGCCTATTGAATTCTAACATTTAGAATTTTGCTATTTTTGTGAAAACCAAAGAGACATATTAAATTCACACTTATCAATGCATGAAGAGTTGTATGGAGTGCTCTTCCAAAGAAGCACATTAATTCACATGCTTTTCAATGCACGAAGAGTTTGTGGAGTGCTCTTCCAAATAGGCACATTAATTCACACACTTGTCAATGCACGGAGAGTTGTGTGGAGTGCTCTTCAAAGAGGCACCTTTTAGCAAAATTTATTTTTCTTGAACTTGAGAATCATTTGAAGAAGACTAAAAGTTATAAATTAAATTCTGCATGAGAATTTAATTTCTTATGAGATGAGTTTTTAGTTATCTCATCATGCGAGAAAACCTTTTTCACATGGGGTTTGGATTTTGGTTTTAAGCTAATTTGAATTTATTGGATTAAACCAATATAGATCATGGTCCTAGCCCAAATCAAATTTGGCTAATCCTGAATCTATTTAAATCCAAATCAAATCTAATTTCAAATCAATATTTGAAATTGATTAGTCCTTCTAATAGACTTAAACCAAATTGAATCTTATTCACTTGTACTTAATCCAATTGAGATAATTCAATCAATCAAATTGATTAATTAAATCATATACGATTCTCAATCGTTGATCAGCAAATAGATCATCCTAGGAAACTTCTATGCGTGTGACTCTCTAGGTTCGAACATAAGCCGGTAGCATAGAAACAATTTTCTATACTAATCGATGTGCCCATCTAGCAATGGAACCCGACGTCGGATAGGTCGAAGAGTTGCCGAGCAAACTCCAAGAACCCTAAGAAACAGTTACCGTATAATTCATCCTCTTGACCATAAATGCTAAGGATGGCTTAAGAGCCTGTCAACTCTAAACAGCAAATCCATAAAGTGATTTCAATTTTAGTGATCATGTGACTTTCACATGAAGTGCCTTGGCCAAGGTCTTGCTAAATTGAAACACAAGCATTTCTCCTTTTAACGGGATAGGTCAAATTCCATCTTGATCCACAACTGACTACCACAAGTACTTGACTGCACCCAGTAACCTTTCGTAGCTGGATTAGAAATCCAGGTGGTCCGGCACCTAAGTACAATGAGTTTCTTGTAAGCCACTGGTTGTGATCTTCAGGTCTGAAGGATACTTATACCTATATCTTCTCGGATTAACTCTTGACAGTAGAGTATCCGAAAATGAGTCACGTTCGGTGAAATGTACTCCTACACTTTCACCTGTATGTCATACCAGTGTCTCTACACTCCTTGGTTAAGAGGACAACCAACAAATATGATATACAACGTCCTATAATTGATAGTACTATGGCCCTGTCATAGTATATCATTTGGTCGCGAACTCTTTTAAGGACCTTCAAAGATAAATCCTCCTTTATCGTGAAGGAAGATCCTGAGGGCTTCATTACTATTAGGAGTTTTAAGAAGATGTTCTTGTAATGAATAAACTGCCAAATAACTTTTATTAATATATCAATTTATATACAATTTACATCAGCACAATCATCAAATGATTGGCTTTAGGATACAATTCCCAACAAACTCCCACTTAGCCTAAAGCCACTCATTACAGTATCTAATACCCATCTTCAATTTATAGTCATCAAACTCCTTGATGCTGAGTGCTTTAGTAAATGGGTCACCTAGGTTTTCCTTTCCATCAATCTTCTGAAGATTTATGTCACCTCGGTCTACAATCTCTCGATAAAGATGAAACCGACGCAGTATGTGCTTGGTGCGCTGATGTGCTCGTGGTTCCTTTGCTTGAGCTATGGCACCAGTACTGTCACTGTACAATAGGACTGGTCCATCTATGGAAGGTGCCACTCCAAGCTCGAAGATAAACTTTCGCAGCCACACAGCTTCTTTCACAGCATCTGATGCAGCGATGTACTCTGCCTCGCACACCGAATCTGCCACTGTATGTTGCTTGAAACTTTTCCAGCAAACAGCTCCACCATTTAGGATAAACACGAAACCGATACACTTTTGCTATCATCATGATCTGATTGAAAACTGAAATCAGTATATCCAACAAGTTTCAAATCAGACTCTCCATAGACTAACCACTGGTCCTTAGTATTTCTCAAATACTTAAGGATTGTCTTAACAACTTGCCAGTATTTTTCTCCTGGATCAGATTGGTATCTACTCACTACTCCTAGTGAGTATGCCACATCTGGTCTTGTACATGTCATGGTGTACATAATCGATCCTGCCGAAGCATATGGAATTCGACTCATACGTTCTCTTTCATTAGGAGTTGTCGGACAATCCTTCTTAGAAAGATGAATTCCATGGCCTATCGGAAGATAGCCTTTCTTGGAATTCTCCATGCTAAACCTCTTTAGCACTGTGTCAATGTACGTAGATTGGGATAAACCAAGCATCCTCTTAGATCTATCTCTATAGATCTTCATCCCTAGGATGTATGATGCTTCTCCCAGATCTTTCATGGAGAATTGTGATGATAACCATGTCTTTATTCCTTGTAATGCAGGGACATCATTCCCGATTAAGAGAATATCATCCACATATAATACAAGAAATACAATAACGGAACCGTTAGCCCATTTATAAATGCAAGGTTCTTCTTTATTCTTAATAAAGCCATAAGATTTGATCACTTTATCAAATCGTATGTTCCAACTCCTAGATGCTTGCTTAAGTCCATAAATAGACTTCTGTAGCCTGCACACTTTAGACTCGTCTTCAGATATAAAACCTTCAGGCTGTATCATATACACCTGTTCTTCTAAATCACCATTTAGAAAAGCGGTTTTAACATCCATTTGCCAAATCTCATAATCTAAGTGTGATGCTATAGCTAGCATAATCCGAATGGATTTCAGCATTGCCACAGGAGAAAACGTTTCATCATAGTCAATACCATAACGTTGACGATACCCCTTGGCAACCAGACGTGCTTTATAGGTCTCAACCTTTCCGTCTGCGCCTCTTTTCCTCTTGAAAACCCACTTACACCCTATGGGTTTTATCCCTTCGGATGGGTCAACTAATGTCCATACATTATTGTCCTTCATGGAATCAAGTTCGGATTTCATGGCATCAAGCCATTTATTAGAGTCAGTCCTTTGCATAGCATCCATATAGGTGATCGGATCCTCGTTGTTCTCATCGAGTTCAACAGATCATCGTTCTGGACCAAGAAACCTAAGTATCTGTCCGGTTGATGTGGTACTCTACCAGATCGCCTTAATGGTGCATCTAAAATGGGTTTTGAGTTTGATCTAATCAACTCAGATTCTAAGGGTTCACTGGTTTGTGTTGTTCCTTCTACTTGATGAACTTCCTCAAGTTCAACATTAGAGCTATTTGTTCCTTCACTAAGGAACTCCTTTTCAAGAAAATTGCTCTATTACTAATGAACAACTTTTGTTCTTCAGTATTGTAGAAGTAATATCCTTTGGTTTCTTTTGGATAGCCGATGAAAAAATATTTGTCAGATTTGGGTTCAAGTTTGTCTGATTTGCACGTTTCACATAAGCTGGACACCCCCAGACTCTCAGATAGGTGATTACCGGTTTATGTCCATACCACATCTCATGTGGAGTTTTTGAAACAGACTTACTTGGAACTTATTGAGAATATGACAAGCTGATTCTAATGCATATCCCCAAAAGGATATTGGCAAGCTTGCAAAACCCATCATGGACCGAACTATGTCTAACAGAGTTCGATTCCTCCTTTCCGATACACGGTTATGTTATGGTGTTCCTGGAGGAGTCCATTGGGAGAGAATCCCATTCTCCCTTAAATATGTCACAAAGTCATTGGAAAGGTATTCGCCTCCTCGATCTGATCGAAGGATCTTAATACATTTTCATGTTTGTTTTTCTACTTCTTTATGATATTGTTTGAACATTTCAAACGATTCAGATTTATGACGCATAAGATAGACATAACCGAACCTAGAAAGGTCGTCTGTAAAAGTAATGAAGTAGTAATATCCACCTTTGGCATAAGTGCTCATTGATCCACATACATCAGTATGTACTAGACTTAATAGCTCTTTAGCTCTTTCACCTTTTCTAGTAAAAGATGACTTGGTCATTTTACCAAGAAGACAGGATTCACAGGTAGTTAATGATTCACAATCATTAACTCAAAGAATGCTCTCCTGAGTTAACATGTTTAATCTGTTCTTATTGATATGACCCAGCCGATGGTGCCAAAGATAAATGTATGTGACATCAGTTGTTCTAGGGCGCTTACTTGATTTGTACACTACATTCACAGGCTGTGATAATATATAAATGCCATTAGATAAATGCCCAGTCATTACAGTGACTCCATTCATAATGATATTCAAAGTAACATTCTTTATTGAAATTTCATAATGACTTTTGGCCAGAAGGCCTACAGAAATTACGTTCAACAAGAACGTTGGACAAAAATGATAATCATTTAGTATAATGACATTTCTATTGAAAGAACTTCTTGTTTGTTTTCCAAATTGACATGCATCACATATTTTGTTGTTTCAAAATCTATTTTAGGTAACCCTTTAACTAAGTCCATTTTAATTAGTTTTGAAATTAGGTGTGTGCTTGCATGACCTAATCTACGATGCCATGACCATCCAATTTCATTCATATTAGCATTATCAGCAATTAAGCAATGATCACTCATAGATAATTTATCTAGATCAACCAAGTAAACATTGCAATGTCTATAACCAGTAAATACAATGCTATTATCAATGGAATTAGATACTGTGAAGAAAGAAGTTTCAAATGATACTTTAAAATCTTTATCGCACAATTGGCTTATACTAATTAAGTTATGCTTCAAACCATCAACATAAAGTACATTATCTATAAAAGTGGATGGAGTTATACGGATTTTACTAAGGCCCATAATCTGACCTTTACCATTATCACCGAACATAACAACTCCTCCTTTCTTTTCTTCAAGGGTGATGAATTCTTCTTTGTCACCCATCATATGTCTTGAGCAGCCACTATCAAGATACCACTTTCTCTTTGATCTTTTGGCCACATGACATTCCTGCAATAAAATCAAACTTTATGTTTAGGTACCCAAGCTTTCTTGGGTCCTTCATGGTTAGTAGCAACAAATATTGTTCCTTTTGGAACCCATATTTTCTTTCCTTTAAAATTTAAATTCTTATTTGGTTTTTATAAATTACATTCAAATGATTTATGCCCTTTTAAATTGCATTTAAAACAAGTGATGTTACTTTGTCTAGCACGTACAAAAATATTTTTCAAAGATTTTTGTTTTCTAAATGTATTATATCCTAATCCAGCCTTATCAAAAACTGCTTTTTGACTTTCTAAAATCATGTTTAGTTTAGTAGAACTTAAGGTAAATTTATCAACAATATCTTTGTATTTTTTAACTTCTTTCTTTAGAAATTCATTTTCTACAATATACTGTTCATTTCCCAAAGATAGAGTTTGTATTTGCTGTTTCAAATCTTTTAGATTTTCGTTTTCAGATTTTAGTATATTAATTTCATGAGTAAAATCATCCTTTTCTTTAAGAAACATCTCCTTTTTACCTTTTAAATCTTTAATTGCAAGCGTCACTTCATTTTCTCTTTAATTAAGTTTATGTTTTCAGTTTTCAGAGATTTATATTTCTTTTTCAAAATTTTAAAATCATCTACAAGTTCATTGAAGGCTTCAAATAATTCATCAAAAGCAAAATCATCACAAGGGTTTTCAGAACTTACCTCGTCGTCGTCGTTCGCCATAAAACAAATATTGACAACCTCTTTTTGTTCTTCTTCTTCGGAAGAAGATTCATCACTGTCGCTCCAAGTTGCAACATACGCTTTCTTCTTTTTCTTGAAAGTCTTTTTCAATTGCGGACAATCATATCTATAATGCCCCAGTTTCTTACATTCATAACAGATCAAGGGGTCTTTCTCTTTGTCCTTGTCCTTATCTTTTTCCTTTTCTTCTTCCATCTTATTTCCAAATTTCTTTTTGTGGAAGGGTTTTTTCTCCTCATAAATTTCTTAAATTTTCTTGCTAGAAGAGCTGTGTCTTCATCATCATCCTCATCATCGCTGCTGCTATCTTCAACTTCTGCAGCCTTGAGGGCAATTGTCTTCTTCTTTTTGCTATCCTCCTCCACATGTTGCTTCATTGTCAATTCATGGGTCATAAGGGATCCAAGAAGCTCTTCCAAAGGTAAAGTGTTTAGATCTTTGGCTTCTTGAATGGCTGTCATTTTGGCTTCCTATGATCTTGGTAGTGACCTAAGAATTTTACGAACCAAATCAGCATTAGTATAGGTTTTTCCAAGACTCTTCAAACCATTAACAATATCAGTAAATCTAGTATACATGCATGTTATGGTTTCAGATTGTTCCATGCTAAACAATTCATATTTATGCACAAGTATATTAATCTTAGATTCTTTAACTTGGTTAGTTCCCTCATGGGTAACCTCTAATCTATCCCATATCTCTTTAGCGGAATTATAGGTAGAGATACAATTAAATTCATTAGCATCAAGAGAACAATATAAAACATTCATGGCTTTTGCATTAAGCTGAGCCATCTTCCTATCATTTCATTCCAATCCCTTTCGGGCTTAGGAACTATAGAACCATCAACTAAGTGTGTGGGTGTACTAGATCCATTAATTATGATACTCCACAATTCATAATCTGAAGCTTGAATGAATATCCTCATTCTTGCTTTCCAATATGAATAGTTGAAACCATTAAATAAGGGTGGTCTATTTGTAGAATGGCCCTCAGCAAAACTCGAGCTGGCTTGTGTTGCCATTTGGATCTTTCGCTCTTGATCGTGTGATCAATCAAAAACAAATGAGCACAAGCTCTGATACCAATTGTTGGCCCAGATGGCAACCCAAGAGGGGGGGTGAATTGGGTACTTTAAAAATTAAGCCTTTTAAAATAATTTAAACTATTGATGAGAGGATATACATAATTAATTCAAGTTAAAGCACAATAGCAAGAGAGAGAGACAAATAAACACGGCAAACACAAAGATTTTATAGTGGTTCGGTGTATCCAACACCTACGTCCACTCCCAAGCTCCACTTGGGTCCACACTATAATCTCCTCGATTACAGTCGAGTTGTTTTACAAGCTCACAACCCAAACTTGTTGTTTTCCCGGGATCACAACGAACCCAGCCGGTTTTACACGGGCTCACCAGCACAAAACCCAACACACAAGCTATCCTTAGCTTGTGCCGAGGTAAACTACATCCACTAATTCAATCCACTGATTGAATTAGCAAACAACAAGATAAAAATATGAGTTTAGTACAAAACAGCTCCTTTTGAACAGATATTTCAAAATAAAAGCAAAGTTTAGAAGGGCCTGTTTAGATTCGATTTGAGTGCAGGCTTTTCTTCTTTTCCTCAACTCCTTTGAAGTGTGGAATCGGGCCTCAGCTCAGATTCTTCACGGATTGAATGTTGAAGTTGATTTGAACTTATTCTCCCTTTCTTTGAAAGTTGAAAATCTCTTGATTTGATCTTGAATGGCTCTTGGATTTTCTTCTAGACTTTCTTGGATTGATGAACTTGAGCACAGATGAAGTCTCCTTGATTTCACTCCTTCTCTTTCACTCTATTTTTGAATCTCAGATTTTTCAAATGACGCTCTGTTTTTTTTTCTTTCTGAAAGATTTTTCTCTTTTTTTTCTTTTCTCTCTTGATCTATATATATATATATATCTTTTGATTTGAAAACGGCCTCTCTATTTATAGACTCTGCAAAAATATAGCCGTTAGAAACAAAGAAATATAGCCGTTATTGAAGAATATTACCGTTGGCGCTGAGTTGGCATACAGAAAAGTTACGCCCAGATTTGTTGGAGTCGGCTCCAACTTTAGGCGAGTCGGCTCGAAGACGCGATGCCAAAAATAGAAACATTCAGATAGTTAAGGGGTCGATTCAAGAAAATAAGGTGTCGGCTCCTGATAGTCGGGGATCGACTCATGAAAAGCAAGGGGTCGACTCGAGAAGTGCTCAGAAAAATAACTCTCTGGAGTCTGAGCAGAGTCGACTCTTACAGTCATGGAGTCAGATCGACAATATCGGGGGTCGACTCTTGAAATCACAGGGGTCGACTCAAGAAAATCAGGAATCTCTGTATACTGACTGGAGTCGACTCTGAAACTCTAGAGTCGGCTCCGGAATGTATCAAAAATTAGAGAATTTTCTGATTGACTTTGAAATTTGTTCCAGATTAATTTTAAATTAATTTTTGACTTGAATATAATAAATTTGACATTAAGAATCAATTCAAGATATGTTCCAAAAACTCATTGATTGAAATATGAAGTATAAAAATTTCTTTTTGAAAGCTTGAACATGGAGCTTGAAGCTACTTTCCAATTGATTATAGTCATACTTAACATACTCATTGATTATGAGAAATAAATTCATTGCTCATGTAAATAAATTCATTGCATCTTTTAATATACTCATGGCTTTTGGTAATCATCAAAATCAATAAAATTGGGGCAACAATTTCTCAACAATCTTCCCAACAATATTGATCACATGACATTGAATTCCATTATATGCATATAGATTAACCAATTTAGCATGATTATTAGGTAGTGATCTTAATCAACGTAACATTTCCAAATCAAGATCTGAGTTAGTCAAATTGGCCAGGCCAGTGAAAGAGAAGTAGGGGTCCCTCGTTGCTTTCCTTAGGTCAGTCAACGGAACCAATTAAGTAACCACGATCTCTTTACCTTTCTAGACACCAACTGACCAATCAGACCTTGAAAGGATTTGTACTGTGATTTTCACACTACCACCAAATTCATGCATAGAATAAATCTAGTATGCAGAACAGGAGACAACATTTTAATTATCTATTTAATAAATTTTAAAATTATCATCTTAAGAAAAATTTTTGTTAATTAAAACACGTCTGGCCGTAGCTCATTATTCCCTTGGGCTAGTCTATGCAAAACACCGTAGGCATAGAGACTCAGGAGGCGTATTTTAATACAAAAATTTAAACTTAAGAAACAAATGATAAAAATAAATCATGTTACATGATTTAATAAAATATTAAATAGATAATAAATGTATTTAAAATTCAACCAATCCAGATTTTAAATCCCGTGAGAGAACGGAAAGACCATAAGCAAGCAAAAACCGAAACAGGCCACATTTTCTCTCTTTTTTAATATGTCACCGCATGTGGTTATGGAAGCCTTGTTTCCGCTGCATTTCCTTTTTTTAGTTTTTCCTTTCTTTAATGCTACGTTTCGTTTCTCTTCCTTTCTTTAATGCTATCTCTTTAATACCAAAAGAAATTCGAGAAACTTTTAATGCCAGAAAGAAATCTTTAATAGAAAATAAAGAGACAACGTTTGTTTCCGCAAAAAATCGGAATCTGAGATAGGTTTAATGGTTTCTGCTCAATTCTGTGAACAAAAATCAGAACTGAGCAAAAAATCGAAACCTGAGATCCGAAAAACTAAAAACGGAAAACACACGGCATAAATTGCTTGAAAAGAGAAACTTTGATAGAAACACTCACAAAATAAGGCAGAAGTTTAAAAAGATCTGATACCAAATGTAAGACTTAATTTAAATATATTGATCACGATATCAAATATATGGAAATACGGTATCAATATATTTATTATGATTGATAAATACCTCCAGCCATTATTATTAATGTTCTTTTCGATGAGGATAAGGAATTCGATCTTCTTTGAATCAGCTACACGGGATCTTGATCTTCCTTCTCTCTAGGGATCTCGATCTTCCTCCTTCGATGGATCTTGATTGATCTTCCTCCTCCTCTCGATAGATCTTGATTGATCTTCCTCCTCTCGATGGATCTTGATTGAGTTCTTCCAATCAACGAGCCATCGCATTCTTCCAATCAACGAGCCATCGCATTCTGATGGTGTATGCCCTCAGGATGTGCTCTTGATCAGGGACTCAATGCCTCCGCTTATTAGGTTTTTCTTTTTGATAACCTTGTTGAAAGCCTTAGGAAGAGTTCCCTATTTATACTCAAATCCCTTCACCGCATGCTCTCATCAAGCAAGCGTTCAACATTTAAGGGGGACTGTTATCACTTCTTAATTAATGAAACTATAGTAATAAAATAAAGACCATTAAAAGCGACGGATTATTACACGCCTAACTTTTCTTCTCTCTACAACTTCAAATTTTGGCAGCGACACCAATCCTAGTGGCAGCAAAGAAGGGTGTCACAGAAATAGTAGTGAAAATGCTGGAGGACTTTCCAGTGGCAGCTTTTGACCTGGATCGTGATGAGAAGAACATTGTACTGTTAGCAGCGCAGCACCGACAACCCCGAGTATACGAACTTATGCTGAAGAGGGAATTAATGAGGGATCGTGTGTTTAGCGCAGTGGACAAGGAAGGAAACAGCGCCCTGCATTTGGCTGCCAGGCTCGGCAATAATAGGCCTTGGGGCAGCCCAGGACCAGCTCTTCAAATGCAATGGGAGATCACGTGGTTCAAGGTCTCTCTCTCTCTCTCTCTCTCTCACACACACACACACAAACACGCACGCACGCACAATGGACGGCTGCTTCTTGAACCCTAAACCTTATCATTTGGAATAAGAGTCATAGGAGTGTAAGGTTTTACTATGAATATTAATTGATGAGATGCCACCTATCCTACTACGATTGCTCCCTATTCATTGGATCAGAGATATATATTTTGTTGCTAGCTAATATATGCCTGTTTGCATGTCTTGCCCCGAACATCACAGTACGTGTCCAAGTCAGTGGGCCCCGAGATCTTCATGCGGCGCAACTTGAGAGGCGAAACCGCTCAGGAAATCTTCATTGAGTCTCACAAGCCTCTGGTCAAGGAGGCCAGAGAGTGGTTCAACAACACCTCGCAGTCGTGCTCCGTGGTCGCTGCCCTCATGGCAACGGTGGCCTTTGCCTCCGCAACCACTGTGCCGGGGGGGGGGGTCAACCAGGAATCGGGCTTCCCCATCTTCGAGGACAAGCCTGCCTTCGAATTGTTCGCCCTCTCGGCGCTCATAGCCCTTTTCTTCTCAATCACCTCTCTGGTTACGTTCCTCTCCATACTCACATCCTGCTTCCATGAGCGGGACTTCGACAGGATCCTCCCCGCGAAGCTGATCGTCGCCCTCACCGCCCTTGTCATGTCTATCGGCGCAAACCTCGTGTCCTTCTGTGCCGGTCATTTCTTTGTCATCGAGCAGAAGATGAAGTATGCGGCGTATCTATTATATGCGGTTGCCTTCCTGCCCGTACCATTCTTAGCTGTGGCACAGTTCCCGCTTTGCATCGACCTCGTAAGGGCCACCTTCGCCGTGTTGCCGCATCGAACCCAGAAATCAAGTCCTTTCTGAATTGTCTGGCTGGCGTAATTCGTATGCTAGTTTGCTTCACCGAGTGCGGATTTATTGGCTTGTGCTGGGACCCCTGCCAGATCTTTAATCTTGTTTGTTTGCCTGCTATGACTGTGGATTTTGATTGGCTAGCTGCATGTGTGCTCTGACGTCTGACCTCTCTGATGTTGTTTAGCGACATATCGCCATGTATTCAGCTGCTCTATTATTATAATATTCTTTTTTTGAATACCGAACCAATCCCTTCTATTGAAGGCTGAAGCTCATCGTTCCCTCGCTTTATCTTTTTATCTAACGCTCTTTATGTCCTTAGATTTTTCATAATTTATAGCTATTGATAGCTAAAATTAAACATATTGATCTTTATCATATATATAAAAATATAAAATTAATATATTTATCATAATAAATAATGTAAATCATGAATAGATACATAAATATCTTCATCCATTGCTCCATGCAAATAGGTTAACTTTTCTTTCAGATCAGGCTTTCCATATCTTACGGTCTCTCTCAGCGATGACGTAAACTTCTGTAGAGATCAAGCGCAAGACCTCCTGTTTTATTTAGCTTTATGCCTTATCTGTCCATCACAGAGGGCGCTTCAAACTGATATGGTTGATGGATGTTTATCTTAATTGTGGATTCAAATTTTGAATTCACGTAATTCCTCGATATCGAATATAGGACCATCTTAATCGTATCTAACCGATACGCTTAATGAACAAAAAAATCAAAATTCTCCCACTTGGTCCATATATTCTATTACTATAGTAAGAAACAAAATACATGGATCATGGCAAGAGTCCTCTTAAAATCGAGTATTATTTACCATGTATCACAATGTATTATATTTTTCAAAAATAAACCCATATAACTTAATGAATAAACTCCATGTTTATTCTAGGTCCAACTTAATGATGTTCATCACAAAATAAATGTGTACACTAAATAACTGAATGTGAAAAAATATCACAACCATAAAAGAGTTTTATTGTACAAGTAGTTGTCCATGCAACTAAATTATATCATGGGATCAACTCCCATTCGTACCATATGATCCTTAAAATTTAATTGGCATGCCTTTAGTCAAGGATTAGCTATCATCAATTCAGTGCTAACATATTCTATGACCACTTTGTTTTCTTTAACATGTTCTCTTATGGCTAAATACTTAATGTCGATGTGTTTAGTTCGACTACCACTCTTGTGGTTTTTAGCCAAAAATACAGTAGCTGAATTGTCACAGTACAATTTAATTGGCCTAGCAATAGAATCAATAATTCTAAGCACTGAGATGAAACTCTTCAATCATACACCGTGCGATATAACCTCAAAGCAAGCAATGAACTCTGCTTTCATATATATAGCAGAGGTAGCAGTCAGATATGTACCTCATGACCTTTTAGCAGCTCTTCAGTGGTCTAAACCTGGATTACACTAATATCTTTCCAACATTCTAACTGCAAATGCTATGTCAGGCCTTGTACAGACTTGAGCATACATCAAGCTATCAATAGCTGAGGCATATGGAGTATTTTTCATTTTCTCTCTCAAAGTCATTTCTTGGACACTGATTCAAATTGAATCTGTCACCCTTGACTATAGAAGCTATACTTGGTGAACAATCTTTCATCCGAAATCTCTCTAAGATTTTGTTGATATAGGTTTCTTGAGATAGACCTAAAATACCTCGAAGTCTGTCTTTCTAAATTTTAATGCCAATAACATAAGAGGCATCACCCATATCTTTCATGTCAAAATTCTCAAAGAGAAATTATTTTACCTCATGTAACATACCTTTATCATTGGTTGCAAGTAAAATATCGTCTACGTATAGGATTAGAAAATAAATTTTGCTCCCACTAGCCTTCTGATATATACATTGATCCATGATGTTCTCTACAAATCCAAATGAAGAAATCACATCATAAAATTTTAAGTACCATTGTCGAGAGGCTTGTTTCAATCCATATATAGATCTCTTAAGCTTGCATACCAATTTCTCATTATCACTAGAGAAAAAACCTTCAGGTTGTTTCATATAAACCTCTTCCTCTAGATCTTCATTGAAAAATGCAGTTTTTACATCCATTTGTTGCAGCTTTAAATCAAAATGCACAACAAATGCCATGATAATGCGGAAGGAATCTTTCTTAGAAACAGAATAAAATATCTCCTTATAATCAATTTTCTTTCTTTGAGTGAATCCCCTTAGCAACGAGTCTTGCCTTATATCACTCAATGTTGCCTAACGAGTCTTTCTTGGTCTTAAAGACCCATTTACAGCCAATGGCTTTTGCTCCATCAGGCAACTCAACAAGATCCCAGACTCTATTAAATGCCATAGAATTCATCTCATCTTTCATAGCATCATACCGTAAAATGGATTCCTTACAATTCATGGCTTGTGAAAATATTTCAGGATCATTTTTAGCTCCAATATTATAGTCCGACTCTTGAAGATACACAATATAGTCACTAGAAATTGCTAATTTCTTTTCTCTTATAGAATTTCTTAATGTTGTAACAACCTTCTCTGGCGAAGTTGATTGTTCAACTATCTCTGATAACTCATGAGAGACTGGATCTACTAGTTCATTATCAACAAATTATAAAATTTTAACGACTGATTGTATAATGCCCATTTGATCTTGAGGGGCACTATGAACGATAATTAGTTTGTCACTTGAAGTGAAAGGTTGAGCATCAGAATATTTTCTTTCAGGAATCATGCTCTACAATTGATCACTCCCACTGATCAAGTCATTCTCAAGAAATTTGGCATTTCTTGATTCCACAATTCTAGTTATGTGAGATGGACAGTAAAATCTATATCCCTTGAACCTCTCGACATATCCAACAAAATACCCACTAATGATCCTAGGATCCAGCTTTTTCTCTTATGGATTGTATTCTTCACTTCACATGGGCATCCCCACATGCGTACATATTGCAAACTTGGTTTTCAACCTTTAAATAACTCAAATGGAGTTTTAGAAACAGCCTTGGTTGGAATCCGATTCAATATGTATACGGCCATCTTGAGAGCTTCTGTCCACAAGGACTTAGGCAGTTTGGAGCTGCTAATCATGCTCCTCACCATGTCCATCAATGTTCGGTTTCTTCTTTCTGCTACACCATTCTGATCAGGTGAGCTAGATAAACTGTATTAGGTAATAATCCCATGTTCTTAAAGAAACTTCACAAATGGACCAGGCATTTATCCATCCTCTATGTATCTCCCATAATACTCACCTTCTCTATCAGATCTCATAATTTTGATTTATTTTTCACATTGTGTCTCTACTTCTACCTTGAACATCTTAAAGGCATCTAATACTTCATTTTTATTACGAAGCAAGTAGAGATACATAAATCGTGAGTAGTCATCAATGAAGGAGATGAAGTATTTTGGACTATAAAAATCTATATCCGGACAACAAATATCTATGTATATGATCTCTAATAGGTTTGAACTTCTCTTGGCATCTTTCTTTGACTTGTTGGTCTGTTTGCCCTTAATGCAGTCCACACAAGTGTCAAACTCAGTGAAGTCCAAAGTATTGAGTACTCCTTCATTCACTAACCTCTTGATTCTATCTATGGAGATATATCCCAATCTTTGGTGCCATAATATAGAAGAGTTATCATTTATAACACATTTTTCATGCCAGCCCTAACATGCATCACATCATGAGTGGTATTATTTTATAAATTAATATAGAAAAGACCATTAGACAAAGTACAATTTCCAACAAGTTTAGATTTATAATATAAACTGAAAGAAGTATCCAAAAAGTTGAAGAAATAACCCAAAGGTACAAGTTTTGAAACTGAAATTAAATTTCTAGAAAAATTAGGTACATAAAAGGTCCTTTCCAAATTTAAAATAAAACCACTACTAAGAACTAAAGTACATGTCTCTATAACTTCCACATATGAGCACATCTTTTCTGAAGAGATATACTGCTCACTTTCCATTGGCTTCTTTAGGTTTTGCATACCCTGCAAAATATTGCAAATGTGGATTGTAGAACCAAAATCAATCCACCATGTGTTATAAATAACATCAGCCATATTAGATTCATAACAGACAAGTGAGATTGTTTTACCTTTCTTTTCAAGCCAAGTCTTGAACTTGATGCAATCATTCTTCATGTGTCCCTTCTTCTTACAAAAGAAACACTTGAATTCATTCTTAATGTCAAATTGTGATGGTATTTTACTTTTATCCTTCTTTTGGGCCCGTGTCCGATCCTTTCCATTTATAGTCAACATTGCACTCTCATCCAATTCCATCAACAGTCTACCCTCTTCTTAAACACACATGGCCAAAAGTTCATTGATTGACCATTTTTTCTTATGTGTGTTATAAGATATCTTAAATGGTCCATACTGCTGTGAAGGGTGTTTAAAATATAGTGCACCAGAAAGGACTCAGACATTTCAACCTCAAGAGTCTTCAGTTGAGCTGCAATGTCCCTCATTTGCATAATATGTTCACGCACACCTCTTACTTCAGTGAGCCTCAGAGATGAGAACTTCAAAATTAGGATGCTAGCAAGAGCTTTGTCTGAAGTACTGAATTGCTCATCAATAGCCTTTAGTAGCTCCTTGACATTCTCATTCTTATCGACTGAACCATGTATACCAACAAAGATTTTTGTCTTTATGAATATTACACTCAAGCGATTAGATCGCTCCCAATGTTCATAATTCGCAATCTCACTAAGAGTGCTAGTCTGAGTTACTGAAGGTGGTTCATCCTTCCTTATAGCATAATCAATGTCCATCCAGCCCAGATGAAGGAGAATTCTCTCTTTCCAAACCTTATAGTTATCATCCTTCAATTCAGGTATGTCACATTTTATATCAGAGAAATTTACAGATTGCATAACTGCAAAATTTAAACATAAATTATTATCAAAAATTGAGGCTAATAAAAATGCTTTAGCAATGTAAATCATGCATTTAGTAAATAGTGAATCTACTGACATAAAACTTGCCTGTGGGTTAAAGCTCTAATTCAATTAGATTCACTTAAGTCTGTATGATAAAACTATCAAATTATGTTCCTTCTTTCTAATTCCTATGGGTAGATTAAAAAAATATAATTTGATATTTTATCCTAATTAATTATACAAATATAACTAAAATTTCTGTGGGATAAAATTTATTATATCTGTATAATTAATTACAATTAATGTCTATTATTTATGTGATTCATTAACTTTATTATACAATTTTATAATTAAGGATGCTGTGGCTACTCCTCAATTATTCAATTATATTTATCACTTAGACATTATAAAAATTTTATACTCAATTATGTTACTTACAATGTATGCATAATTCATAAAATTTATATACATAAATTTTAAATATAATTGAACATAATTAGGCCAGGCCAACGATCCAACCACTTGATGAACGAGCCATCAGCTCGTCATCCTCACCCAATTCTAATAGTTTAATTTAACAAAAAAATCTCTCAATCACCCAAAAATTTCTCAATATGGGTTAGATATGGTGTGGCCCAGACTGCCACAGTCTAGCCTACCGCAGTCCAGGCTGGGTGCACGGCCCAGCCTGGCTAGCGCCTGGCTCAGGCCGCTAGGCCAGCCAACGCCGGCTAGGCCCAGGTGCTAGCCACTGGGCCCAAGCATCTGCTCCCCTTTTTTTTATTGAATCCTATTTGGATGCCACATTTTTCATAAGAGGCATCTTCCATCCGTCCTCATTCGGTAAGAGGCGCACCTCATCGCACATATCCAAAAAATGTGTAAACAAGAAAATCTAAAAACGTGTAAGTAGGGAAGCCCACGCTTTCTCTCATGGTGATTTGATCGTGAGACATTTGAATTTCTCTTTTATTTAAACTATATCCAAAAAGGGTGAGTGAACAGATAGGTGCATGCTTCATGGCATAGATCTTACTGATGCATCTCTTAAATAAAACTAAATTAAATAAACTAAATATTAAGAGTTTACCAGATCTAATGCCCTTTCAAATGATTCTTGATGACCTATTAACTCTCCCGGTATGCAGGTAGTTGGGTCAAACGCAGGTACTACCAGTAGCTTCCCTTATTGGTACGTTCCTAATATTCCTATTGTATACTCGTTGGATCAAATAATTCAGGATACTACCAGTAGCCTCCCTTTTGGACTATCCCTAGATGAGAGAAATAGAGACCAAGAATGCCTTGCCCTCTTTATCAGATAAATAAATGATATAATAATTATTTTACAGGGATTTTATCAGATCTGTATATTAATGGAAACAATCCCAATAATCAAAGCAGAGGTATTTTTATAGGCTATGATACCAAATGATAGACTAAAATTAAATATATTGATCCCTATCATATATGCGGAAATATGGGACCAATATATTTATCATGATAAATAATGTAAATCATGAATAGATACATAAATACCTCCAGCCATTGCTCCACGCAAATAGGTTGACTTTTCTTTTAGACCAGGGTAAGGCTCTTCCACACCTTACGGTCTCTCTCAACGATGGTGTAAACTTCCATAGAGATCATGTGCAGGGACCTTCCCATTTTATTTAGCTGTATGCCTTATCTGTCCATCACAGAGGGCGCTTCAAATGGATATGGTTGAGGGATGTTTATCTTAATTATGGATTCAAATTTTGAATTCACGTAATCCCTCGATATCGAATATAGGATCATCTTAATCGTATCTAACTGATACGCTTAATGAAAAAAAAACCAATAGCACCATCCCAAAAGCGGCTTCAAAGAACAATCCATGTGGCTTTTTCTTTAGCATTGTAATTAATTTTATGGGACATGCCAAGCCACAATGGAAAGCCCAGTCAGGTGCATCAGATACGTGAGAAATTGAAATGAAAGCTTTGAGTCTAATCCTGTCTATAGTATAAATGCATTATTGTATTAATTCTTTTATATGATTTGAAATTATAAAATTGATCCTAAATAACTTTATTCTTCATATATTGCTTTGAGGTAATTGTTTCCTTATTGTGAAATTGACATAAGTGTAATGTATGTTTTTATTGTGATAGTTAAATGTGAGTATTTATGAATATGATGAATGTTTTGTTATTCATACATGCAAGTGTGCAAGTGGGATTCTTATTGAGGTTTGGCTCATACTATCATTACTTTATATTAAATTAAGATACTTAGGGTTGGCGTGTAGAATGGGCTGGAGTAAAAAGAAAGAGACAAAGAAATTTTAGATTCTTGATTCTGACAAACGTAGTATTTTTATTAAAAATTAATTATGTTCTAAATTGATGTTGTAGAGAGTATTAAAATATTTATTTTTAATTTAAAATTGACACTTTTGTCAAATTGAGAATTTGAAGGGAAAAAAACTTACATTTCCATGAAAATCATACCTAGGGATATCAAGTGTCAAACCTAGTGAATGGGTTAAGGTGTGATAAAGAGTCTCATTGGCCGGTTGCAACCTTCTTGGTGGGCAATGAACATTAAATTATGTATAAATTAAAATTTATAAATTATCAATTCGTGTTTTAAAGATAATTCAATAATTACAAACCATGCAACCAAGACGGTGATAAACTATCAAGTGCATAGAAAAAATAATCAAACATAAAAACCAAACAAAGACCAAATTTATGTAGAAAATCCTTCAATGTGAAAGAAAAAATTGTGGATGAAATTCCTAAATAAATCCATTATATTAAGAGAATAGTTACAATATCCCTCAAGTTTTGTCCAAAGTTGAGAATACTAATTTTAAAGAAAAATATGAAAATGCCTCTGTAACCAAATCTAATGCCACCATAAAATCCAAAAATCCTATGAAATTTTTATGATTCAATAAAACTTAATACTTTAGTTAAGCAAGAAGAATTAATTTCTCGTTCCGTATTAGTCAGCGACAGTTCATTCTAAACATTAGAATATTGTCTTATCAGTTTATCCGGTCCTCTAAAGATAGTTGTAAGAAACAAACACGATACTCTGATTTAATTCGATTTTATTAAACTGACTTAATTTAATTTTAAGCTCAATAATTTAAAACTAAACCAACCAAATTAATTTAAACTATTACTTTTTTTATAATCAAAATAAATTTGATTTTGACAGGTGAGTTTAATTCAATCTTCATTTTAATTTCATATGCTATCTCTTTCCTTCCATTTCTAGTAAACTCTAGGATCTTCCATTGACTAGCAAAAACTTTTTAACAACCTCAAACAAACTCTCTAACTAGCTAATAAACTAGAAACCCTCTTTTCCTGTACTTATAAATATTTAGGAGCAATTCATTTTGATTGTTAAAAACATCCAGAGTTGAAGCAAGCCCTTCTCTCTTCTTCTTCTTCCTTTCTCTTTTTCTTCTTCCTGTCTTCTTCCTCTTCTTCTTCCAAGTTGTCTTGTCTCTCAAAAATTCTGATCAATTCGTTTGATAGGTTGGTTGTTTAAACCAATTGGAGTGAGGGAAAGATTCATTAGAAGTTATAGAATCATGGGTGCCGTTGATCATCGTCGACATAAGTTGCCAGCTACCGGGTGAGTCCAAAATCCTCTATTTATTTTCTAATTTGCTTGGAAGATAGATGGCTAAATAAAGCAATGGGATCCCAGTAGAAGTCAGGGTTAAGCAACATGGTATCACTGATGACCTGCATCACTATCATCAACTAGCTACAGAACCCCCTCTATTCTTCGTTGTCTGGGTGAGGTCTCGGATTACAGATCTAGAGACGTAGAAGAGAATCAAGTCAGAGATTACTAATGTTAAGTTATTGTTGGGAAGAGAAGGTTGAAGCTAGTTAGATCAATGGCCAAAAGTCTTTGGGTGAAGGCCAGCCATGGCTAACCTTGAGTGAGATAAGGCGATTGGTTAGTGCCATAGAGGATGGAGGTTGGAGGTTTGAATTTCATGAGGGTGTTAGGTGGATGGAGGAAGAAGACGAGCATCTTCCTTGATATAAGGTAAATGGGCCGAGTTATTTAATTTGGACCAACCAGAGATCAATGGGTTAGTAGAATTCACAGGGGTTTAAATGGCTATAAATAAATGAGATAAGTCTAATATAGTAGATCTAATTGAATTTGAAATCAATGTCATTGATCTAAGAATCTAAAACTAATCTATTCATCCTGATTTAATTGATTTGAGTCAGTTAATATAAAATGGGCTAAAAATATGATGGATTCAAACCTTTATGAATTAGACTAAACCAAAGAATTTATCTTTTATTTTAATGGATGCATCCCATTTATGTAGGATCTTATAATATTGTAGGCTAACACTAGTTGGTTTAAGTAGATTAGGCATATAACCACAAGACTTAATTCATTTAAGGAAAAGTCTTTATGCATCAGCCTTTGGTGCATAAAGCGCACATTGAGCATGCGAATTGGCCGCACGCCCATGCCACTGCACGTACCACAGTCCAATGTGGCATGGCATGCACCGCACGCTCGTGGTACAGACGCGCAGCCAATCTGCACGCCCGATACACGCTTTATGCATCGAAGGTCGATGCACAAAGAATTTTCCTTTGTTTAAAAGCAATAAGCCATATCAATTCTTGGCCCCAAATCCTATCAATTAAAACCCATAATATTTGGCCCCAAGAATTGAATTTAATTGTTGAAGTTAATAACGTGAATATTAATTATGCTGGATTAAAAATGGGTTGAGGTAGATTAGAGTTGGGATAACCTAATTAAGCTCTAGTTAAGGTTAGTGGTAATCTAGCTAATTCTTTAATAACCTAATTAATGACCCAATTAAGCTAAGGTAGGCCCAATTGCTGTTTAGAAATGTAAATTAGATAATGGTTAATTAATTTCATTTGAGTAATGATTAGTGTATACTATAAGGCGATTAAGCAAAGGTTAATAAGGGATAATTTGATAATTAGTTAGTTTAGTAAGTTTTTTAGAAAAGTTAATTAAATAAATTACCAAATGACCTAATAAAGTCATAAATGGCCTAGTTAAGCATAGTTAGGAAGGGTATATTGGTAATATTTAAAATATGGGCTAAAAGGGCATAATGGTAATTTTTAAATTATAAATTTTAATCAATTAATTATATTTATGTTAATTATAGGTGAACTTTGATTTGATTTGATTGAAAGGCTATTAGAATTAGCGATTCAAGGTAGAAATTCTATAACTATTATTATGTAATTGTTTCATGTCTTTTATATATGCATACATCATGGATTTATTGTTAAATTTCTTAGCATGTTTTAATTACACACGATGATTTATTTATGATGTTGTTATATACGTTATAGAACATTATTTTTGTTATGACATGGTCTTGGCTTTGGGTTGAAATATATAAGTATGATATGTTGAGGTATATTAATTTGGTTATAGTATGTTTATGGTTTTGTTGGATATGAGTTGTAATAATGTGGGCTTATAGACTAATCACTGAGATGTGTATTTGATTATTACTGCTAATACGTAATACTAGTTCTATTAGTATTGGTATGATTTCTTACTAAGGTAAACCAGTGGCATCGAAGAAGGGCTTAAGAGTTGCAAAAGGCTAGTGTAGAACCAGTTATGGTTTGTGCATATAACATGGCTCAGTTTATTTTGTTGGACACTACTATGGGAACCAACCTATATGTGTATATCGCCAAATTTGTTGCTAGATACAAACTACTAGTATGAGATTTGTTAGTATGTATCTTCAGCATGCAGAGTGATATGTCCGATGTTGAGGTTAATTAAGATTATAGATATAATATTTATTGTTGATACATGATACTAGTTCAAACAATAATAGTATGATTCCGTACTGACCTACACCGTCGGCATTAGGGAAGGACATGAGGATCGAGGGAGGTTGGCATGGAATCAATCATGGTCTGTGGATATAATGTGACTGAGTTTAATATGCTAGGCACTAGTATAAAAACTAATTTGTGCATGTGCATATTGTTAGGTTAGGTTGTTAGACACGGATTACTAATATATGGTTTGCCGATATGTATATTCAGTATGTAGAAGATTGAAATGTGGATTATTTGGTTATGTTGATGATTTTGATTTGATTTATGTTGGTATTTGGACGTTGCTGGTTTTAAAGTTTTACAACTGGCTTTATGGATATGTTATATTACTTTTTGTTAACATATATTTTGATGTATCATATATATTCTAGTTTTTTTTTGTATATTCATGATAATTTATGTAGAATTTATATTAGACTTTTAGTTCATTAATCTTTGCCTCATTTTGTTACAAAGGATGATGATGACAGGTATTTGCTGGATCCAGATTTAAAGCCGGGCACCAGGAGTAAAAGTAGTATATCATTTAGTATATCATTTGGCATTGTAAATATATTGCTATGTACATTAAAGTTAGCATACGGACATTTATATACTAATTGATAATTTAGGATAGTATTATGAGTTCTAAGATTTGGATTCCGCTGATAATATTTTGGTTATCATTATATTATTTATATGAGATTTAGAAAGCCTTGCTTTTAGAGTTTGCTTTAAGAGCATGTGACAGTGCTGCGATGTTCTTAGATCAAATAGGAGGTTGCAACATTCTAAATCCCTTTTTTATTCTTTTTTTTTCTCAATCACGCCAGTGAGATGCCGACGATCCAGGCTTGCCTATGATCTTCGACTAGTTCTTGAAGTGAGTACTCGAGGAAGTTCTAACTTGGAACAAATAGTCGTTTCAAAAGTTACCTAAACCCTCTTTTCCTTCCACCTATAGCTAGCTGTTAATCTTGTAGGGGAATCAGAGTATCAACCTTTAGGTTTGGCTTGAAGTTCAAGTTACCTAAACCCTCTTTTCCTGTCACCTGTAGCCAGCTGTTAATCTCAACCCGGTGTGACCTGGCACTCAATATTGGCCAGGCCTCGGCCTCATGGTTGATCGTTGATCCTCGTCGCTCATTTCACGATAATTTGTTAAAATCTACGAGCCTTAGGAGCACGTACCCAAAAAGAAAAAGAAAAAGAAAAAAAAAAGAAAAAGCAAAAGCAAAAGCTTACCTGGGAGCTTGTTACTTTTTGGTCAGACAAGAAGCATAACTTTAAAGTTACATCGATGCTCCCCGCGTTCAACGTAGAACGAGTGCCTCTCCGGTCTTACTGGATCCAGACAAAGCTCAACTTTTACTTAGAAAGAATAGTTAATTTCTTGTTTTGTACGAGTGATCGATAGTTAATTTTTAAAATTGAAATATTGCCTTGTCCGTTTACCCGACCCTTGACACTCAGTTGTAAGTAGCAAACACGATCATACCCCAAATTCCCTTTTTTTTGTCTTTTTCTTCTCCACTGTGCCAGTCAGATGCCGACGACCCAGGCTTGCCTCTAATCTTCAGCTTGTTCTTGAAGCAAGCAGTCAAGGAAGTTCTAATTTGGAACAATTAGTTGTTTCATAAGGTCCCTAAACGCTCTTTTGCTGTCACCAATTGCTAGCTGCAATATTCTAAAATAATTCAATATCAAATAAAAAAATTATAAATTTATAAATTTATCTATCGATTAACTTAAACTTAAATTTTTTTAATTTTTTTAAATTTAATTTATTAATAAATTAATTAAATAAAAATAAATTAAAATTATATCTAATCTAAATGTACGGATGTTAATGGACAAAAGAAAAGAGTATACCCATTTGGTTCTAATAGAAATCAGAAGTAGACGGTGACCGCGTTTGCTATAAGAAACGGTTGATTATGTTTGAGCTAACTAGAACATTGTGTTAAAACTTGATTTATTTATTATTTAAACCCACATCTTAATTAAAGACATATTTTTTATCAAGCTCAATTATATATATATATATAAAGAGAAAAAATAGATTTAGTTATAAATGTAATTAAGTTTAAATATTTTTTCATCCTTAAAATATATATATATAGAGAAAAAAATAGATTTAGTTATATTCGAATGTAATTAGTTCAAATTTTTTTCATCCTTAAATTTATACAAATTTTAAAGTCATTCTATCTTTTTATTTTTTTTATTTTTAGGATTGTGAACCGTATGATTCAGAATAAAGAAGTTAATCAAATTTAGACTTAACTATATTTGAATATAGCTAAATTTATTTTTTTTTTCACATATATATATTATTAAAATAACACGGGGCATTTAACCTGGCTCGTTGATAAGTCAAGCTTTAAAAAGTTACTCAAATTTGACCTATAAATTAACTAAAATTGAGCTTCAACCGATCATTGCCAAATCATGCCGGATCTTTGGACAACTTGGTTAATTTGCAGCCCTAGAAATAGATGGGGTTGCCTACGAAAGCAGTGTATAGCTGTCAGATAGAGTTGGGTTCGATCTTTAATACGAAAAAAATGCTAGATATTTTTTTTGCATAAGCAATCTTTCAATTTCCTTTAAGATTCAAATGAACTAATACAAAAAGATGTTTGCTTGGCAAACGTCAGATGGATCCAAAATAATTTATTTTAAAAGATTTTAATATTTTTAGGTCCATCCAAACAATATCGATAATAAAAAATGAGTCATATTTCTATTTTTTTAACTAAACAATAATGATACGAGCAGTATCCATTTTTTATCATCATGTATTTCTTCATCGAAGAATAAGAATATAAGCAATATATCTTAAAAAATAAAGATGTGAGTTATATATTTTTTTTTACTTTTATACTTTTCTATAAATAATAAAAATATGAGTTATATTTTTATTTTTTGTTTTAAAAAATAGGAATGAGCATAATTTTTTACTCTTATAATTTTATACTAAGAAAGGAATATGAACCGCATCTCTACTTTTTCATTCTTATTAGCAATGCTGAAGCTTTCTTTATTTTTTTCTTTTGAACCAGTTTGATGTTGGCGAATATCTTTCCATATTAGTCCGTTCAATTTTTTTTTAAAAAATTAAGCTATCCAAAAATTATTCATGCTAATTTTTTTTTCTGGTACCATAGAACTAAATCAAGACGTGGAATGTAGTGATGCATTGTACTGGCAATAAATCCTCCCCGTGTACCATTCAGCATAGATGGTTTGCGCGCAAGGGATGTGCAGAATATAGGAGTGGTAGAGAAGCAACGATGTTACCTGCAAACTTTTCCTTTAGAAAAAGCACCCCAAGGATGAATTGTTATCGGTACAGGCACCAAGGTTCTTGTATTATAAAATCCGCTACCCGGGCCTTCCGGCCGTGGTCGATGTGCTACTTGCTATCATTCTTGTCGGTGATGAAAACATGGCAGGGGAAGTCACTAGGAGTGGTAGAGAAGCAACGATAGAGACGGATATGATGTTAGTAGGGGTGAAGGAGCAGTTGAGCTCGAGATCAAGAAAATATTATTCCGAGCTGCCATGCAGAGCAACTGGAAAAAACTAATGAATATCTACAAGGAAAATAAGTTTGCCCCGATCGCTATCAACAGGGGGGGAGACACCATTCTGCACCTTGCCATCTCCATAGGCAAGCAACATGGTGTGATCAAGCTTCATGGAGGAGGCCGACTGCTTACGTGAGATATTGGAGACGAAGAACAAGATGGGGGACGCGCCAATCACCATGCATGCTGCATTCTTGGGGATGGACGAGGTGTGCTTGTTCATGGCCATGCGCTACCCGGAGCTGCTGCAGGCCCGCAACAGGCAGGGCGAGACGCCACTACATGTGGCGGTGCTCCACGGCCAAAGAAAGCCTTCTTTGCCCTTCAAGCGGCCATTGATGCAAAACTCCCACAGGGAAGGATGCAAGTAGGATGAAAGGTGGCGACACCATCCTCCACGCTGCCATTTCAAGAGAACATTTTGGTGAGTGCTTTTTACCGCCTTAATTTCTGTCTGTTTTATATATAAAGAAACGATCAAAGCGGCGGGGCGATAGCCAATGGGCGCGTCCGTCTACCGCCTCCCGTGCTCTCTCTTGGGACAAGGTGCCGGTAAGACAAGCACAATATTGTGGACAAATGTTTAGCTAGGTAATTGTTTCTTTTCCCGTTAACAGAGCAATGTCGCAACGTTACAGCCTTCCCGGGTCCACAAACGTATAGGTAATTGTTGGAAAGGACTTAGTGCACCGCTTCCGGTGCACTAAGTCCCGCACCGGCACGTGGTATTGACCGCGCGTCTGTACGGACGCGTGTCACGGTTCATTGGGCCATGATGCGTTTTACATGCGCGTTCGCATGGACGCACGGTCAATGCCACACGTCGGTGCGTGCTTTCTGCACCATCCCCGATGCAGGAAGACTTTTCCTTGTTTCTATCCTGCTACCTTCCCGAGTGGATCACCACTCGCAGCCCACCTTTTTTTTTTTTTTTTTTTGGAACAAACAGCCCACCTAGTTTTTAAACCATTTGGACACCACTTCCCAGCTTCTACAAGTTACGTCTGACTCTCATTTGCTAGCTGAGAGAAATTAAATTTTATTTTCATGCATCTAATGTATCTTTTAGAGATTTTTTTTTTTAAAAAAAAAAGGTATTTAAAGAAAGTAAAAATATTTTTAAAAATCAAACATAATCTTTTTTTTTATTATTTTTTTCTAATCTGCAAGGCTCAAAGAATAGTGACAGGCACATAAATACCTTGAAGTTCCCCCTGTCAGGCTGTCACTAAAATGATGGTCATGCTTATGAGTTTTCGTCTATTTTTTAATTTTTTCTAAGAGAACCACCTTATGTGTTTTTGAGAAGTGTTTATAGGGATGCATGCTACAACATATGTATCTATGTATATTTTTTTTTTTTTGTTACAAACGAGCGATCATATAATTCTAAAATGAGTCAGCTCAGATACATCAGAAGTTAAGATCTGCTGTAGAAGAATAGGACATGGGTCATCTGGCTTCCAATTTCATGGACCCGCATGTTGAGCAGCAAAGGTTGCCACCCAGTCCGCCGCCGAGTTGGCCTCACGATAAGTATGGCGAATCTGGACAGAATCAAGCTCCCGCAATATAGACCAACAGTCCCTCAGAATTGGATTTGAGGAACCATCTATATAGCTCTTCTCTAATAACCAAGAAATGACAGTCATAGAATCCCCCTCAATCATGATCTTGGGAGCATGGAGGATCCTAACAACAAAAGAGAGCCCTGCCCAAGCAGCACCGAGCTCCGACAAAGGAACAGTTGAGTCCAGGGATCCAAAGCCTCCCGCTGCAAATAGATCACCCATCGGACCCCAAATGATGAAAGCAGATCCAGCAACTCTGTCCCAAATACTCCCATCAAAGTTAATTTTGACATACCCTGGAGGGGGGGCTCCCAAGAGACGAAAACCGTACGACGGTTCGCTGTCGGAATAGCAGGGAAGCCCCAGAGGCCAGAGGAGTCAAAATTAACATCATGAAAGGCACGGGCACATTCCGAAGTCAATAATCTAATCTGCCTCACAATCCTGTGAAAGGAAAACCTATCATCGGAGAATATGATCTGATTCCTCGACAACCATATATAATAAGCAGTAACAGACCAAAGACCACGCTTGCTCATAGGACCGCTCCGGATGTCCTGAAGGAAAAATGAATGCGAGAAAGCCATTACCTCCATATCCCTGGGATAGCCCATAAGAGTCCAGATCCTTCTCGCTCTGGAGCAACAAAATATAGCATGGTCCACAGATTCATCCACCTGCCTACACAGAGGACAGATCGGCTGAATAGGCAGACCCCTCCGAGAAAGAAGGAGGCAAGTAGGAAGACAGTCCCAAAGAATCTTCCAGATGAATAACTGAACCCTGGGGAGAACAGAAGCTTCCAAATCCAAGCTGCATCCTCCGTGTGCTGAGCCTGCGGCCTGTATATGTCCATAAGATCCCTAATGGGAGCCTTGGGAAGACAAGATCGCTGCCAAATCCTGGAGTCAACAGAGGAATCAGGTAAAAGAGGCATCGAGAGAATCCGACGAGAAAGCTCCTCCCCAAAAAACCGGGTCACCGAGGGTATGTGCCATGAGCGGAGGTTTAAGGAGATAAGATCCTGAACCCTAAGATTAGGGGGAATATCCATGTTGATAAAGGAGGGCCACCGCATAAGGGGGAGCTCAGAAATCCAGGTATCATTGACAGCATCAATAGACCAGCCATCACCAATCATCCAAGAGATATTGTGCATAATGAGCTGACTATGTCTACAAATCTCCTTCCAATAGGAAGAGGAACCACGGGGCGGTATAATAATCGAACCAGAAACCCAGTCACCGTATCTCGCATGCATCACAGAACTCCATAAACTATGAGGCTCCAAAAGGAAACGCGAGGCTTGTTTGGCAAGAAGAGCTTCTCTTCTAACAATCAAGGACTGAATCCCCAGTCCACCTTCATTAATAGGCATGCAGATCCTGTCCCAAGCAACTAGATGAATACCATGTCCCTCCTGCGTAGAAGCCCAAAGAAAATCTCTGAAGCATCTCTCAATCCTCCTCAGACAAGTGATCGGCAGAACGACATTCGAAAGGAGATACACAGGAAGAGAAGAGAGGACAGAACGAATGATAGTGATCCTAGCCATCATAGACAGACTAGTCATCTGCCATCCCTCAATACGCTGGCGGACCCGTCGCTCGATTTCTGCGAAGTCGGAACAGCGAGCCCGTCTGCCAGTAATGGGGATCCCCAAATACTTGAAGTGATCTGACCGAGTAGTGATACCTGATAACTCCATAATGGCCTCCCTAGTAGATCTAGGGGTCTTGGGGCTGAAGCAGATAGAAGACTTAAGAAAATTTACCCTCTGGCCCGACGCCTGACAGTAATGCTGCATAATAGAATGAAAAGAAGCAGCATTATCAATAGAAGCCTGCCCCAGAAGAATACAGTCATCAGCAAAAAGAAGATGAGAAATCAGAGGGCCCTCTCTCCCGGCCATGAATGGAACAATCCGGTTCTCCTGCTGAGCAAGATGAAAGGCACGAGAAAGATCATCTGCGGCAAGAATAAATAACAAGGGGGATAAAGGACATCCCTGTCTCAAACCCACGGAAGAGTGAAAAATTCAGTAGGGCTCCCATTGATGAGCAAAGAAAAGGAAGGCCTCAGAATACATGCCATAATCCATTCAATAAAAAGATCATCAAAACCAACTCCTGGAGGGTGCGCTTCAGGAAGGCCCAGCTCATTCTGTCATAAGCTCTCTCCATATCCAGCTTCACCGCCATGAGACTTCTTCTCACAGGGGCTCTTTGAAGATCATGCATGAACTCCTGAGCAATGAGGACGTTGTCCGATATGGAACGCCCTTTAATAAAAGCCCCCTGCTCTATAGAAATAAGACGGGGGATCACAAGCCGAAGACGGCCAACCAAGAGGCGAGCACAAACTTTATACAGAGTAGTGCAAAGGCTAATAGGTCTGAAGTGCTGCGGAAGAGAGGCGTCGACTGCTTGGGAACCAACGTAACAAGAGTCCGGTTCCATTCCAAGGGAATTTGCTTCAGTTGGAAGACAATTTGAATGGCCTGAATAACCTCTTGTCCAATGATGTCCCAATAGTGGCGATAAAATAGAGGAGGAAAACCATCAGGCCCTGGAGCCTTGTCCGGACCGAGCTCCCAAAGGGCCTCCCGAATCTCTTCAGCAGTGACTGGTCTGCATAGCTTTTCATTGTCCTGTGTGGAAACCCTTCTGGAATCAGGAACCCTGACCACCGGATCCCCACCAGCAGAGGAATCAGCCCATCTGGATTGAAAGAACTGGAGAAACATATCCCGAATAGAATGGTAATCCTCCTGACCATACCCCTCTGTGTCAACTAGTCTCCGAATCCTGTTCACGGCCCGGCGCTTTAAGGTAGCCTGATGAAAGAATTGGTATTACGATCCCTCTCACAGATCCACTGTGCCCTAGACCTCTGTTTCCAGTACATCTCCTGCTGGCGAAGCAGAGAATGGTGACGAGCAAGCAGTTCTCACAGAGAGAAAAGGTCCGAATCCAAAAGAGATCCATCCAGATCCTCCTTACCCTGAAGAACAGTAATATCAGCTTCCACCAGATCAATCTGTCTATCCAAGTTCCCCACTTCAA